>JADWOT020000010.1:9596755-9673124 GCA_036345935.2 Taenia hydatigena
TCAAGGCAAACTGCCTACTCATCTTTAAAGGCTCTGCTTATAGCATCAATATTCCTGCCCATGGACGTAAGTTTGCAGTAAAAATGCATAAACAATCAAAAATAAAAAACTACAACACTGTAATTTTCCTCTTTCCTGCCGGTATGGAGAAAATATAACTTGCGGAATTAGCATGCATGCGAGCATACAAGTCCGCAATTGGTTGGAATTCCTTTCCTTCTTCTTGCTGTCTGAAAATTTCAACTAGGTGCAATGTGACTTAACTGCTCCGGCAATTTCGATGACTAAGAGTATCAGACCAGGACGGCATGTTCTACTTTACATTATTTTACCATTTTCCCTACTTCTGCGTCACAGTGAGGATAAGGGACCGACATGAGAAAGCTTACGGTGTCCACGCTATCCACATACCTAATCGATGGGAAATTATGACCTGCAGCACGAGCACGCATGTAGACCTACATTTCCTTAACTGGGTGGAATTCTTGTCAGGGTTTGAAAGATACGTATGATGAAATGTTTGTAGTTATGCGACGATGCAAAAAGAATTGATAGAGAGTGACACAGTCTGAATTGCAAATGTATTTGCTGCTATGCGAACGAAGCACACTTGGGCATATACTGTGTTATCACGATGCAAAAGAGAAATTGTCTCATTTTATGGCATCCAATGTGCACATCTGCTGTGCCAATCCATATGAATGCATCTATTACCCAGTCAGGAGTAAAAGCACTGCATCCCTTTCCATCACCATTCCATGGTCAATAACTTGGATGAACTTCCACATTATTTGGACCTTTGCACCAACTGCCTGGCAACAATCATCGTATATCATGAGAAGCACTTGACTACGCGGTATTGTGTCGGCGATTGCAATCGTTTAGCAATCGCAAATATTGAATACAAGGAGAAAGCCAACTACATCACAAATATGTCTGGTTCTCGTGGCTATTTACCCCTACCGTAATAGATAGCAAAGCTCAAAATAAATTGTGAATTCCTCATTCAGACACAGACACATCCATTCCAAGATATCATTAATACACTAGATTTCCTTTCACTAATCCGGTGACCATAACCAAACAATCATGTCAAAGTAAATCACGCGCCTCACTTGTCGTTATCACCTCCTCATATGCTTGTACAGATTCGCCTCAACGCAGTCACTCCTTCAGTTTGCCAATAGCGAAAATGCACACCTCTCACTGCTTAAATTACCATTGCATTTTGACCGACTTGCTTTGCTAGAACTAGTCAGCGGTGTGTGCAAGCAACTTCACCTCTCACGCACTGTCTGGTGGTCAAAGTCACCGTTAAGTCTTGTGGTATCGCAGCGGTCGCTTCATTTTCGCTTCTCTACATCCAAAAGATAGTAACAATTTCGTAGTCGACAAATGCGATTGTGAGGTAGGAAGCAGCTCTACCACTCAGTGTGTAAATCGACGGGCACTTCGCAGAAGGAATCTAACAAGCTTATGAATGATAAATGGTAATGTAATAAACTTTCATTCGTGTTGAGTAGCCACAACGCATTTTTAATGCGGATTCAAAGTGCTTTTATGCTAAAAGTGCTATTTTTAATAAACCTAATCAAAATGCAGCACCGGACCAAGGAATTCCGAATGGAGTTTCGGTGTCTTATGTAACTAGTCAAGTTGTAGACCACTTCATTATCCCTCACCTTATGCTGCGGCTGATGGAACAGCCATTCTCTGTTAGTTAGGGTGTTAATCATTAGCACAATGGGCTGAGAAGTAGGAGCAGTGCCTTCCTAGAAGAATGCATCAAGATAATCTGTCCGCATTTTGGTCTGTGCCTGATATGTGGACTAGGTCACAAAACGATGCGGGAGAGTGCTCTGGCGAAATGCATAGCATACTGCTCAAAAGTGATCTACGTGGTCCACATCACAACCTATCCCAAATTGCATCAAATCATGCTCTTATTTCCCTGTTTTAAGCAGGCATCGAATACATTAGGTAGCAGTGCTGTCCTACTCGTGAATGCGCAAATGCTTTTGACGTTTACTACGCAGCAGCTGATGCTGGCAGACGTAATATTCCAGTCACGAATAAAGCGAAAGCAGCAACAACATCACGAACAAACTCGTATTCACAAGGTGACTCGGTGAAGTGCTGAGAAGTAAAAATGGCATAGTGTGGTCGGTTAGAATCAGTGAAATGAAATGAGAGTCTGCTATGCTACTTTGATGGTGCCAGTAGAGAGAGGTAAACACACAATCCAGTTGAAGCATGAATAATGGCATGAGAAAGGTGATAACTAAGTGACAGTCTCGGGTAGGATGGTGCATTTACCTACAGCGATCCCTTCATTAGTAAAGGAGTGGTCCGAATCCTGACGTTATCAAATTTAGGAACAACTACAGCCTTATAAATAGTTCAATGAAAGAAGGCGAACTGAGACTCTAATGTATGATGACTTCCCCATTCTTTGAGAGACAGCTGTCCCCCGACGCATCAGTGATCCTCAAAATTACAAATATTTTGCATAGAACTTGCAGCGTTTTACAAGGTTTCGCATGGAATATCCTCGAACGAACTTATATAAACAAAATGCAAGCTTCCTAACCATGGAATTAATCTTCTGTTTGGGTGGGTTTGTTGCGATAAAAAGTAAAATAATAAAGGGCGATAAAGATGATGCGACTTATCACAAGAAAAGCAAGCAATAATTAAATAGATGTGCAGCCAATGCTGTGGATACTTCGCCATTTGGCGCACCTCAGTCTGCAAATATCTGAGCAAAGTCCACCCTCTCTTTGCGTCTCCTTGTAACACTTGTTCCCTTAAAGTAGCCATAATGCCGAAGCCGCAGAGGCTGATCACCGCACTATGCCAACTGCCTGAATTTATTCCTTTTTCTTGAACCCATGTATTCTACCCTCGCGATATGCCCTGCGTTTCCTTCAAGAAAGCCTAGAAACGTTACGCCACCTTCCTCAGTCAATGGTCGCCTAGTAGATTTGTTTGTTCAAAGCAGTTGATTGTGTCCAGTCAACGAACCGCCTCCACCATCAAGGCCGTGGACACTGCTGGAGGTGGGAACCAATAAGGAGCGAAAAATCGATTCCGGCTACCTTCAGCAGTACACAAAGACGTAGTGCGAGAATAACAGTGAGTGGTGAGTGATTCAACATAATTTGCGGTGAACAAGCAAAAAGATAAGTTATTTAAGTGAGAACGATGCTTAAAATTTCGATGTTTCTACTCAGACGCAACAGTTGCTTTCCTCATAAATTGAACTAACTTCGCTGACGCTCAGGAGGATGCTGTGTTCCATAGTCATGACAGCCTCAATTCGCGATTCACGATGCAAATTTGCATGCAAGTGAATTTTGCGAGAGGCTGCTCTTTTAGAGGCAAAACAAGTGAATTATATGTTAGCAAGAAGTGCGAAAATTGCTATTATTCTAGTGCGCATGATTGTTGCAAATGGTCTCTGATGATGGACGACTCGTTGGAGCGGGAGCCCATGCAAATCACTGGGATAGCAAAGCAGGGCGGTTAGAAATTGGCAAAACATGTCTCCACTCTTAGGGTGTGCCTTTTGCCTGCATGTCTAAGGCATAGCCTCATTCTCAGAAGACTGGCTGTGGGGTTGATGTCTTCCTGCCTGATGTGCCTCACTACTAACCCAGAAAAACCTTTGGATTGCGGAGTTGTAAAAGCTTTATAAAGGAGTGAACCCACCCTTTTGGATGCTGTTTTCATTTGCAGGTGCATTTTCTCCTTTTTATTCGGTGTCTTAGGCTCCATGTGTCGTAGCACCTGTTCCACCTTCAGAGACGTTCACACACTTTCCGGGGATTAGTCTTCCCTTTCACACACTCGCAGTACCCCAGTTAAGGGTGGTCCAAAATATGTGTCATCCTGGAGCGTTATAGTGTCCCTGCACCTCTGCCCAAAGTCGTCCATCAAGTCTTTTGCGGAATCAGGGAGGACTATTTAATCTGGCAGCTGTCTTCCTTCCTCGTCCTTTTACTGTATTGTCTTATAAAACACCTACCCATATTTCTAGGTAAAGTATTTTTTTTGTTTTATTTTCTCTGCTGCCATAGTAACTAAGTATTAGGGGGACCGACTTCATTTTCCTAGTTGGGAGTGTTTATGAAAACATCTTGCATGTCAGCATCAGTAGCTGACTTTGATTCGAAGGCAGGTTTTGGGATCTTGTCTCTGTTGTTACTTAGTAACTCGTGGAATACGAGTCATTTGAAGGATCTTTGCTGCTGCCAATGGCATTGCGAAGGCAGAGCGTCATCAGCGAAGCCAGATGTGTCAATTGAATGCTTTATAAGCAGAGCGTATCTCGCAGAGCAGTAGCTCTTCCCACGAGGGCCTTTGATAAGGACTGTTTCACTCACCTTTGGGGAGGCGACTGGGTGAGTCGACAAGAATCTACCTCACCTACACGAAAACAACAACATCGATACAAATCAGTTCGCCTTCTTACCCATTTGTGTAGTTAAATGATTTCTTATCAGAAAGATTTTTGGCTTCCTTCTTAATGTGTTAGGAGTGGAAAAGGATGCTAGGCATTAGCGAAATCGCACCGAGCACTGCTATCAAATTAGGACTGCTGGACTCGCCTCCTCGCCTTCTGACTACTGACACGTGGCCGTGGTCCGCAATAAGTCCTGACTGTATGCGCTAAGATTTAACGTCCTTGCAGACTTACCTGTTCTAGCAATCCCTCACTTGTTACACCTTTCCATGGATTGGTTGGCAAGCATAGTGAATCGTAACCTCGAGTAGAGAATTTTAATTTTTTTATAAATGCATTACCCTACCTCATACAGGACCTTTAAATCCAGCCTCTTCTACGTCTATTTCGGTTTAATATGAACAGAGGTGATTTCACGCCCTCCTGCCTCATCACTGTTTGGCTCATTTTACAGATTTTCGACTGTCAAAAGGGAGAGATGGCCATTTCATTTCGTATGCTGCTCCGTATCCTCGAGGCAGCGTTGATAGTGGGATCGTTGGCTTATCTGTGTCACTGCTTGTTCCAAGTACCCTTCGGTGGATATGTTCTCCCAACGATTTCTTTGAACAGCGTTGATATTGACGAATACCAAAGACACGTGGCTCTCGCCTTCTTTTCGTCCATCCAATCACCTGAACACAAGAATTGCCGCTGCTATTGAGATCGTTTTCCCATCAAGCGGGGTCGTGATGGTGACATGGATATCGCCGTCACCATAGCAGTAAAGAATGACGTACGACCAGTGGCTCGAATCCTGCGGATGATTCACAGAGTAAACAACTACTTCTGCATTTATTTGGACCGAAATGCAGCAATGAAGGGTCTAGTCACCTGTTATAATGGAAATGTTGAGTTAGTTTCGAAGGACTCCAATATCGCAATCACACCTGGTGGTGCTGGTGTCTTGCAAGCTCATTTGGTCTGCCGTCACCATAGCAGTAAAGAATGACATGCGACCACCAGTGTGGTATGAGGTAAGTTTGACGCGCCGCAGGCCCGCGTCCAACGCCAAGACACATAAGTAAGTGAAGGGATTCCAACCTGCAAAGGATTGTACAAATCCATTTTTAGGGCATCGCATTATGCACCAAAGCAATTTGTGAAATCGCGGAATCGCATAAAAGGACGTTTTTTACTTACTTCACATTGCAGGTGAATGTACTGACACATTATGGCCTTGGCTGACTCCACCATCGTCGGCGCTGGCGATTCGCAACGCAGCCATTCATAACGCCTCATGCAGATTTCCAATGGTTTCATCCTGCTGTTGCAGACGACTTACTCCCAACCAATTATAGGGCGAAGGCTTCGCTGCAAACCCGCCATAGACTCGCAATGTAATTCCAGGCAGCCTATGAGGATTGGTTATAAAACAGCCAAAATGAAAATCTCCAGACGTCGGATTCGTCGTCTCCTTCGATTCCGTGTCCAGGATGAGCAGCATCAAAGGGCGAGTAGTCTCAGTAGCAGCGAGGTTGGTGATGCGGAAAATGAGGCAACTTATCCAGGTGTGAGACTGCGCACAAAGTGACAGTAGAGTACAGAATTAATCATGTGCATCTGCTATTATCGCCTCAGTCAACTTGACAGAGGAGCTTTCACCATACCTCGTATGTTAACTCATTGTGGATCACGAGTAAAACGCCTTTGAAACACCACCGAGGCTGGCTGGCTGACTGGCTAGCTGGCTAGCTAGCTTCTCGTGAAAGGTCCAAGGTTCCATTTTGTAACAGAGCAGTCAGGAAGTGAACCGCATCGTCCACTCACTTCATTTCACTTGTCCTCTCACGATCACGAATTGGTGGACTCAACGAATCAACATGCCTGGCGAATCATTCGGTGATCCATACCCCACGTTGCGTTTGGTTTGTTAGGGTTGGGGAATAGGGATAATGTGACGAGCTTATGGATCTGATCTTGAACAAATATGTTTCATGCCTGATTAAAAATTCTCAATTCGTATTAGCTGCAACTAGCTAAGAGAACTAAACACACGTGTCCCGTATTTAACTACCTTCCCGCAGAAGAGAAATGCGCTTTCAGAAATTCTTTTTTTAAATGCGATCGCAGGCAATTTTGTGAAGCAAATGTACACACCGGGAGAAGAGGTGTGTAACGTTAAGCTCTAACCATCTATTTGCCTTATCACAGAGATGTGGGAGCTTTCCTTTACCAAATCGTTCGCTTTCGAGGAGTCTTTACAATATTTATCAAAATAGCAAGGTTTCCACTCCCAGTTACTAACGCCTATTCTGCTTTTCTCTGCATCTTAAAGAGCACCTGCCTCAGGAATCCACTCTATGCATAAGCAGCCATCAAAATTCGTAAATTGAGGATTTCAAGCAATCAGTCAAATCATTCCAAAAATGTAGAGCACAGCATCCGACTGAGGGTAGCGAGGTTTTCTAACTTGTAAGGTGGCCAAGAGTGGTGGCTGGAGTGAAGAGGCCGAGACTCGAGTTCAAGTGACGGTGGGCGATAAAGGATGCTGCCTTGCCCTCTATATTAAAGACCAACAAATCAACTAAAGAACAACCTGATTCTTACTCCTTATTGCTAAAGCATATTCTGCTTCCCTTTGCACCTTAAAGAGCATCTGCCCACGAGAACACCCCGCACAGAAGTAGCCATTAAAAATCTCAAAGTAAGGATTTCCAGCAGTCGGTCATGAAAGTTAATTTGGGCTTTGCCTGTCATCGAGACACAAAAACGAGGCACAGGAACAAATGTGAGGAAGCAACCGAATGCGCTGCACTCTCCTGCTGAACGTCTTTTTTGCTTTAAAGCCACAAGCTGTGGTACTAAGCTGCCGAGTGCAGAGTGCAGGAGTAGACGAGCCTGCTGCATTGCTCACGGTGACCTGAACCCGAATTGAGAACTACTCAATTGGTAGTCAGCGTTGACCCTGTTACAGCTCACATGAACTCCACTGGCATTCGATTGGCTGCTGAATTCTTCTCTCTTCGCACTACTTCATCCATCCAGCATCCTAATGATCAGTGGGCTTTGTCATCCCATTCAGGATGCCTATCTCTCTGCATAGTGTGGCACTGAGCTGCTCACTAGGGAGCTACTGGAAGCATGGCATGAATTAATGATGAAAAGGAGTGGCAGTGCATCCATTTCTAACTGGTTTGCAGACGTACCCCCATCGGCAGACATAGCAGGAGTGCGCGTCGCATGGTTTATGTATTTAAGAGTAGGTTGGCAACATTCTTGGTAGCATCGAATAGCACTGCAAAGAACCTCTCCTTCTGACTCTGCTTCTGCCACTGATTCATCTTCTCTCTCGACAACGATATGAGTCGAATACAGCATGCAACAGAGTTTTGCGTCCACCCACTCCATTTGCCTCACGTAACTGCGCAAAATGCCTTTGATGGTGCGACACCTGAGCACCGACTCCATGCTGGGCACTGCCTCACACAAATTAACGATGTTTGCGCCATTGAGGTGTTCGCAATTCTCGTTTCGTAGATGTTGAGAAAGAAAAGGCTAGGTGTTAAGGAGAATGCATTTAAGTATCTCCACACAGGGAGAAGGCCGTATTTAAAATTGAAGTGGGCCATACGGATGGCCATCAGTGTCCAACGATTAACACTAAGCACTCGGTTTGGTATCCTCTCACGTATAATGCTCTAGTTTATTGACATAAAGTGGGTGCAGACATTCAGCAAAATGGGCCCCTGAGTGCATTCTATGTATAAGCTCACCACATTGTGCATCGCTTTCAAACGGTCCGGTGTAACCACGGCTGTAGTGTGCAGTTGCGATTAAAAAACCTCTTCGATGTTTCCGTACGATGTTGTGCAAAAGAAGCTCTTCAAATGCATCGAAATCCTCTGATAATCAACTTCACTTCATAGTGTATTCACAGAATGCTTTAGGAATACTTCGTTTTCATGCTTTTAGAAAGCGAAGTTAGAAGCTGCTGCTCCTAGACAGAGAAACACTTGTTATTGGTATTTGCTATTTTTTAATTTGCGTGAGGCTGTGTCCCACATGAAGTCGGTTCTCAGGTCTCTCACCATCAAAGGCATTTTGCGCAGTTACATGAGACGAATGCAGCGGATGGACGCAAAACTTTGCTGCATGCTATATTCAACTCGTGTCTTTGTAAGGAGAGAAACTGACCCAGAGGTCAATGCACTATCAGAAGGAAATGTTTTATAAAGTGCTCTACGATACTACCAAGAATGTCGCCAATTCAGTCGGTGGTACATAGACCATGCCCTATCTAATTGTGGCAGAATCATTCGATTTGTAGTACTTGGATGCAGAGCAATGGATTTCGGTCCTCTTCACCCCCTTTAGACTTCTCTCCATTGTGCGGTTTATAGGTGCAGACGACCACGTTGGACCTGATCTTATTGAATTGGTCACTTTCTTGACTAACTTTGAGATCCATATCAATCGAGAATACATAGGAGGAAGAAATGATCGCTGTCATGGGTCATTCGAAGCGTCTTATCTCCGTGCATTCGACAGTGTGGTGCACATGATCGATTCTGCACTGCAATGTCCGGTTGGGTGCAGTCTGCCACCTGGACTAAGACGCCTCATTTTCCGCATCACCAACCTCACTGTTAGACAGGTGACTCGCCCTCCACTGCTCTTCGTCTTGGGCATAAATTTGCAAGAGACAGAAGATCTTGCCTCTTTGGGTGAGTGTTTTCAGCGTCTCGTGGCCAGTCTTCACAGACTCGACAGAATCGCATTGCGAAGGTGTGGCAGAACTGCAGCGAGACTTCCACCTTATAATTGGTGGAGGGTATGCCGTCTACACCAACAGGATGGATGGTTCGTAAATCTGTATTAGGCGTTTCAAATGGCTGCGTTGCAAACAGCCAACATCGACGCTGCAAAAAGCATCCAAGGATAAAGTGTGTCATCGAACCCATCTGTATTACGATCCGGGTAAAAATCTGTCCTTTATGCCATCCATATATTCAACACTTTACTTTGGCACATGTGATTGCATTGTAACTCTCTGTTCCAGGCTACATTCTCTTTCATTACTTATGTGTTTTTGTTAATCTTTGAAGTTCAGCTATTGGTTTAATTCAAATGAATGAGGCATTTGGATTGGCAATCAGCAAATTAAGGCAACCGTTAATTGAGCTTTTGTATGGTAAAGAGCGTAAGTGAACTCCCCGCTTCGACTTGTTTCCTTAACCACTTTATCAGTAGACAAAGCTCGTCTGCTCAGAGATCCGAATAAACTGCCCTGACATCTTATGAAATGCTGAGATCCACCACACTCAGACGATTAACCTTATTTAGTAGCATTTCGATCCCTAGTATCTGGTTAATCTCACTCGGTGGTCATCTCTATGAAGGCAGGTCTTGGTGCACGGCTACTTTCATGAAGCAATGAAAAGTGTACAGACGTTAATTTTTGGGAAAGTGAAATGCTAAATTTGCCTCTTAATGCTTCAAACCTACAGCTAAATGCCTTTCTTGGCTCACTAATGCCGCTGGCACTAAATTTATGCTTCACTTTTCAGAAGTGCAACACGAACTTCGTTGGGTGTGTGAAGATCAGTTTGGGCGCAGGCGACCTCATAGCTAAACCACTTCACTGCATCAGTGTAGGAGGATGAGGTTAAGTTAGGTGAATCATGGCAAGCATAAAGGATTTTGCTATGAGCTACAGAGTGGTGCAACATACTTGGATTCATGCGAAAGCACCAAGATTAATCAAACTATTCTCTGCAAACATATCACCTCACACATGACTAGTTTTAAAGAAAGGAACACATCAGATGTCAATTGGCTCTATGACTTACGAGGGGTTGTGAGGTGGATCAGTGATTTGAGTTTGACAATGACTTCAAAGGCACTTTGACACGTTTCTCCTCCCATTGGTGCAGCACCGCTGTGTTGGTGCGTGGATAGTTTGGGGCTAGGTGCTGCATTGATGGTTAAACCACTTTAGACGTAAAGTGATTGGGTGATGGTGTTAGGAATCGATTAGGGGAAGGTATTAGGCTCAAACGACCATCACATTTTTAAAGCCTGATTTTGTGAAGCATTCGAGTGTATAAAGAGGCCTTTTGCAGCAGTGGAGTTCTAATTTCCGTTTCTGAGTTCAAATGCTGCGCCAATCTCTAAGTAATGACTAGAATGGATGAGTGGTTAAATGGACGCATGATAGGGTAGATGCGGGTTATTAAGAGCCAATTTTTACCAATAATTAATTCATGCGTTATATGCAGTTGCTTTAAGCACAGCTGACTATATAGCCTTCAGGCCAGCGACTTCAACCTGTCAAATCTACTCTGCTTTAGCAGTGAACCCCCTTTATTCCCTTTTCATAAAATACTGTTCAGCAGGACTGAGGAGAAGTGGGAGCAATCACTACCCAAATAGTGTTTCAGATTTGATTAATTAATCTTCAATCAAAATTGTCCTTATTGTGCTGCTATGTAATGAGGCTTTGTGTGCGAAAGGGAGTGAATTTTACACGGCTAGTCACTGAGTTTACGAATTGCCCTTACGCTTAGATGCGACACTTTGGAAATGCTACATTCTGATGCAATGAACTCTAGCATTTCATTCAATGGAACCGTGCTTTCATGTTTCTACGTGCCCTTCTAATCATGCTAGTGGACTTAATGTGCTTGGGTCTGATAGCAGATGGCATGGTCTCTTACGATGAGAGCTGAGAAGATGGTGGCTTTGACTCTGTTTGATGCATGTCATGACGCACCACCCACCACTGGCGATGTGTGCAGTCAAAATTAAGGAAAGTCTGCTTCTACCCACGTCCATTTCCATTACAATGTGTTAGCAGATCGTGTGCGCAATCCTTCAATCATTAGAACTATCAATTTACTGCCCTGCCGTCCTAAGCCGTCCTGCGAGATGACGAAGCGGAATGGGATCGGCAGGGACAGTGCCTCTGTATTCAATGCCCTCTTTGATGCTGCATGACTAGGGAACGGGTTTGCCTCCTGCGGCCTAAATGTCCTCCGCACAATTAAATTAAACCCACATAGAGCATGTCAGAGGGCTCCCAGTCCCGATGGTGAAGTGAAATTCGGCTTTCATGGTGAATTACAAGTGCAAGACAACTATAGATATCGATGCGTCACCAAGTATGCCGACCGGGTGTGTCTCCTCGGAAATGAACACAAATGCTGGAAGTGGTGTCATACCTCTTTGCGTCCAAATTTTAAGCCGACTATGAGCCAGAGGCCTATACAAACCTCGAGCAGTGGTACTTGGACAGAATTAAGGCTGAAATGAAGGTGAATCTGACCTCTTGATCATCCTCCAACACTTGCGTCCACTCCAGACTTTCCTGCGCACAACATCACATTTGATCTGGTGCACTTGATATGGTGCAATAGAATAATTCATTTTCAATTTCATTATAGCAACGTGCATTTGTACTTTGCTTGGTGTTCTGTGCAGCTTAAGGGCAATCAAGTTGCATGGGCATGCAGAAGGTCCAAAAGACTGGAGACGATAAGGGCAGCAGTGATTATGAGGTGTAGGATCTGACTTCCTCCCCATTAAAATTGCCACCCTTTCTTGCAAAAAAGGAGGGTAAATTTTGCCAGTAAACAATTACAGATGCCGATGTAGCTGTTCCATTCTTAAGGTGTGAATTAATCTGTGTGTTGAGACATCCCATGAGAGCTGAGAAGATGGTGGCTTAGACTCTGTTTGATGCATGTCGAAATGTGCCTCACAGGCACTGATACCGTCCACAGGGAGCGCTGAGGCGAGAGCGCCCTTGTCTCTGTCTACCGAATTGTGCGTAGGGCCTAAAGGTGCGTTTGTTTATTGAATTCCTTCCAGGTGTGGATCTCTGCCACGCTTTGCACTTTTCTCGTAAGGTTCTTCTTTTTGCCATCCTAATAAAGGGCTGAGATTTCACTGCAGTGAGTGAAGACGTTGTCTCCTTCCAGATGAGGTAAAAATAAAGGGCAAGTGAGAATGCATTTTTGCGATTAAGCCGTGGCAGTGTACACCAAGATGCCAGCGCCTTTGCAGCCAGTAGGCTTCCGATTACTTCCACTTACTCGATTTCAGCACCCTGTAATGAAATTCACAAAAGGAAAGAAAATATCAACTTTTTTAATGCGCAGAGTCGATTAAGTTTCATCTCCTTTCAGCTCAAATCATGCGCTTACATTTGATCCTCTGTGGTACCAGCTCATTGGTGTGACCGCGACCCAAGGTCTTCACATCTACCTAGTCTCTCTCATCCAATCACTAACGCTGTCTCTTCCTCTCTCTCGCTCTCTTATAAAGAGTCTTAAATGAGAGCAGCAATGTTGCAAAATATGTGGATCGTTTGGGGCGGGAAGCTTTGCATGCTGCTACAGTACTGTCACACATTGGTTTATGGCCTAGCCGACAATGCAGGCAAAATACAATTTGTCGACAAAATATTTTTGGATTTTCTTCTGAGGAAGTTGTGCTTACCTCTTGACGCCTTGCGCTAACAATTAAAACCTTGGCTACCAACGCACGGCTGTTCCATCAACCGCTGTGTGTGGGGAGGCATAATAAAGCATCCCACGACTTCATAAATGTGCTTTAGTTCGGCTCTACGTTTAGATTGGGTTTATAATAGGAACAACAGGCTTGAAGTACAAGCTCTTTGAATGGACATCATCTAACTGATCGGTAGTCCCTGTTCCGCCGTTCGCGATGGCCATTCCTCGATAAGTTGCGATGTCCATCAGATTTACGATTGATTTTACACGTCTTCTCTTTAATCCAGTCTTCGCTGTCAGTCCTTGAGATACTATGCACAACTGTAGTATTTTCTAACATGAGGTGCAAAATCTATCACCGCCATGGAATTCTATGCAATGGACACTTTTGTTGCCTATCCAGGTATTTATAAAAAGGGCAACTGCTTTCTGTTTAGCCATTGTTTCTCTATGGAGTCCCATTAATTACCAGTTATTTAGTCTCAGTATTGCAGGTTATGGAAAGTCTTGGTTAATTTAGATTAGTGATTCCAAAATACATTAGAGATAAGCTATTTTTCTCAAGGACTGAAGAAGTGGCACTTCAAAGTCTGTCATTATGATTGCATTAACGTTTTTAGGCAAATGCAACGAGGATGAATGGGTCAGCAAGAGTGGGCCCAAATACCAACGTTATGGTACCATTCCAATTTCATTTGGGTGTTGCAGGCTTTATAGAATAGTTTACATACTTGTCGCAGGTATTGTCTTGTGGCAGGCACCTCGTGTGATTTCAAGCAAAACTACAGGTGAGAATTTGCACGCCATTGTTAGTGACTATGGAATCAATACATGGAGAGTAGAATCATAGAGAGAGAACAACATTGAATTCGCGTCCGAATTTAAGAGAAGATGCATACAGTTGATTGGATAGCATTGGGGCCACAATCGGCACTTGGTGAAATAGGAAGAACTACTAAAATTGAGGCGCGATTTGACTCGCAAATGGTTCTTCATGTAAAGTCAAAGATGGCGAACTCGACCGGTACAGAACACGCAGACCAGTAGAGATGAATGCCGATAAATTCATTTTAACTACATCTGCCATGAGATAAAGAAAGTTGAGAATTAAAGAACCATAGCACAAAATATAGATAGGAATCTGGGATAAAAACAGCAGACATTAGAAAAAAGGTTTTGGATAAAAAATGAGTTTAGACTCGTTTCTAAAATTCTGATTGCCTTGTTAATGGAAAAAGTTAGTTCAATGGTGGAACCTTATTTCATTTCCGTAATTTGTCCACTAGCTTAAAAACACAGACGCCTGGCTTTAACATTAGCACATCCTACAGAATTATCACGCGGCCTTGCCGATGCAATTGCATGTGTGACAAACAAGCAAATCCACAATTCGCCCTGCCTATAGTTGCTGCCTTCGGTTTGATCATGACTGGGACATTGCGCCTGCCAATAGCGATTGCCTTGATGATATGAACATGACAAACATGAAGCTATAGAGCGTAGCGAAAGTAAAAGCTAATTAACGATGAAGATGGCAATACTATCCAATTTGTTTGGTGGATGCGTGAAATACTAAAAAGGAGGAAGCGTTGACATTATCCTTGACTTGATGGAGAGGCAATGGATTCTCCACCTAGGAAAGACACACGAATGCCTGATGCATTCATAATCGCACATCTGCATCCATCTTCGGAGAACTAGAGCACTAGATGAAACCGAGTCCAGACTCCTACCTAATTAAGGGACCACCTTGTTACCTCGAAAGCGTCTGCACTTCTCTGCTTGGATCTAGTCAGTGACTCGTGGATTCTTAAAATATTTTTGGCATTTCTCACACGACAGTATTTAAAATCGAAGCAAATGACCAAAGTTATCTGTGCTGTTGTGGGCTCTCGTCTTGCGTGTGTGATGAATTTATTTGTAAGTGAACAAATTCGACGCTGAAGGTTGTTTATCTGAGATCCTTGGCTAAGAGAAGAGGTACAATCGTAATAGCAAAACGATATGCAAGGATCAATTCTGCTGAGCCCATCGATGCGGGTGAACCTTTAAACCAGTTGGAAATTAAAGCACAGCTATCCCTTCTCATCGTTAATTCATGTCAGGCTCTTAGTAGCCCTGTAGTGAGCATCTCAATGCCACACTATGCAGAGAGATGGACACCCCGAATGGAAGGACAGGGCCTGCCGATCATTAAGATGCTGGATGGAAAGGGTAGTGCAAAGTGAGGAAAATTCAGCATCCGATCAAATGTCAGTGGATTTCACGTGAGCTGTAACAGGGTCAACACTGACTACTAATTGAGTAGTTTTCGATTTAAGTTCAGGTCACCGTGAGCAATGCAGCAGGCTCGTGGATTAAAATCATAAGAGACACTTGTAACTGCACAGTCGCTGTGGCTAAAATCACAAAATTGTGCAATAAAACGCAAATATTTGCAACAATTAATTGGTGTAACACCCTTCACAGTTCTCGCACTACTACCATAAGTGAGCACGAGCCCTTTCTGCCTTCCGTTAGCAGACTTTCTGGACTGGCGCCAACCCCACTCTCGGATCACAGAGGATAGTTAACTAGCTCACTACCTTCTCATAAGGCTTTTATGCGGCAGGTGGTAAAACCTTATTCCCTTTGTCATTATGTCTACTAGCTTGGAAACACGACGAGGTGGCTTATGTAAGGACAAATTCTGCAAGAACATCGGGTCGTCGTGTAAATGTGACGATGCCTGTGAGATACAAACAACTTCACGATTCGTCTTGCATATAGTTCCTCTCTTGGCTTTAATCACGGCTGCAGCATTGAGTCTGCCAACGTGATGCACACCGCGGCGCGGCTTAGGTGAAAAGCAATTGCAAATTTAAGAGATGGATGGCAATACTGCTTGATTTGTTCGATGTCCGTGTAAAATGGGAAAAGAGAGCAGAAGTCAGTGCTATTTTGTGGTCAGTTGTGAGGCACGCTGCATTTAGCGTGACACGTTCATATTTAGGAGGAAAGCAATGTTTAACTTGCAAAGAATCCCAAATGACAGCAGCAGTGTTACGAAACATTCGGATTGTTTTGGATATGAAGCTATGCACGCTGCTACAGTATCATGCTACATTTCTTTTTGAGCTAGTCAACAATTCAGACAAAAAACAAAAAGCAGTCAGAATATTTAGAGGCGTTCCCTTAAAAAAATAGCTGAGTTTACTTCCTAGCCACCTGTGCTGATTATCAACGCCATTGCTAACAATGCAAGGCGGTTTCATTACCGCAGCATAGGAAGGAGGGTATTAAGGCGGCCTACGACTTCATAAGTGTGCATCGGTTTGACACTACATTTTGATTATTTTTACTAATAGCAACAGGCTTGAAGTAGAAGCCCACTGTAGTGATATCAAAAGCATACTTTATGGCTGTTCAAATAGACTGAAAGACTTATAGGTGATCATCTGTCTTCCATATTCTGGTCATAATCAGTTCGGCGAAGAGTCAATGTGGGGCAGTTGCTATCTATACTACAGATGGATTTCCTGTCTGTGCAACTGCTACTATTCCATAGAAGTAGAGTAGCGAAATTGAGGCGACCACTGAGTTCTCACAGAACTCAACGGCAGCTCTGATACCCACACAATTCATGAAGAATGGAGAGGTGAGCTTGCATAAAACCATTCGCTGTGGATCAGATGATTGCGTAGCTGGTTTGTAGAAATTCTGTAGAAAGAAATCAGTTAGTGGTGCCAGCAAGTGCGGCACGAAACCCGCGTTAGCATGGTTGTTTGATTAATGCTGGCAGATCAGCGGATTTCGAAACGAGCATGTCAATGAAATCTTAGAATATAACCCATGTGCTTTCATACCACATTCCCGTGCAATCGTGCATACAACATGCTGGCAGAACGTCAGACAACTTATTCATCGTCCCTGATTGTTAGCATGATGCGAAGCTGGGCAGCGAGAACAAATGAGTTGTGGAGGTTGTACAACGGGCATTGAAACACGCATCAAGAGTTCGAAGGCTCTATATTATCCATCCAAGAATTTCTGGGCTTCCAAATCGGCAATCCGTGCACTTGAGTTGTTGTTAATTTAGTACACGCAGAATGCAGGGAGTGGACGGCCCCACCGAATTGCTCAAAGTGAACTCGACTTGAACTTCACACTGCTCAACCAGTAGTCGGTGTTAACCCTGTTGCAACTCACATGAACTCCACTGACACTAGATCAGAAGCTGAATTTCCTTCTCTTCTGACCAGTCCTTCCATGCAGCACCCAACTGAGCGTCAATCCCTGTTTCACCGTTTAGGGTGGTCATTTCTCCATCATGTACCAACGCAATGCTCACAAGGGGCCAAGCAGGAGTATAGCTTGAATTGGTGTTTGAATGACAGGGCTTTACCTTCATTCCTGATTGTTTAGAAAATGCAGTCATATCTACTGATACAGCAGGAGTGTGTGTTGGATGTCTTAAGTTTAGGACGATATTTCCGTTGCAACGTGACATCTCCTTTAGCCTTCATCATGCAGAAATGGCTACAACTACATTTTTCATCAGCATTTTGCCACTGGTATATTTACCCTTTTAACAGTGCCGCAAAGATTCATTGTTTATGGCTTACGGATTTGTTTATACTTGACAAGCGAAACAGCAATAGCGACCTTGTCCACCCATTCTTAGTCCTTTTCCATCACTTCCTCATAAAAAGTCTAACAGCACTTACATGCCTAGAGCAAGTCAAGTGCTGCCCAGATTGAATTGGGTAAGGAAAGTGGCAGATTTAGTTTATGCTGCATGCACCATTTGTTCGCCAATCTTATATCAGTTCCTATAACATCGGTGCAGTGATTATTGAGATCGAGCCTTTGTGGTTGACTAAATCCAGATTTCATTGCACATTAGTGGTAATTAGGAATGGGCAAAATAGACATATTTTTACAACTGCAGATAGCCTACTTAAATGCTTCTAAAAAACGCAGAGATATATGACATCAAAGCAGGTGTTGTCCCCAGACTAATTCAGTATTTCGATGGCAGGTTTTACTTACTTGTCACGATGGTCGCTCCACACTAGACATTACAAAACGGCTCAACTAATTTATAACCCCATGCTTATGCTAACGGAATGCACGCACCACGCGTTGTCACAATTTGGCATTTTAAGTCGCACTTTATCATGCATTGTTCCTACCTATCAAAATGGGCTGAGAAGTTAAAGTGTGTTGCAGCCACTTGAGTTGTCAGAAAGTAAGAATAAAGATGAATACGGGAAAAAAAACCACAACCCCCACGGTGCCATGGCACAGACTGTAAGGGAAGATCAACCTACCCTTTAACGTATGGTCAAAGGAAATTTAAATGGAAGAGTAAGTGCCACTGAATGGTAAAGTGCGAAACGTTACAGTCTTGATGGAATAGAATTGTTAGCAAAAGGTCATTAAGCATTTGACTGGATTATACTTGGCAGATTGTGTAGTCGGTAGCCTAGCCAGGCTAAACACTTCCCTCACGGCAATGGCTAACTCCAATTAGGCCCACATTCATGCGTTTTACTCAAGCGAACTCTGCTAATAGCGAATAAATTACAAGTCGGAGCTAGGAACCATTTAGTAAACCTACGAGGTGCACGATGGACAGACTTCCTCCGCACCTACGAATCGAGATTTGCAAATATCTCGATGCCATGGACATCGTCAATGTGTGTAACGCAATGCCCGACATGAGGTCGATTCTCAGGTCTCCCACCATTAAAGGCATTTTGCGCGGTTACGTTCGGCGAATGCAGTGGATAGACGCAAAACTATGTTGTATGCTGTATTCAACTCGTGCCTTTGTAAAGAGAGGAGCTGATCCAGAGGTGAATGCACAATCAGAAGGAATGGTTCTAGTCAGTGCCCTACGATACTATCAAGGGTATTGCCAAATCACTCCGCAGTACATAAGCCATGTCCTATCGAATTGTGGCAGGATCATTCGATTTTTAATGCTTGGATGCAGCGTAATGGATTTGGGTCTCCTCCATCCTTTTTGGCCCTCCCTCGTTTATGCGACTCATAAGTGCGGACGGCCATTGCTACAGAAATACCCTGATGGACCTGACTCTATTGATGTGGTGGCCCACTTGACTAACTTTGAGATTCATATCAACCCAGAAAGCATAGAAGCAAGTGATGCTTGTGATCTTAGGTCCTTCGAGACTTCTTACCTCTGTTCATTCGACGGTGTTGTGTACGTGATTGATTCTGCATTGCAATGCCACTTTGGGTGCAAGGTTCCACTTGGACTAAGGCGCCTCATTTCCCGCATCACTGACCTCGCTGCCAATAGGACGACTCGCCCTCCAATGCTGTTCATCCTCGACACGATTTCGTTGGCGACAAGAGATATGAAGGATAGGGGTGATCATTTTGCTTGTCTCATAACCAACCTTCACAGACTTGACAGAATTACATTGCAAGCGTCTGGCGGATCTGCGGAGAGATTTACACCTTATAACTGGTGGAGGGCATGTCGTCTGCACCAACGGGGTGGAAGGTTCGTGTGGCTGTATGAGGTGTTCCAAATGGCTGCGTTGCAAATAGTCAGCATCGACGCTGCAGGAAGAAGTCAAGGACAGAATGTGTAATCGAACATGTCTCCACTGTGATTTAAATAAATGCCTGCCTCTTTACTCAATCCTGCTATTCTACACATTGTCCTGGTGCACATAATTGCATTGTAACTATTTGTTCTCAGTTGGAATTGTTTTTATCGCTGATGGGTTTTTGTTAAACATTAAAATTGGCGCGCTAAGATTACATTTTTCTACTCGAATCAGCGAAAAGCCGAATATGTGGTGGAATATTAACAAGGCGATGCTACTGATCAGTGGTCGTGCTTCTTTTCGTGCCGAAATGCGAGCAGTTTGGAACAGCCTAACTTTTGGTGGCTTTGAGTGAAATGCGCAGCAGTATCTGTAATCCAACTAAACGTTTCCTTCTCTGCGACTGCCTAGGACATTGATGGTGGATCAGTTTGCAGCCCAGCACAAAGTCCTCTGTGTCACCGATTTTAAAATGTTTGTTAGTTTTGAAGAATGCCTAAGTAGTTGAGCAGCTAATCTGGCTTTGCGTTTCGACCACAAGATTCCACTAAAGTCGAGAAGAGATCTGCAATTTGTGAGTAATTTTGTAGGAGAATTTCCTTTCCTTGTAAGGTAGCATTTCGTGAGAGTGCGGAATTCATGTTAAGGCATATGGCATATAAGACAAATCACCTTAGCTTACAGTGAATGATCAAAATAAACTACACAAATGCAGTAAATTAAGCCATCAGATTAATGCAGATGCATAGAGTATTTGGATTGGCGATCAGCGAATTAAGCTTGCTGTTGTTCGAGCTCTCGCTTTCACTGGAGAGCACGCGAACTTACCGCATCTCTCACAGCGACTTCGACTTGATTCCTTAGCCACTTAGTCAGCAGTCAAAGGTGGTCTGGTTAGAGCAGGGACAAACTGCGCTGATATGCTCCATTATGTTGAGTTCTACCTTACTCTGGCCATTTATCTTATTAAGTAGCAGTCCGATCCCAAGTTTCTGGTTTATCTTACTCGGTGTCCATTTCTATGATTGCAGGTCTTGGTAAACATCCAATCTTTTGAAGCAGTGAAAGGTGTGCTGATGTTAGTTTTTTGGAAAGCAAAGTACCAGATTCCCTTTTAATGCTTTAGACCTACACCTAAAGCCTGTGCTTAGCTCATTAATAGTGCTGGAATAAAGTAGTGCTTCACTTTTCGCAAGTGTAACACAAACTACGTTAGATGTGCAAATATCACTGCGGCAACAGAACACCCGTTGGCTAAACCGCTTCACCGCATCAGAGTAGAAGGGCGTGGTTAGGAGGTCCATGAAATGCGTGAAGGGTTTTGTCTCAAGCTACAAGGTGGTGCAACATGCTTGGAGCCAACAAGAAATACGACGATTACTCAAAACATTCTCTGCAGACTTTACCTCGCTTGTCCACTCATTCTTACTACTTTTCCATCATTTGCTCATGAGATACCTGACTGTTGTCCAGATTGAATTGGGTAGAGAAAATGGCAGATTTAGTTTATGTTACATGTACCGTTCCTTCGCCAATCTTCCATCAGATCATATAGCACCAGTGCAGTAATTATTGAGATCAAGCCTTTGTGGTTGACTAAATGCAAATTTTGTTGTACACCAGTGATGATTAGTAATGAGCGAAATGCTTTCACGAATGCAGATAGCCTACTTACATGCTTTTAACAAACACAGGGATAGTTGATATCAAAGGAGGTGCTATCCTCATATTATTCCAATATTTCGATGGCAGGTTTCCTTACCTGCTAAGATGGCTCATTAGGTTTCCATTCCCATGCTTAAGCCAACGGAAGCTAACCCCATCATCTGAATGCACACACCACGTCTTGTCAGAATTTGGCATTTTAAGTCGCACTTCATCATGCATTGGACCTACCCGTCAAAATGGGCAGAGAAGTTAAAGTGTGTTGCAGCCACTTGAGTTGTCAGAAAGTAAGAGTAAAATGAAAACGGGATAACAAACTAAGACCTCTACATTGCTATCGCACAGTCTTTAGCGGAGGATTAGCCTATACTCCAAAATGTGGCAAAAGGAAATCCAAATGGAATAGTAAGCGCCATTGAATAGTAGAGTAGGGAACATTACAGTCTCAATGGAATATAGTTGTCGGCAAAGAGGCATGAAGCATTTGGCTGAAGTAAACTTGGCAATAGCTAACTCGATTTAGGCGCCCAATCCTGCTTTTCACTCAAGCGAACTCTGCTAATAGCGAATACATCACAAGTCGGAATTAGGATTCACTTACCGAATCTGTGAGTCGCACGATGGAGAGGATTCCTCAACACGCACGAATCGAGATTTGCAAATACCTTGATGGCATGGACATTGTTAATATTTGTGAGGCAATGCCCCACATGAGGTCGGTTCTCAGGTCTCTCACCATCAAAGGCATTTTGCGCAGATACGTGACACAAATGCAGTGGGTGGACGCAAAACTTTGTTGTATGCTGTATTCAACTTGTGCCTTTGTAAGGAGAGAAGCTGACCCAGAGGTGAATGCACAATCAGAAGGAATGGCTCTAGTCAGTGCTCTACGATACTACCACGATTATGTGGTTAAATATTAACGAGGCGGTGCTGTTGATTACTGGTTTAGGACAGCCCAACGTTTGGCGGCTTTGAGTGAAGTGCGCTTCGGCAGCTATAGTCCAACTAAACGATGTTTTAAACAGGCATCGACCACATTAAGCAGCATCGCTGCCCTACGCAAAAATATGCAGTTGTATTCGACATTCACCAAGCTACAACGTGCAACAAGCTGAAGTTACAAAGGCGACTGACATTAGCAGGCACAATATTCCAGTCGCGAATAGGGCGAAAGCAACAACAATGCCGCGGACATTCTCGTATTCACAAGGTGACTCGGTGTAGTGCTGGGTAGTGAATCGATCGCATCTCCTGGCCGGTTAGAAGCAGTGAAGCAGGTCACTTCACCTGCCAGAACCAAGCTAGTGTGGAGAGGATAATCTCACGATGTGGCTTACAGATACTGTGACTTGATACACGGTGATGGATGGAGAGGCAAAACGCAGCGTGACTAGTGTGCTCAGCGCGCAAACAATTTGGGGTTCAGATATGTTCGTGCGCCACATCTTTGCACCCTGTAAAATGCAAGCCAGTAATAACAGTGCGGCTCCTTACATCTTGTGCTTCGTAAACCATCTACTAAGTTCACTGTCTATTGAGCAAAAGGATGAAGAGTTTGTTGCATCGAGATTCGACGCCACTATAGTTTAGATTTGCTGCATTTTGTTCGAAGGCTTTATGTCTTTTGGCAACTTCAAACAAAACCTTTACTCACGGACCTGCGCACACTATTAAAGCGACTGGATGAGCACAAAAGAATCAAATTAAGCCGCAACAATGCGTTTGCTTGCAGTCATGGCAAACATGAAATTAATGAGCACTGCACAATTCGATACACCTGGAAAGGAGAAATCCTTTTGGCTCTTGAGGAACATGAATGTGCAGCTTCTGGTTGCAACAGACTCAGACACACCCGACGCAGCAGATGAAGTCAAGTCCATACTCCCGTTGAAAGGAGAGTCCACGATACTATCTTAATAAGGTCAGTAGAGAGGGATAAAGGCACAGTCCGGTTGAAGCATAGGCAATGAAATGAGAAACTTGATCACTGTGAGACAGTCGCATATGGGGTGGTGCGCTCGCTCCTATCAATCCCTTCCCTAGTAGAGGAGTAGTCAGCATTCTGCCATTATTACATTTAAAAACAGCTACAGCCCTATAAGTAGCAAAATGGCAATAAATAATCGCTCTGTCATCAATGCAAGAAGGCGAAGTGAGACCACACTACATTATTAATTCCCTCTTCCCCGAGATACACTGGTCGCCTTGCACACCAATATTGTACAAAATAGCAAGACATACAGCAAAGAGCTTGCAGCATTTTACATGGCCTCGCTTGAAATACCCTCGTACAAGCTTGTACAAACAAAATGTAAGTTTCCTAACCTCGTAATTGACCTTCTAAATGGACGGATTTGTAGCCCATATAAGCAAAATCATAAGGGACCTTAAAGATAATGCGGCTTATCACAAAGACAGTTAGCAATAAAGAAGTGTATGTGCAGCCGATGCTGTGGATACTTCGACATTTCACGCACCTCGGTCTGTAAATACATGAGCGTAGTCCACCCTCCCTTTACGTCTCTTTGCAATACTTTGCCTGCTTCACTGTGCCTTTTGGTAATGTTTGCTTAAGGTAGCCATAGTGCCCATTCGCAGAGGCTGATCTCCGCACCATACCAATTGCTTGATTTTATTCTTTTTTTCTGAACACGTGTATTCTGCCTTATTGTTATGGTCTCCGTTTTCCTCAAGAAAGCCTGGAAAAATTACACTACCTTCCTCAGTCGTAAGTCGCTAAGTAGATTCGCTTGTTCAAACCTCGTCATTCAAAGCAGTTGATTGCGTCCAGTCAACCGAACACCTCCACCATCAAGGCCGTGGACATCGCTGTAGGTGGGATTCAATAAGGAGCAAAGAATTGACTTCGGCTCCCTTTGGGAATCAGACAGGAGGTGATGCGATGCAGCTAAATTCTATGTGCTACGAGTGATTCAAATTGGAGTCACTGAACGACAAGCTGCCGCTCATGAACTGCATTTCTACATAAAAAGAATTGCAAAGGGTGCTCACGACAGTCATTGTAGTAATTAGCCACGCAAAAAGAAAAATTATTCTCCTGTGGAAAGGTGACTGTCTATATGGGATGCAAGGCTTTCCATATAGGCAACACTGGCCCAGCAAAACCCTATTCTGGCCTTTACGCTGTGTAATTAAAACGCACAATAGAACTCATTGCTCCTTAGGAACGCGAAGGAGAAATTTGGAGTTAGGACTAAATTAAGAACAATCAGGTAAAGATTATTCTCTGGACTGCTTGACATAGGAAATGTTTCGGCAAACAGACCACAATGAAATGTGCATTATTTTGCTCTGGCCGCCGTGAAGTCGACTGCGCTGAGGCTTTGTTGATCTGATAAAGCGCAACATTCTTCATTGACTCAATGGCGAGAAGCTCAATCTCGACACTTTGGACTGACTATTTGTATGGCTGCATAATTTGGCCACAAGTTGTGCAGACTGATCACAGCAGTCGCTATTTTGGTCCGGTCTCAATTCGTGACCTGAGTTGAGAGCGCACCGTCTAAAAAGTGATGCTTTGTAGCATTTAGGCGGATTTAGGTTCTGGTTATTCAGAGGAGATTGGCAATATCGTTTGCGGGATTGCATGGCCTCAAAAAGGGCCTCTGCCTCTGACTCTGCTGCTGTGAAAAACTGCATGGCATTGCATTCGCCACCCCGTTTGTTGCGCAGATTCACGTAAGATGCCTTTCCAGGATGATGTTTTTGAGGCTTCACTCAATGCCACGTATTGTCTTGCAGACATTGGTGGGATGCGTGCTTGTAAGGTACTTACAAAACGCCTCCAATTTAATAACGCACATCTATAAAGGCGAGTTTTCATTGCTTACGTGGGGCTACACCGCCTCTCAAAAGAGATTCAAGCGCAAAGGTGAGGCTACACAACTCGATTCTCATTTGCACTTGCAAATGCTTTTAAGCACATGTTTGCATCTTCCAAACACTTTATTTTATTCCGTGGCAATAAGACTGACGTTTCGTTTATTTGCTTAGGCTTCACTTCATCCAAAAGCGTACTTTATGCTGCATAGGAACCTTTGCTTGATAATGAGATGCAACCTGAATATTTTAACGAGATTCGACAAAATTTAGATTCAAACTTGAAGTATAGACATCACATGCGTTTGACCTTAATAATTTAATACCATCTATTTCAGTCAGCCACCGCGGTGGTCAAGCGAACGGTGGAAGTGTGGCTGAGATTGGCGTTGTTTGCTCCCCTCGGTGCAAAGTGAATACAGTGAGGGGACTAATGTATTGTAGATAAAGAAGAATGAGTGGGTGAGTTGTGAGGTGGAGCAGTGGTGGTAAGTGGAAGAGGGTCCTTTAATTTGTTCTGCACGGCGTTGCTATGTTTGGTGCGCATATCGCCAATCCTCTTATCACCACTTCCCGTAGCATAATAGATTGGCGTGGAGGACGGTTAAGCATGCATTTTTACGACTAAGACGGGTCTACTGCAACTGCCACTGCCAGATTGAAGATTGATATTCATGTTGGTATTTATAATTAGACTAAGGATGGTGTGGTTTGCATTTAGGGCTTTCTCAAACTCCACTACCCACAAATCGACTTCATGGTGTACGTGGGGCATCCTGCAATGCAGTGTTTTGCCTAATCATGGCTGCCAAATAACATCAGTGGCCTTATGGCAAAATTCGCTACCGCAACTGCCAATGCAACGCTTTGTTCTCTGGTGCTGCTCCTTGTTACTATTCCACGGCACAGCCTTATTCAAGTCAGTGGATCGGCATTTCATTTGGCATGACAAGCGTGGCTTTGCCCATGGCTTTGAACTTCATCCATAACTAAACGGCCCTAACACTGGTTCTTTTGCAAGGGCGCCACATTCCGCAACCGCTTATTCCTAACAGTATGCACTGCAAAAGGGCAACGTGGTGCCTGCTAAAATGGAGACAAGAGTAGGTGTGATTAATTTGAACCAGCCATGCAAGCACTAACGCAGATCTAATTTAACGTTGAGGACAGACTAGCATATGTGCATTTGTTGGAAGGTGGACATCCACCTTCGGCAGAGAAAACGACAAGGATTATTAATAGGGCGAGTGAAGATGCAAATGGTATCCAAAGGCGACTGCAGAACATTGAGGCGAGAGTAATGTGCGAGTTCGTTGCAGTGTATGGCATATACATTGCTGGTGATTGGAATGGATCAGAGCATACTGAGGGTCTGATGGATAGCGGATTAGTAGTTTACTTGGATTAAGCAGGTTACAGTTATTTGGCTATCATTCATTGCATTTCTTCTAGCTCCAACCATCATCACAGTTATTCCGGTGCGACCTTTCGAGGTGATGGTGAAATGGAAGATAACGGGTGACCAGGATACAGCGAATGGGGATGTTGCATACATCGTAGGAATGGAGAAGCGTAAATACTGCAGGTCCAACACGGTGCATCAGTGCATGATTTCCGGTCTCGCACCACTTGTTCCCTATGAAGTGTGTGCTCGGAACTGCCGCCGAGAAACTGCGATCGCGAAAGCTGTATCCTCCTCCATCGAAGGCGCACAACTCGTGCCAAGCAATGTCCTCGGGATCGCCAATATCTTCGATGCAAGCAAATACACATGAAGCAATGCAACCTGCGGTAACACAACCATTCTGATGAGAGGTGAGAAACATTGGCTCGTTGTCCTGCTTACGAAGCATATCTGTGATTAGGCAGCAATAATGCACCGTCTCCGTAGCATCGATTGAAGACATGAGTGATTTTGTACCAAAAGTAAGGCGAAATGTGAGGTAGTGGAGTTGGCGGAAGCTTACGTGAGCTCACTGCATGCATTGTGCATCGAGTATATTTGATTTATTAATCGCTCTGTTTGACCGTGCATACATTCATAGCTTCCCTTTTGCATAAATCCATCCTCATGGTAATGTGTCCATCTCATGTTGTCCTGGTTTTGTCCTCTTTAATTGCGCTTTTCTATGCTTTGCCTCGCTTTCTCATTCTACGTGTAATTCGTAAGCTACTGCTCACTGCTGGTGAATGTAAGGGGTCTAATGCGCAAAATGCTATGGTCGTCTGTGTGCACTGGTGTCATTTTAAGTGCCTTACGAGACTAGCATCCAATCCATCTGGACTGAAGGTGTACGTGCCTTTTGCACTCGTGGACACAGACTGGAGATGTTTGTGAGTCAAAGTAGTTGATTGGACGCTGAACACTGTTTGGAAGGCATGGAGGACTGAATGCAGCATCCGTCGCACATTTACAAGATGGGCAACATAAGGTGATGTCGACCACGGCACATTTATCATAGTGGTTTGTGAATGGAAGTGTTCTGGGACTTCGACCCTTGTTCCAAAGCAACTCAGTGTCACTGCATCACATTCTGCTGCAGCAAGCACTGATTGGACTTTGGATAGCGCTTTTTAAGTGGAAGAGGTAAGTGCACACTGCATGTGCAGTGTTAGTGGTGGGAATATCTTGCAGTGCACTTAGAGTCTGGTGCATACAACGGCATGATGAGCCACTTCTACATTAGTTCACGAGAAGCAAGCAAGCAGGCACTAGGTTCTTCACTGTTAAACAATTCATACCTTTTAGTTCCATGCATCATCAACGTGACTGCTACAAGTCATACTGCAGTGACGGTATCATGGAGGAGACCAGGTGTCCTTAGCTGGGGGGAGTTCTTATTATCACACATCGTGGGATCGGAGGAGAAGAACTGCAATGTAAAGTTTGAGACAGAGTGCACCATTCACGATCTATTGCCAAACATTTCCTACAAAGTGTGTGTTCGAAACTGTTTCCTGGGTGTGGATGATGCGATGGCTGTGTCAACCTCCGTCAAAGGCGCTCGAGGCACATGGGGTCAGCCTTATCGATGGAACGGGTAAACATTCCTTGCAGCGACGTTGACTGCAGAAACACCACTATTGCTATGGAAGGTAAGAAATGTTGACTTGTCGATTTCGTGCAGAAGGCATACCTTGTGAATGTGCAATGTTAGTGGATGGTATGATTGGCACTGGCACTTTGATAGAAGGCGTCGATCGCAGTCCATGTATGACACACAAGTTCACAGTAGAGTTGGAAATTGGAAATTGGCAGAAGTTTGTGTGACTCCACTTTCTACATTGTGCAGCGGATGCATTGGGAATAGTGGTTCTCGTGTTTGTGTTAGAGCACAAATATGAAATCACTGGGATGAATGGATATGGTTGTGGTGTTGGTGTTGGTAGTAGTGGTCTAATTACTTCCAACGGTCTTGACAACTGTGTGGATGCATGCTGATTTTCTTTAACTTAAATTCATTCGCAATGCAGAAGTGACTAAACATTGTCTCATGTTTAGTGATGTAGCTATTATATCCATTATCGCTCTTTACTTCCACGTCGTCTCACTACCCTTCACACAATCACTATCCAAATATTCTTGCTTTTGCTCATACTACTCGCCAGATTTTATTTGCGCCTTTTTTAACATTGTCAAATGTTCTTTCTTTCTGTGCTTTTCCCCATTTTTGGTTTTCCTATTCTTTGGAGGAATATTTTCGCCACACGACCACATGGACATATTCCACAACATCTCCTTATTTGGTCTACCTGTGATGGCTTTGATTGCGCCTTCTATCCCATCAGTAAAATACGCGCATCGAATGTAGGCACCTGTGATGCTTTGTACGTTTCTTTCTCCCTCTGGCTGTGGCATTTGGCGTGTCTCGGGAGCCTCGCATGCTACCTTGCCTTCCTGTGATCGAGGATCGATGAACTGTTTCGGTGCATAGATACGAACGGAGCATTTCATGAGTGGGATTACATGATGATGGAATGCTGACGCCTAAGAACTGATTGGATTGGTTGAATGATGAACCACACATGACGATCCGCAGGCACTGTTGTGTAGTGATCTAAATTTATGTGACATTGTGAGTTGTGGGTGTCAGGCTTCTGAGACTTGGGGCAGCTTAAGTAGAGGAGGATAAAATAGAATGGAGCTAGTGGGGATGAACAAAGGATAAGAGATTATGCAGGATGCCCTTTTTGCATTTCCTCACCCCTTTCATTCTAATCAGGAACCTGGCAATTCATTTAACTTGACTAATGCAACTTTGCTTTGCTCACAACTGGACAACCCTGGCATTCCTGTTTTATGAATAAATCGCAAGAAAGGACTGCATTTTTGCTGCTACACGCGATTTAAAACAGCGATGCGTTTTCCGATAAAAATGGATGCGCAAGTGCGTGGTGCCTAAAAGCCAACATGCGAAATGTGAAGGAATATTGTCTGAGCAGTTGAGAGCTGGTCCCTAAGCACTTATCGCTTCACAAGCTGTAAATAATTGAGCCTGCTCATTTTACGGGCAGTTACATGGATATATGCGAGGTGGGTGCGTAGGTGCGGAAGTTAAGTAAAGGAGATTGGCGGCTGTTCGAATACACACATGCGATTGACCCGGTAATGTTGCGCTTGTGATGGAAACGTGGAATTAACACAAGCTAAAATGCAGTGATGTGCCTGCCACCACAAGCCTGTCAGATGAGATGCAGTCCCAGTAGCAGTGCTGTTTTGTCGTAACACACGCCATTAATCCTTTGTATGTTGCCCCTTATCGCCCTTGCTGGTCTCCCTCACTTACTTCCATCCACCTTCCTTAGACCAGTATTTGTCTCAATCAGCATCACGGACAATAATCTTACTTCCGTAATTGGCAACCTCTTTGTGAGCACCCTAAGAACCCTTTTAGAATTTGAATACACCTAACACCGGAATTACGGAAAGTGGTTGGCCACCTCTTTGGCTTCGTGGTTCATTGGCCCTCCCAGAATCACATACAAGTAACTGAAAAGCCTGGTTTGTGTGTTGACTCACATACTAATAAAACATTCTTCAAATCTAGCAAACATTATTTAAAAATCACCCTCACGGAGGACTTTGCTCTGGGTTGCAAATTGATCCACCACCAATGCCCCAGGTAATTGCAGAGAAGGAATCATTAGGCTGGATTATATCTGCGGTTGCGTATTTCACTCAAAGCCGCCAAAAGTTGGACTGTCCTAAACCGTTCGCGTTTTGGCATGAAAAGAAGCACAACCGGTGATCAGTAGCATCCTCTTGTTAATGTTCGCACACCTAACCACAAATTTGCAGACTCAAGTAGGAGGAAGTTATCTTAGCACTCCGGACGTCAAATTTTAACAAAACACATAAGCAAAAAAAAGGGAATGTAGCCTGGAACAGAGTGTTACAATGCAATCCCATGTACCAAAGCAAAGTGTGGGATAGCGGGATGGCATAAAAGGGCAGGTTTTATCCAAATCCTAATACGGGTGGATTCCGTGACACATTTTTGTCCTTGGCTGCTTCATGCAGCATCGATGTTGGCTATTTGCAACGCAGCCATTTGGAACGCCTCATACAGATTCACGAACAAACCACCCTGTTGGTGCAGACGACACACCCTACACCAATTATGAGGTGGAAGTCTCGCTGCAGTTCTGCCGTACCTCCGCAATGCGATTCTGTCGAGTCTGTGAATACTGGTTATGAGATGCTCGAAACACTCACCCGAAGAGGCAAGATCTTGTGTCCCTTGTGATTTTATGTCCAAGATAAAGAGCAGTGGATGGCGAGTCAACTGTATAACAGTGAGGTTGGTGATGCGGAAAATGAGGCGTTTCAATCCAGTTGGAAGACTGCACCCAACTTGACATTGACGTGCAGAATCGATCATGTACACCACACTGTCGAATGCGCGGAGATAAGACGCCTTGAAGGACCTATGATAGCGGTCATTTCTCCCTTCTATGTATTCTTCATTGATATGAATCTCAAGGTTAGTAAAGAAAGCGACCATTTCAATAAGATCGGGTCCAACGGGGTAGTTGAGTTGCAATGGTCGTCCACACCTATAAGCAGCATAATGGAGAGAAGGCCAAAGGGGATGAAGGGGACCCAAATCCGTTACGCTACATCCAAGCATTAGAAATCGAATGGTCCTGCCACAATCAGATAGGACATGGTTTATGTACTGCGGAGTGATTTGGCAACATTCTTGGTAGTATCGTAGAGCACTGACTAGAACCATTCCTTCCGATTGTGCATTCACCTCTGGGTCAGCTTCTCTCTTCACAAGGGCACGAGTTGAATGCAGCATACAACATAGTTTTGCGTCTACCCACTCCATTTGTCTCACGTAACTGCGCAAAGTGCCTTTGATGGTGAGAGACCTAAGAACCGATCTCATGTGGGGCATTGCCTCACACACATTGACGATGTCCATGGCAGCAAGGCATTTGCAAATCTCGATTCGTACATGCTGGGGAATCCTCTCCATCGTGCACCTCACAGATTCGGTAAGTGAATCCTAACTCCGACTTGTGATTTATTCGCTATTAGCAGAGTTTGCTTGAGTAAAACGCATGAATGCGCGCCTGATTCGAGTTAGCCATTGCCGTGAGGCAAGTATTTGGTCTGGCTATGCCACCGACTGCGCAATCTGCCAGGTTTGCTCCAGCCAAATGCTTCATGCACTTTCGCCATCAATTATATTCCATCAAGGCTGCAACGTTTCCCACTCTTCTATTCAATGGCACTTACTATTCTATTTGGATTTCCTTTTGCCACATTTTAGAGTTTAGGCTAATCGTCCGTTACAGACCGTGCGATGGCAATGTAGAGGTCTTAGTTTGTTGCTCCGTTTTCATTTTAATCTTACTCTTGACAACTCAATTGGCTGCAACACACTTTAACTTCTCTGCCCATTTTGATGTGTAGGAACAATGCATGATGAAGTGCAACTTAAAATGCCAAATTCTGACAACGCGTGGCGTGTGCATTCAGATGATGGGGTTAGCCTCCGTTGGCATAATCGTGGGGATGGAAATCTGGTGAGCCAATTCGCACAGATCTAGTGCCACTAAAAATCCAATTAAATCATGCAGAAGGTTTGCTTAACTGAGTGAGCGTTGGTACAAAATCCTTGTCCCATTTTTGAAAAAATACGTTGAGGAATAGGTCGCCACTGCGTGCAAAACCCACTTCGTGATGTACGTGATAAATTTCTGCAGTGCAGTGTCATAGTAGGCACCGCATATTATACATGTTAAGGAGCCTCATGAACCTTCTCACTCACAGCACCTTCGATGCGACACGTCGCCCTCCATCGCCACTCGACAGACAGAGACGGCGGCGGACACGTGTAAAGATTTTGGAGGTCCTGAGGTGCATGTTGACCCATGCAATTGTTGGAGATTGCGGCGTCTCCAACGAAAGGGTGGGCCTTGCTCCAATTCCTTACGAACAGCGCGGCCCTCGACTTCAATTTTTAGATGGTACCGCAATGCTATTGGCACCGAGCATCCTTCATCATCCACTGCTGCAGCACATTCGCAGTTTGTTTTTCCAATGTCTGAAGTTACCGGTTCTTGGACCTTGATTGAACGGAACACATTCGGAAGGCTAAAGGAGATGTCACGTTGCAAAGGAACTATCGTCCTAAACTTTATACATTTAACACACACTCCTGCTGTATCAGTAGATATGAATGCATCCTCCAAACAATCAGGACTGGAAGTGAATCTCTGTCATTCAAGTAACAATTCAAGCTGTACTCCTGCCTGGCCCGTTGTGGGCATTGCGGTGGCACATGATGGAGAAATGACCACCCTAAACGGTGGAGCAGGGATTGACACTCAGTTGGGTGCTGGATGGAACTAGTAGTCAGAGGAGAAGGAAATTCAGCGTCTGATCTAGTGTCAGTGGAGTTCATATGAGCTGCAACAGGGTTAACACTGACTACTGGTTAAGCAGCTCGAAGTTGAAGTCGAGTTCACTGTGAGCGATTCGGTGGGGCGATCCACTCCCTGCATTCTGCTTGTGCTCAATTAACAACAACTCAAACACACAGCTTGCCAATTTGGAAGCCCAGAAATTCTTGGATGGATAATGTAGAGCCTTCGAACTCTTAATGCGTGTTTCAATGCCCGTTGTACAGGCGGCACAACTCATTTGTCCTTGCTGCCCACTCTCGCATCATGCTAACAATCAAGGACGATTATTAAGTCGTCTGATGCTCTGCTAGCATGTTGTGTGCACGAGTACACGGAAATGTGGTATGAAAGTGAAAAAGATAAGATTAAAAGTCTTCGTTAGTTCTACGCAGGCTTATTAGTATTGTGGAGAGTCAAGTTGGCTACTTGAGGACGGACTTTCGCCATTGTTCACGGTGACCTGAACTGGAATCATGATCCGCCACTGGTGTTTACTATGCACCTCGGATGAACTTCGTCTGTATTTAATAAAATGCTGGACGCCACATTCCTCGGACATTTGGACTAATTGCTTGACAGCATCTGCTCACATTTTATGGTAACCACTTGCATGCGAGGTAGTTCCGTGAGCAGATGCTCCTAAAGAGGCAAAGGGAGGCAAGATACATGCCAGTGATTAGGAACGAGTACAGTGCTATTATGCATAGGCGTTGTAAAGACTCGAGGTGGAGGAGCACACATCTCTGTGACAATGCGGCTATAAGGTTAGAACCGGATCTAATAGGCCTTTTCTCTCAGTGAGTACCTCTGTTCTGCAAATTAACTCGAAGTTGCATTTGAAAACAAATGTGGTTCATCGGGAAGCAAAATACAGCATAGTTTTGCCTACCTCCTGTAGCTATTTGCCCCATAGCAATGAATAGCAACGGTCACAATGAATCAAGAATTCTTTTTAGGTTTTAAGCATGTCCATTCTAGGATTTCATTGACATGCTCGTCTCGGTATCCGCTGATCTGCCAGCATTATTCAAACAACCATGCTAACGCGGGTTTCGTGTAGCACTTGCTGACACCACTAACTGATCTCTTTTTACAGACTTGCTACAAACCAGCGATGCGATCAGTTGATTTACGGCGAATGTTTTTAAGCAAGCTCACTTCTCCACCCTTCATGCATTGTGTGGGCACCAGAGCTGCCATTGAGTTCTGTGAGAACTCAGTGGCTTCCTCAATTTTGCTACTCTACTTCCATGGATTAGTAGCGATTCCGCAGACAGCAAATCCTTTTGTAATATAGATAGCAACTGCACCACAGTTACTTTTGCGGAACCGATTACGATTAGATTATGGAAGATAAATGGTCACCTAAATGTCTTTCAGTCTTCTTGAGCAGCCATAAAGTATGCTTTTGATATCAGTACAGTGGGCTTCTACTTCAAGCCTGTTGCAATTAGTAAACATAATCAAAATGTAGTGTCAAACCAAGGCACATTTATGAAGTCGTAGGCCGCCTTAATATCATCCTTCCCATACTGTGGTAATGAAACCGCCTTGTGTTGTTAGCAACGGTATTGATCATTAGCACAAGGGGCTAAGAAGTAAACGCAGCTATTGTGTAAAGGAGTGCCTCTAAGTATTCTGCCAATTTTTTCGTCTTTTTATCTGAATTGTTGACTAGGTCATAAAGAAATGTAGGACAATGCTGTAGCAGCGTGCATAGCTTCATGCGCAAAAACAATCCGAATGTTTCGTAATCCTGCTGCTGTCACTTGGGATTCTTCGCAAGTTAAACACTGCTTTCCTCCGTAAATATAGGCGTACGATGCCAAATGCAGCATGTTTTAGTGTGTGCTTGGTAAATGGACAGTCCAGTGCCTCACAACCGACCACAAAGCAGCATTAAGTCCTGCTCTCAACTCCTCATTTTACGCGGGCATCGAACAAATCAAGCAGTATTGCCATCCATCTCTTAAATTTGCAATTGCTTTTAACCCAAGCCACGCCGCAGTGTGCATCACGCTAAAATCACCAGGCGATCGACGCTGGCAAACTCAATGTTGCAGCTGCGATCAAAGCCAGGACAGGAACTATATGCAAGACGAATCGTGAAGTTGTTTGTTTCTCACAGGCATCGTCACAGTTACAAGGCGACCCGATGTTCTTGCAGAATTGGTCCTTANGGGACCCAAATCCGTTACGCTACATCCAAGCATTAGAAATCGAATGGTCCTGCCACAATCAGATAGGACATGGTTTATGTACTGCGGAGTGATTTGGCAACATTCTTGGTAGTATCGTAGAGCACTGACTAGAACCATTCCTTCCGATTGTGCATTCACCTCTGGGTCAGCTTCTCTCTTCACAAGGGCACGAGTTGAATGCAGCATACAACATAGTTTTGCGTCTACCCACTCCATTTGTCTCACGTAACTGCGCAAAGTGCCTTTGATGGTGAGAGACCTAAGAACCGATCTCATGTGGGGCATTGCCTCACACACATTGACGATGTCCATGGCAGCAAGGCATTTGCAAATCTCGATTCGTACATGCTGGGGAATCCTCTCCATCGTGCACCTCACAGATTCGGTAAGTGAATCCTAACTCCGACTTGTGATTTATTCGCTATTAGCAGAGTTTGCTTGAGTAAAACGCATGAATGCGCGCCTGATTCGAGTTAGCCATTGCCGTGAGGCAAGTATTTGGTCTGGCTATGCCACCGACTGCGCAATCTGCCAGGTTTGCTCCAGCCAAATGCTTCATGCACTTTCGCCATCAATTATATTCCATCAAGGCTGCAACGTTTCCCACTCTTCTATTCAATGGCACTTACTATTCTATTTGGATTTCCTTTTGCCACATTTTAGAGTTTAGGCTAATCGTCCGTTACAGACCGTGCGATGGCAATGTAGAGGTCTTAGTTTGTTGCTCCGTTTTCATTTTAATCTTACTCTTGACAACTCAATTGGCTGCAACACACTTTAACTTCTCTGCCCATTTTGATGTGTAGGAACAATGCATGATGAAGTGCAACTTAAAATGCCAAATTCTGACAACGCGTGGCGTGTGCATTCAGATGATGGGGTTAGCCTCCGTTGGCATAATCGTGGGGATGGAAATCTGGTGAGCCAATTCGCACAGATCTAGTGCCACTAAAAATCCAATTAAATCATGCAGAAGGTTTGCTTAACTGAGTGAGCGTTGGTACAAAATCCTTGTCCCATTTTTGAAAAAAACGTTGAGGAATAGGTCGCCACTGCGTGCAAAACCCACTTCGTGATGTACGTGATAAATTTCTGCAGTGCAGTGTCATAGTAGGCACCGCATATTATACATGTTAAGGAGCCTCATGAACCTTCTCACTCACAGCACCTTCGATGCGACACGTCGCCCTCCATCGCCACTCGACAGACAGAGACGGCGGCGGACACGTGTAAAGATTTTGGAGGTCCTGAGGTGCATGTTGACCCATGCAATTGTTGGAGATTGCGGCGTCTCCAACGAAAGGGTGGGCCTTGCTCCAATTCCTTACGAACAGCGCGGCCCTCGACTTCAATTTTTAGATGGTACCGCAATGCTATTGGCACCGAGCATCCTTCATCATCCACTGCTGCAGCACATTCGCAGTTTGTTTTTCCAATGTCTGAAGTTACCGGTTCTTGGACCTTGATTGAACGGAACACATTCGGAAGGCTAAAGGAGATGTCACGTTGCAAAGGAACTATCGTCCTAAACTTTATACATTTAACACACACTCCTGCTGTATCAGTAGATATGAATGCATCCTCCAAACAATCAGGACTGGAAGTGAATCTCTGTCATTCAAGTAACAATTCAAGCTGTACTCCTGCCTGGCCCGTTGTGGGCATTGCGGTGGCACATGATGGAGAAATGACCACCCTAAACGGTGGAACAGGGATTGACACTCAGTTGGGTGCTGGATGGAACTAGTAGTCAGAGGAGAAGGAAATTCAGCGTCTGATCTAGTGTCAGTGGAGTTCATATGAGCTGCAACAGGGTTAACACTGACTACTGGTTAAGCAGCTCGAAGTTGAAGTCGAGTTCACTGTGAGCGATTCGGTGGGGCGATCCACTCCCTGCATTCTGCTTGTGCTCAATTAACAACAACTCAAACACACAGCTTGCCAATTTGGAAGCCCAGAAATTCTTGGATGGATAATGTAGAGCCTTCGAACTCTTAATGCGTGTTTCAATGCCTGTTGTACAGGCGGCACAACTCATTTGTCCTTGCTGCCCACCCTCGCATCATGCTAACAATCAAGGACGATTAAGAAGTCGTCTGATGCTCTGCTAGCATGTTGTGTGCACGAGTACACGGAAATGTGGTATGAGAGTGAAAAAGATAAGATTAAAAGTCTTCGTTAGTTCTACGCAGGCTTATTAGTATTGTGGAGAGTCAAGTTGGCTACTTGAGGACGGACTTTCGCCATTGTTCATGGTGACCTGAACTGGAATCATGATCCGCCACTGGTGTTTACTATGCACCTCGGATGAACTTCGTCTGTAGTTAATAAAATGCTGGACGCCACATTCCTCGGACATTTGGACTAATTGCTTGACAGCATCTGCTCACATTTTATGGTAACCACTTGCATGCGAGGTAGTTCCGTGAGCAGATGCTCCTAAAGAGGCAAAGGGAGGCAAGATACATGCCAGTGATTAGGAACGAGTACAGTGCTATTATGCATAGGCGTTGTAAAGACTCGAGGTGGAGGAGCACACATCTCTGTGACAATGCGGCTATAAGGTTAGAACCGGATCTAATAGGCCTTTTCTCTCAGTGAGTACCTCTGTTCTGCAAATTAACTCGAAGTTGCATTTGAAAACAAATGTGGTTCATCGGGAAGCAAAATACAGCATAGTTTTGCCTACCTCCTGTAGCTATTTGCCCCATAGCAATGAATAGCAACGGTCACAATGAATCAAGAATTCTTTTTAGGTTTTAAGCATGTCCATTCTAGGATTTCATTGACATGCTCGTCTCGGTATCCGCTGATCTGCCAGCATTATTCAAACAACCATGCTAACGCGGGTTTCGTGTAGCACTTGCTGACACCACTAACTGATCTCTTTTTACAGACTTGCTACAAACCAGCGATGCGATCAGTTGATTTACGGCGAATGTTTTTAAGCAAGCTCACTTCTCCACCCTTCATGCATTGTGTGGGCACCAGAGCTGCCATTGAGTTCTGTGAGAACTCAGTGGCTTCCTCAATTTTGCTACTCTACTTCCATGGATTAGTAGCGATTCCGCAGACAGCAAATCCTTTTGTAATATAGATAGCAACTGCACCACAGTTACTTTTGCGGAACCGATTACGATTAGATTATGGAAGATAAATGGTCACCTAAATGTCTTTCAGTCTTCTTGAGCAGCCATAAAGTATGCTTTTGATATCAGTACAGTGGGCTTCTACTTCAAGCCTGTTGCAATTAGTAAACATAATCAAAATGTAGTGTCAAACCAAGGCACATTTATGAAGTCGTAGGCCGCCTTAATATCATCCTTCCCATACTGTGGTAATGAAACCGCCTTGTGTTGTTAGCAACGGTATTGATCATTAGCACAAGGGGCTAAGAAGTAAACGCAGCTATTGTGTAAAGGAGTGCCTCTAAGTATTCTGCCAATTTTTTCGTCTTTTTATCTGAATTGTTGACTAGGTCATAAAGAAATGTAGGACAATGCTGTAGCAGCGTGCATAGCTTCATGCGCAAAAACAATCCGAATGTTTCGTAATCCTGCTGCTGTCACTTGGGATTCTTCGCAAGTTAAACACTGCTTTCCTCCGTAAATATAGGCGTACGATGCCAAATGCAGCATGTTTTAGTGTGTGCTTGGTAAATGGACAGTCCAGTGCCTCACAACCGACCACAAAGCAGCATTAAGTCCTGCTCTCAACTCCTCATTTTACGCGGGCATCGAACAAATCAAGCAGTATTGCCATCCATCTCTTAAATTTGCAATTGCTTTTAACCCAAGCCACGCCGCAGTGTGCATCACGCTAAAATCACCAGGCGATCGACGCTGGCAAACTCAATGTTGCAGCTGCGATCAAAGCCAGGACAGGAACTATATGCAAGACGAATCGTGAAGTTGTTTGTTTCTCACAGGCATCGTCACAGTTACAAGGCGACCCGATGTTCTTGCAGAATTGGTCCTTACATAGGCCACCTCATCATGTTTCCAAGCTAGTAGACATAATGAAATAGGGAATAAGGTTTTACCACCTGCTGCATAAAACGTTATGAGAAGGTATTGAGCTAGTTAACTATCTTTTGTGATCCGAGAGTGGGGTCGACGCCAGTCCAGAAAGTCTGCTAATGGAAGGCAGAAAAGGCTCGTGCTCATGAAGTTAATTAGGACCTCACTTATGGTAGCAGTGCGAGAACCGTGAAGGGTGTCATACCCGCGGATCGACGAAATTACTGGCGTATTATTGCACAGTTTGTGATCTTAGCCACGGCGACTGTGCAGTTACAGGTGTCTTTTACTATTTTAACCCACGATCTCGCTGCATTGCTCACGGTCACCTGACTTCAACCGGGAACTACTCAATTGGTAGTAAGTGTTGACCCTGTTACAGCTCGCGTGAAATCCACTGACATTTGATCGCATGCTGGATTTCCGTCGCTTGGCGCTACTCCTTCCATCCAGCATCTTAATGATCGGCAGGCCCTGTCCTTCCATTTGAAATGTCCATCTCTCTGCATAGTGTGGCATTGAGATGATCACTATGGGGCTACTGGAAGCATGGCATGAATTACTGATGAGAAGGAGTAGCAGTGCTTCCATTTCCAACTGGTTTACAGATGCACCCACATTGATGAGCACAGCAGAAATGCGCCATGCATAGCGTTTTACTCCTATGAGTTTACCTCTCCCTTTAGCCAAGGATCTCAAATAAACAACCTTAAGCGTCAAAATTTATCCGCTTCAAAATAACTTCATCACACACACCACCACTTTGTGCTAAAGCCAATTCCACTTTCTAAAAGTCAAATTCCTAATTGTATTGTATGAAATATGCAAGATTGTTAGTGTGAGCTAAGAGTAGGAGACATGAAAATGCATTCGACAAATGCGCCGTAGTTCAGCTTGCAAAGACTGGTCGCAAGGCACTCAAAATGATCACACGCATTCGCCACCGTCCCAGTCTGTTTTGACTTAGCATTCGAGGCAGGTGGCGATGAGGGCGACGCGTCACATCGGACGTGATGCAACTGATGATATTCATGAGGCTCTTGAATGAATATAACAGGCCGTGCCTACTATGACGCTGTAATGCAAAAATTCATCGCTTACATTACGAAGTGGAAATGGCGCTAAGGGACAACAGGTTGGACGACAGGCTTCTTCATTGGCTGCTCTGTTTCAGTGTACTACACTTGAACACCAAACTCCATGGCCATTATAGCGTGAGTCGCATGCTTATTTGGTGCATCACGTCAATGAGGCTGTGGTGATGTTCAAGTTAATCCCAATTTACTCTTATGGGCAAGCGATAGTGAATTTAATAGCATTAGTGTAGTGTAGAACTGCATTCCCTCATCGCTTATTCACTCTGCGATGCGGTAGGCGGGTCGCTGTAAAGTTCCTTTGACTAGGGTGTGCATTTATATCCTCCTTCCAACAGATTAAGCTATCAAAGCAGAAAAGGGATCAGGATTTTCTGAAATCGCAGGATGCATTAAGGTTTTCTTTACGACCCACTAGTATTCCTCGCGGACTATTTGCATATTTAAAGAAAAGTTGAGTTGTTATGACTCAAGCACTGTGGCTGCATACTGCCTCCCTCAAGTAGGTCCATGGTGTAACAATGAGAAACATTGGAACAAGAGACTCAATTGTTGACAGAGGTGATTTAGTCACACGCGTCGACTTAGCTCGTCTAGTCAATTATGCACTCTGCGACGAATGCACTGCTGAATGTCTGCAGTAGCACCCGCTTTATATCAATGAATAGGAGCATTATACGTAGAGGATGCCAAACCGAGTGCTTAGTGCTTTAGTCACACGCTGATAGCCATCCATATGGCCCACTTCAATTTCAAATACGGCCTTCTACCTGTGTGGAGATACTTAAAGGCATTCTCCTTAACAGCTAGCCATTTCTTCAAGGCAAACCGCCTACTCATCTTTAAAGGCTCTGTTTATAACATCATTATTCCTGTTCATGAACGCAAGCCTGCAGTATAGATGCATAAATAATCAAAAATAAAAAAAACTACAACTGTTTGGTTTTCCTCTTTTCCGCAAGCCTCTAATTGATGGGATCCTTAATTAGTCAGCAAAGAGGAGAATTCAGGATGTTCAAATATATAGAGGAGCAAAGTTGCATCGAATGCTTCGAGGAGCACATGACCCAACCACACTTTGGTAAGATTGTAAGTCTGCATGTTACACAAAGGTGAGGTGCATCAACGCAAAATTTGCATTTTAAAAGACGTGCCTTGACAGCATCAGACACTGCATTCACTTTTACTTGATACCCTTCATCTGCACATCTTTCCATGTCAATCCATTTAGCACACATTATTTCATTCGAGCACATTATACTACTCAAATCTTGTCAATAGACAGCGCTTAGAGCAGCATAATGGTGTGTTTGTTTTTTCTAGGTGTACTCGTGCTATAGAATGCAATATCCGAAGGGAGTTTTGGGCTATTCTTGCCAAATATGCTTGATTGCCATGCTTGATGAGGTGGTTCCTCCCACTGGGAGGTTGGAAGAGGATGTTGGAAACTCTCGTACACCAGAATCATCTCACGACAGATAATCTGCTCAATTCTGTGCTTATGCTTGTGGATGGTTCGCTTATATTAATGATGCACTGCACAACGTTGCCCAGTTCTGCCATGACTGTTCTGTGAGGCATGACATCCGCATCACTATGCATATCTCCTTTTCAGTACTGTACTGTACAATCGCCCCACTGCAAATGTTTATGCCAGCATACAGCTAAACGGCCTCTGTTGCTCTGGTTTTGATATGGTAAGGGCTTGACAAATCCCTTTTCTCAATAAACTTCCCCATTGTCAGGTAGTCTTGAGTGTCGAATCATTGCAAAGACATCGAATGGCTGATGTTGTGCTGCACCTTTCTGTCCCACTTTCATGTCCGAATCTGGTATTCCCGTAAGCAGTAATGTGTTCATTTACTCTTTCATTTTGTGAGAACACACTATTCACGGCTGCATTGCATGCGTTCGAGCCCGACGCGAGCCGTAATGCGCTTGCATTGAAATTCGGCAATGTTAGAATCGGCATGATGCATGATATTTGCTTCGGCTCAATAAATGCACCATCATGCTTAATTTACCGCTTTAAATGACCCTCTGTCTGTTTTTTTGGTTAATGTAACTCCTTTAGTTATTTGTTGATCAGTTGCGACCACACTGTACTTTACATAGTCTTCAAATATTTAAATGGCTATCGCATGAAGTTGACCAAACGCTGTATGGAAAGACTTCCTTGGGGTTAAGGGCAAACCCTTGGTCTCGTAAATGGTCCAGCACTAGTTCCAGCATGTCGTTGTGCTCTCACATACCTCAAATGAGAACGAGATCGGCATCTAGATAGATTGGACAATGCTGCATTACAGGGTCTAAAAGGCAGCGCATGTTTTTCGTAGGTCCTCTGTGACAATGCAAAGGCTGCCTTTTTACTCTCGGTTTCAGCTAGTTCCACTTGCGTGGTGAGTCACTTCGGCTTGTATGGGGACTTATACAAGTTGTTGCTGTGGAGATGTAAAAATGCGTCTTTCTGCGTTGCGGCACTCTACTTTGCATAATCAGCGCGTCGTTCTAGGCTTCTATTGTTCTTCTATGCCCACGCAATTGAAGAGGCTTATAGTGATTTTGACGACTTTTGATATCACCTTGATAGGTGTCTCCTTCTGACAGAGGAGGTAGTGTGTCTGTGTGGTTGTCAGATGGGTCTAGTCTCGCCATGACCAATGTATGCCTCACAATGCCGCGGCATGGAACTCTACATGCGAATTTAATCAGCACTTCACGAAGTCCTTTACCTACGTTGTTGGTGCAGTCCAAGTTGTTCATAGGTGTGGCTGTGGATTCTAGAATGGCGTTGCTGATGTCACCAGCGCCTTCCAACGGCAGCAAAACAGCTGCATCGACCTCATTACTTTTTCGGCTATTGAAGGTGCTCTCAGCAAGGTTTGAGATGGTTTTGATGTTACGCAGGAAATCTGTAGTCCAAATGGCTTACATCCTGTTCTCCAGCTCATTTTTTGTAGCGCTGTATACTGTTATGACTGGCTTAATGCTCTGGTTGTAATAGACCTTCCGCCTTTGAGCATTGGCTTAAAATATGCTGAACGTTACAGAACCCATCCAGTCATGAACGTCTCACTGCACCCAGAGACTGCTTTTTAAGTCCGCCAACACTCGCGCCAACTTTTCACAATCCCTTAACTCAGTTGTCCTTATAATAAAGACCATTCAAATGCCAGTTTTGATCAACTTATTTGTGATCTTTAGCGCACTGATTTCCCCATTACTTACTGAGAAGAAGAATGCACGCGGAAAACTTGAACATAACGTCAACGTGGTGGTCGAAGTGGATTAGGATATCACATCGACTCTAGTTGCAGGAATGCACATACACACACGCACCGATGAGAAGGTCTATTTCGAAAGAGCATTTGGCAAATCAGATGGGGTTGTCAGTAGACAAGAGTTTGCAGTTTGAAAAGGCTGCAATTGGCGTTCAGCGATCGTCTGTAGTGGGCGGAACTTAAGCAGTCTTCTTCTTCCTAACGCTGGCTGAACAGAGCAGACCACTGTGCTGCTGCCTTTTGTCAAGGCGACGCCTAAGCATCGCCCTACGCTAGTGCGGGTGAGCGAAAATAGATGGTGGTGAAGGTGGGCAGGCGAGAATATAGGTAAAGCGATGATTTGACGACGCGAACAGGATGTGGACCTGCATGGGGAGACTTTAAGTAATTTCAAGTCCATCACCCAAGCACTCAACCTTCGCATCACAAATCTATACACTTTCACAAGGAGCATCTTCAGCTGCTCACGCGCTAAGTCAACAGGTGTTGTGGTCCGAGCTCCGTTTGGCTACACCTTGCACCTCATGTCATCACCAAATTTAGACAGCACTACAGGAGAAATTCATGCAGTTACTTGGGTTTCTATAGTATTGCGTTCATCTGCCAATAGAAGAACAAAATGATACATGGTCAAACTGAAACTAAATCCAACGATAATCCAACGCAGCATTTGCAACACAGAAAATGACGTAGGAGGTGCAGTTTCTTATGACCACTAGAAATCAAAATTTACTGACCTTGATGTTTTACTACTTTAGGCTTCTGTGATGGGAAGCCAGCGTTACGAAAATCCTTACTTCATCGCTGCTCATTTCGCAGTTTAGACATCAAATCAAGTATGAATGAGATGCTTCATCATTGTGAGATTGGATGAAACCTTTCACAGTTGAGAGTTCTGCTACTCAGGAAATAAGCTGCCTCGTATCATCAGGGCATGATCGTCTCCTCCCTTCGTTGTTTGCGCGAAGAGAATTTCCTGAGGGTAATGCAAATGCTTACATGGAACGTGTTTGTCATGAGTGGTAGTGAGCTGCAAATATAAATAAAGAAACCGTTGTCACATCAGTGAACAACTCCTTACGCCATTGTAAATGCTTCCACTGTCGTGTCGCGAGCTTGCTCACCGCATACCTTCACTCGTGTTTGACAGTGCAAATGCAGTGGAAGCACGCAGTCAACTCAGGATTTGAATGATGAGGTTGTAATTATGCAGCAGATTGACCATTTGTGAGAATGAAAACCTCGCGTGGGTGGTCGATTGCAACAATCGCAGTAGCTCACTCGACTTCAAACCAAGTCAGAAGCAATGCAGCCAGTGTTGCACACTTCCTCCAAATGCCGCTATCGCCACATTGGTTGAAGTTACAAGTCTGCATAAATTACACGAAAGTGAGGTGCATCAAGGCAAAACTTGCGCTTCAAAAGACACGCTTTGACAGCATCAAATAATGCATTGCCTTATACTTGGTGCCCTCCATCTACACACCTTTTGATGCTGACCTATTATTGGTGCGTTATTTGAAATGACTGCCTTATACTACTCAAATGCTGCCAACAGGGATCAGCTAGAGCAGCTTTATTTGTGTGGCAGGAGAATGGAATGCGGAGAAGAAGCTCATTCTACTGCAAATGAGGCTACTACCCTGCCTTTGGTTGGCGCATCAACATGGTAATGGTGCGTTCTGGCACCATTGCAAGGCAAGTCACTTGCAATTACCAGCCTAAGTTGAAGAATATAGTTGCCCAATGGTGCAGAAGATTGGTTAACTAAATACAGCTATTCCAGTCTGCAAGTGAAACTGTTTTATGCACAATCCAGTTCCAAAATCCAGCGTGACAGAGACTCTCGACTCTATGACAAATCACCCTCATTGAATGAATTTGCATGTGCTACAACAGGCTGGTCTCCAAAACGCCTAGGAGTAGCATTAGAAGTTGAAATTATGAAGTTCAAGCCCGATAGGCTGTCGGTGCGGAAGTTGGGCTACTTCGTTGAAGCGATAAGGTAGAGGTTCAGTGGACGAAGTCACTGTCCTTACCCGCCAACCGACACTTTGTCTTCTTTTGCTCAATTTCTTTGTTCCGCCTTCTACACTCACCAATTCGCCATCGACTGCTCCAAAACAACTGCGCCACTGACATACTCCAGAATGCATTGGCACTGCTCAATAGACTACGAGATGGTGGGAAGGAGTCGAGTGTCTGACGTTAAATGTCTTATCCACTAAGAAAATGCAAGGTTACCATGTAGCTAGTGTTATCTTCTAAAGCATGCTCTCTATTGTTACCCTCACTGCTCACGCATTACCACACATCTTGCCCAATCACGCCACTCACTAACTATGCGTTGCTATGTGAAAACACGTGGTTCTCTAGAGGTTGCACTTCCCCTCTATAGCATGCTCCTCATTGCAAGCCAATCTGTGCTGGATTGGACGACCTCTTCTATATACTGTTTGGTAGTCGACGAATTTGAGCCATTGTGCCTACATTGGGAATGCAGCTGAGGTCGGAACTGTTTCCTTAAGCCATTGAAGCAGAATCGAGGAAGTTTACATTGATTCCATCCGTCGTCACTAATTTGAACGGCTTCCCAGGTAAAGCACAGATCTGATGCTATTGCTTGGCGTCATGGGAAGGTGAGAGGTGGCAGGACACGTTTGTTTGATGTAGTCTAATAATCCCGCCTCCCTCTATGCAGTCACTAAGAATAGGTCTTAAACCAACCTAACGAATAAGCAAGAATGTGACATTGCACCAAGCTAGCGACAGCTTACGGTCGCAGTTGTGGACCCTGCATCAGGTAACTTGTGCAAAGAGGAAACAAAATCCGCATTACCTCTCATTGTCGCCTTCTTTGGGCCTGATATGACAGGGCGAGCAGCACTTTTTGCATAGTCATTTCTTAGCTTCCTAATCGCTTCTAATGCACCTAAAAAGCGTGTGAAATATCTTCCAGACGTTGGTATTGCTGTCTTTGTGTGCATTGTGACAGTCATGGAACCACAATTGTAGACAATAGGTGTTCGCCAATACCTCTTTCCTCACCAAATTCACTGAAGGTTGTTTACCTGTCCTCATTTCTACAAAAAGAGAAATTAGACAAATTCGAATCAATTTGATTTTATTTGAACCACGCTTCACACCGCCACTTTGCCTATGCTTAATCCAGTCCGACGTTATCACTTCAGTACTTATGCTAATGGCAGTGTCGTCCAGGTCCACACCTGCATTTCCTGCAATGTAATTCTTCCACTTTTCAGCATTGAGCAAGAAACAAGCACAAAATTTGCTTGAAATGAGCCATCGAGTGAAGAGAATTGTGACACTTAGACCATCACTGACGTCGCACAAATCCAAGGACACTAAGTTGGACACTTCCTTTAAACCTGCACCACCTCACTATTGCCTACCACATTAACACCGCATCGCAGACACAGTGTTTGATGGGATGTGGAGTGAACTTCGCTGTGCGAAATGCCGCTGCCCTCAACTCTACTTCCAGTAGCCTCCACCGTAGGCGCCCACGTAGTAGCATCGCTGTTTATGCACTGCCTCACATCTTATCACGTCAAGCTTTACTTACCCTCTACTCGCCAAACACATTAAGAGATGTGCAGACACTTGTGGCTCAAGGGATTTTGCTTCCACTTCGCGCCACGTCCATCTGCCATGATGCCATGTTCGGTGCCACAAGAAGTACAACCAGAAGAGGAGGGAATAAATGGTGGGTGTGCACCGTGCCATCCTTAAGCGCCACATCCACACGAGCCGTACTGAAGCAAATGTCGTTAATGAGGGCTACCGTAGATTCTAGACTGTCGCTGAGAAGAGGCTGCAACCAGCTTCGGTGAACGAGTGTCAAACAGAACACTGCTGCCTATTGTGCTGCTTGGCTATCGTCCAGCTGACTTCTGCGACCGCACAGAGTGCCGCATGAAGGGAAGCGGAGAAGCATGGACGAAGCGAATGACAAGTGTGGTCGAGTGATTGGACAAGGAAGCAATAATCCTTCTTTTGTGCGAAGCAGGTGGCAATAGCAGCACTACTCGTGATGGTTTGAGTTGATTGAGGGCAATTGGCATCGAGGCAGGGATATGGAATAATGGGATAACCTGCATTGGAATGTGAATCATTTCTAAAATCAGCTGACAGTACTTGCAACACATTCTTCAAGCAAGGGTCGCAAAAGATTGCGGTAGCCTACACCACCTCTCCTCTTAAACTTAAGCTCACACCGCGAACTTCAGTTATGCGAGATGGGAGGTTGCAAAGTGTCAGATGTCAGAGCACGTTGACATCAATGGAGTGTAATTTGAGTGGTAAGAAACATATTTACTTGACTGCATTGGGTTTAGTTCAGGTGACATTTCCATCAATGTGTTGCATTTTAAAAGACGTGCCTCGACAGCATCAAACACTTCAGTCGCTTTTACTTGGTACCCTTCATCTACGCATCTTGCGATGTCAAGCCATGAAACACACATTATTTAAAATGAATGCGTTGTACTACTCGTGTCTTGTCAATAGACAGCAGTTGGAGCTGCATGGTGGTGTGACAGGAGGATGGACTGTGGAGGAGAAGCACATTCTACCGCATTTGTGACTGGTTCACGAAGGAAAGTGACGTTGATGCGATGCTGGATTGAAGTGGTTACAGAATCCGAACAAAGCTTATCGTTGGTAATAGTAAGTGCACAGTCACCGTGACATGTTGGGATGTGAAAGCACCCCAACACCCAGCTGGTTAGAAGCCATGAATAAGGTCGTTTCATCTTCAAGAAACAAGCCATGTTAGAGAGCACTAATTCATAGTCGGTAATCAAATTCTGCGACTTCATTGTCAGTGATCACACTCAGCAGTCGACACTTTGATTTGGTCCAAAATCGTGACCTGCATGGGCAACAATGAAAAGCGAATTCTCTCATAGTCGGCAATGGTGGTGATGATGTCAATGAGGAGCACCAGGACTGGATGGAGCGACACCGCAGAATTCGTCATGCATACTCAGTTGAAATGCTTGGTAGTCAAACTCTCGTTCCAAGCGCATAATACCAATGCGACCATCACAGCTGTCCAGTCAGATGCTCAGAAGCACGTATGACGTGTAAGTCGCGATGCAGTTCTGCCAGACCTTTGCAATGTGATTCTATCAAGTCTGTGAATACTGGTTATGAGATAATTAAAACACTTACATATGGAGGAAACATCTTGTGAATCTTGCGATTTTATATCCAAGATGAAGAGTAGTGGAGAGTAAGTCCTCTGTCTAACAGCGAGATTAGTGATGGGCTTGAGTTCATCTGCTGCGTTGGGTGTGTCTGGGTCTGTTGCAATCAGAAGCTTCACATTCTTGGACCTCAAGGGACAACGACAATCCTACCTGCTCCTACCGTAGTAAATAGCTGCGCTCATAATGAATTGAGAATTCTTTATCTAGACGCAGGCACATCCATTTGAAGTTTTTATTAATGCACCACCTTCACTGTCCACTACACCATAATCAGATAAACATGCTAAGGCGAGTCTTGTGTAAAGGCAAATCATGCGCCCTACTTCCCGATATCACCTCCTTACATACTTGCACGGATTCGCCACAACGCAGTCACTCATCCAGTTTGCCAACAGCGAATGTGCACACTTCTCACTGCTTATATTACCATTGCGTCTTGACTGACCCGCTTTGCTAGAACTAGTCAACGACGTGTGCAAGCAACTTCACATCTCATGCGCTGTCTGGTGGCCACAGTCAACGTTGAGGCCTGCGAAATCTCAGCGGTCGTTTCATTTTCGCTTCTCTACTTCCAAAAGTTGGTAACAATTTCATAGTCAACAAATGCGATTGTGAGGTAGGAAGCAGGTCTACCACTTAATGTGTAAATCAACGGACACTTCGCAGAACGAATCTAACAAGCTTATGAATGATAAATAGTGACGTGATGGTCCTTCATTCGAGTTGTGTAGCCACAACGCATATTTATAAGTAAGTTCAGAAAGCTTTTGCACTTAAGGTGCTACTTCTATCTACCCGATCAAATTGAAGCGCCGAACCAAGAAATATCGAATGTAGGTTTGCTGTTTTATGTAACTAGTCAAGTTGTAGATCTCTATATTATCCCCACCTTATGCTGCCGCTAATGGAACAGCCATACCTTGTTAGCCAAGTTGTTAATCATTAGCACAGTAAGGCTACGAAGCAGACGCAGTGCCTTTATGGAAGAATGCATCGAAATAATCCGTCTGCATTATGATCTTTGGCTGATTTGGTGACTAAGTTCCATAATGATGCAAGTGAGTGCCCCGGCTGCATGCGTAGCTTCTTGTTCAAAAGCGATCCAGGTGTTTCGGAATGCTAATGATACCAATTGCGATTGTCCACACATCAAACACTACTTCTCCGAAAATGAACGTAGCCGTGCGATGCCAATGGCAACACACTTTCGCGCACCCTTGTTAAGCATGCAGCCTACTGCTTCACAACTAATCAAAAATAACGTTAAAACTTAATCCCATTTTCCTCTTTTGTGCAGGCGTCGAACACATTAAGTAGCATTGCTGTCCTACTCGTGATTATATGCAACTGCATTCAACGTTTATTACGCCGCAAAGTGAAACGAGCTGAAGTCACCAAGGCGGCCGACATTGGCAGACACGCTTATGCCACGGAGGCTAACCCCATCATCTAAATGCACACCCCATGCGTTGTCTGAATTTGGCATTTTAAATCGCACCTCATCATGCATTGTTCCCACCCATCAAAATGGGCAGGGAAGTTAAAAGTGTGTTGCAACCACTTGAGATGTCAGATAGTAAGAGTGAAGATGAAAACAGGAATAGCAGGATGGCATAGATGGACAGGGTTTTACCCGAATCACAATACAGGTGGATTTGATGACACATTTTGTCCTTGGCTGCTTCTTGCAGCGTCGATGTTGACTATTTGCAACGCAGCCATTTGGAACGCCTCATACAGATTTACGGACCATCCATCCTGTTGGTGCAGACGACACACCCTCCACCAATTATGAGGTGGAAGTCTCGCTGCAGTTCTGCCGAACCTCTGCAATGCGATTCTCTCAAGTCTGTGAAGACTGGCTATGAGATGCTCAAAACACTCATCCGTAAAGGCAGGATCTTGTGTCTCTTGCGAATTTATGTCCAAGATGAAGAGCATTGGAGGGCGAGTCCCCTGTCTAACAGCGAGGTCGGTAGTGCGGAAAATAAGGCGTTCTAATCCAAGTGGAAGACTGCATTTATCGTGACATTGCAGTGCAGAATTGATCATGTACACCACACTATCGAATGTACGGAGATAAGACGCCTCGAAGGACCTATGATACTGGTCATTTATCCTTTCTACGTACTTTTCAATGATATGAATCTCAAAGTTATTCAAATGGGCCACTACATCAACAAAATCGAGTCCACCAGGGTAGTTGAGTTGCAATGGTCGTCCACACCTATAAGCCGCATAATGGAGAGAAGGCCAAAAGGGATGATTGGGACCCACATCCATTACGCTGCGTCCAAGCATTAGAAATCGAATGGTCCTGCCACAATCAGATAGGACATGGGTTATGTGCCGCGGAGTGAATTGACAATACTCTTGGTAGTATCGTAGAGCACTGACTAGAACCATTCCTTCTGATTGTGCATTCGCCTCTGGGTCAGCTTCTCTCTTTACAAAGACACGAGTTGAATACAGCATGCAGCAAAGTTTTGCGTCCACCCACTGCATTTGTCTCACGTAACTGCGCAAGATGCATTTGATGGTGAGAGACCTGAGAACCGACCTCATGTGGGGCATTGCCTCACACACATTGACGATGTCCATGGCATCGAGGTATTTGCAAATCTCCACTCGTACATGTTGAGGACACCTTTCCATCGTGCACCTCACAGATTCGTTAAGTGAATCCTAATTCCGGCTTGTGATAGATTCGCTATTAGCAGAGTTCGCTTGAGTAAAATGCATGAATGAAGCATAATTCGAGTTAGCCATTGCCGTGAGGCGTGTTTGGTCTGGCTAGGTCACCGACGGCACAATCTGCTAAGTTTACTCCAACCAAATGCTTCATGCACTTTCGCCATCAATTATATTCTATCAAGGCTGCAACGTTTCCCACTCTACTGTGCAACGGCACTTGCTATTCTATTTGGATTTCCTTTTGCCACATTTTAGAGTGTAGGCTAGTCCTCCGTTACGGACTGTGCGATGGCAATGTAGAGGTGTTAGTTTGTTGCCCCGTTTTCATTTTCCTCTTACTTTCTCACAACTCAAGTGGCTGCAACACACTTAAACATCTCTATCCATTTTGATGGGTGGGAACAATGCATGATGAAGTGCGACTTAAAATGCCAAATTCTGACATCGCGTGGCGTGTGCACTCAGATGATGGGATTAGCCTCCGTTGACATAATCGTGGGGATGGAAATCTGGTGGGCCGTTTCGCACTGTTTATTGTGGAGCAGCCATCGTGGCAGGCAAGCAAAACCTGCCATCGAAATACTGGGATAACCTGAGGGTAGCGCTTGCTTTGCTACCAAATATCTCTGTGTTTGTTAGAATTCATTCACCTCAAAATAAATTCATCACACACTGAAAAAGGGTCGACTGCTGCACAAATATCTATGATCATTTGTCAATGTTTCAAATACGGTCGTGTGAGTCATGCCAAAATAGTTTTAAGGATTTAATCCAAATTAAGCGGTAATTACGCCCTATAAATCTTAGTTATGCACCAGTGCCCCACTTAAGCTCATTTCTCTTGATCTACTCATTTGCCGCTGCATAGACAGGCACGTCAGAAACTGTTGAGTACCTGACCTATCAACTTCACAATCCCACCTCTTATAACGCACAGATCTAGTGCCACTAAAATTTTAATTAAATCGTGCAGAAGGTTTGCTTAACTGAGTGAGCGTTGGTGCAAAATCCTTGTCCCATTTCCAAAAAAATACATTGAGGAATAGGTCGCCACTGCGTGCGAAACCCACTTCGTGATGTATGTGATGAATTTCTGCAGTGAAGTGTCATAGTAGGCACCGCATATTATACATGTTAAGGAGCCTCATGAACCTTCTCACTCGCAGCACCTTTGATGCGACACGTCGCTCTCCATCGCCACCCGTCTTGAATGCTAGGCCGAATCAGACAGAGACGGCGGCGGACACGTGTGATGATTTTGGAGGTCCTGAGGTGCATGTTGGCCCATGCAATTGTTGGAGATTGTGGCGTCTCCAACGATCGGGTAGGTTTATACTCCTAATGCACGAAAAGTGGCAGTGGGCCTTGCTCCAATTCTTCACTAACAGCGCTGGGGGTAGAAAGCAATTCCACAGCATGCAGTCAGGCTACAACGGCGTCGCGTATTCGCGTGTAGAGGATTTCAGTAAGCAGTGCTCGAAAGGTACATTTATTTGTTGATTTTCATGATCGTCTTATTTTGAGCTTATATATTTTACCTTACTTACCAATGACTTCTCTCTCCTATTCTTTGGCGTGATATGCTGTACCTGCGCATCCGTCCGCAGTGACTTCCATGCACTCACCACACTTTTTATTGCAATCCTCATAAGTACAACTTAGTATTTATTCCAGTGCCATTATTATGTCTTGAAGCAATTTCACCTGTGGGTTTGAGGCACTAAAGCGTAACTTCAGTGTTTTAACTGTCCAAGAGCTAAAATCTGTGCAATTATCATTCTTAGGGTAATGACCAGTCAAGCATTCGTTTTTTAAATGCACACCATATTCACTTTAAGATCAAATTTGTGCGTCCCCCAACACCTTGCACAGGCTTGCTGCAACGCGGTCACGTCTTCGGCTTGCCCACCGCGAACATATGCACTTTCCGCTGCTTAACTCACCACTGCGCTTTGACTGTCCTGATTCGCTTCAACTAATCATAAATATGCTCTAGCAATTTCACCTTTCCACCATTCATGATCGCATAGGGCGGAATGGATTTGGGTCTTCTTCGGTTATTTTCGCCATCCCTTGTATGTTGAACCAATGATTTCGGGCAAAAATGGTGCATAATCAGCCCCACTGGACCCAATCGCATCAAAACAGTCACGTACTTGTCTTACTTTCATATTTATGCCAATATTAAATAACATAAGGGGTAATATGCTCCATATCTTACGTCCATCGAGATTTCTTACCTCTGTTCATTCGACGGTGTGGTGTACATGACCGATTCTGCACTGCATTCCCTCGCTGAACGCGGTCTTCCACTTGAGTTAAGGCGCCTCATATTCCGCATCACCACCCATGCTGCCACTGGGATGACTCGCCCTCGAATGTCGTTTATCCTGGGCACGGGATCAAAGAAGACCGGCGATTTGACGTCTAGGACTGATCATTATGAGCATCTCAGAGCCATCTTCACGAACTCTGCAGAACTACATTGCGAGGTTATGTTAGGTCCACAGTGAGATTCTCATCTTAAAGTTGGTAAAGGACATTTCGTCTGCACCAACGGGATGGAAGGTTCGTGAACCTGTACGAGGCATTCCAAATAGCGCGTTGCAAATCGCCAATATCAGCGTGGAAGGAAGCACCCAAGGTCGAAATGTGACAGCAGATTCACCTGCAATATTAGTTGAGCAAAATCTGTCCATTCATGCCCTTCCCCTATCCCACGCTTTGCTCTGGCACACAGGATTGCATTGTAATAACCTGCTCCATGCTAGACTCCATTTCATTATCCACGTACTTTTTTTGTCGAAATGTCGATTTGATGGCCGAATTTTAGCGAGAGGGTGCTACCGAGCACCGTTTGAGCTTCCTTCTCATACTAGAACAGGATTAGTTTTAGAGAGTCTACCTTTTAGCAGCCATAAGAAAAGCGGCAGATACATTTCAAGTAAACAATTCATTCTCTCGCAGTGTCTTGGACTTTAAAGTTGACTCAATTTTCAATCTGTTTGAGAACCCTATGTATGACTTATTTACAAACAGACTAGCTAGTTTTGAAGAATGTACCTACAGTTAGGCAGATTATCTGACTTTGCATTTCGACCACACGATTACACCAAAGTCGAGCCGTGATTAGCAATGCTAACATTCTGTCCAGGCAATGTAAATGCAACCCATGTTTTTTGTGGGCAATTTCGATCGTGAAATTCACTGCCTCGTGAGGTAGCGTCCGCTAAAATTACCATTCGATATGCCTTGACATAGCTTGAGAACCTCTCCATCAAGAAAGTAGCACTGGTGACTGCAGCTGTCGTGTCTTATCCAGGGCCTCGTTGACAAGTTCCTCAAGTCACTGGCCAGATCCAAGCAGAGAAGTGCAGACCCTATCGAGGCAGCAAGGTGGTTCCCTAATTAGGTGGGAGCCTGGACTCGGTTTCATCTAGTGCCTTGGATGCGCCTATTCCTCATCACACGCCACCACTTTGTGCTGAAGCCAATTCCACTTTATAAAAGTAAGAGTCGCAGTCGTATGGTATTGAATTATGCAAGAGTGTTAGTGTGAGCTAAGAGTAGGAGACATGAAAATACATTCAACAAATGCTGTCAATGTGCCAGTGTTAGGGTGGTTTGCGAACTTGATGGGCAAACACGGAGTTGAGTGATTGGCAAATAGTGAATTCGAAATTGTCAGGATCGGCGAAATTCCTGGTAAGCTACGTGGCACACAACGCAATTAACCGCAAATTGCAGTAACTAATCAAAACAACCATTTTAAATGGCATTTGATAATTTAATGGCTTTGTGCGAATGCACTGGACATTTGGATTGGCGACAGGTGAATTAAGGCTACTGTTGGCTGAGCTCTCGCATTCACTGCAGAACGCACGAAATTACCGCATTCCTCACAATAACTTCGACTTGATTTTCCCAACCACTTACCAAGTAGTCAAAGCTGGTCTGCTTAGAGCTGGGGTAAACTGCGCTGATATCTTACAAGATGCTGAGCTCCACCACATTCAGACAATTTACCTTATCAAGTAACAGTCCTTTCCCCATTTGCGATCTATTACATCCGATGGTCATTTCTATGAAGGCAGATCAGGGCCACAAATATTCCCCTGGGATAATTCGACTCTTAGAGAGTGAAAAAAGCCAAATACACCTTTTAATGCCTTGAACCTACAGCTGAGATCGCCTCTAGACTCATTGGTAGGACTGCAATAAAAACTGCGTTTCATTCTTGGGGATCGCAATACACAATTTGGTGAGTGTGTGTTAGTTAATGTTGACGGGTAGGCAGGTACAACTTCACACGACAAGAAAATGAGACAAAAGTCATTGATAAGTAAGGTAAGAATACAAGCTCGGAATAAGACAATTATGAAATTTGCGGATAAGTATGCGATGCATGCGCTGCTTGCTTAACTCCACTCCACGCCAATGCGCAACGCCGTTGTAGGCAGACTGCTTGCTGTGCAATTACCCGCTACCTTCGACGCTGTTAGTGACCAATTTTGCAGGATGCACTGAGGTTTTCTTTACGATCCACCAATATTCCTCTTGGACTATTTGCATATTAAAAAAAGTTGAGCTGCCATGACTCAAACAATGTGGCTGCGCACTGCCTCCCTCAAGTAGGTCCATGATGTGGCAATGAGAGACATTAAAGCAAGAGACACAATTGTTGACAGAGGTGATTTAGTCCCACGCGTCGACTTAGTTCGTCTAGTCGGTTATGCAGTAAGTCTCTAAATAGCCTGCATAAAACAAACGCTAGGTGTTAACTAGCGTCTTCGCAGGCAGCCACGGAGAACAACGTGCCCGTTCATGAAGCTTGTTGTGACACGAAGATGCGTGCGTCTAACAAATTCACTTGACCTCAGTCTAGAGATCGCGGAGTTTATCTGCTACGACATTAGCTTTAATCTACACGCGTTTCAACAAACAAAGATGCTTATTTCTGCGCCTTGTCATCCAAAGCATCGGGACTTACCTCAGAACGAGGCATAGATCATTGAGTGGTTTGCAATGCGTGGCGACTTGATTAAGCCACTTCTTCGTGATTACGGAAGGACAAATGCAGACAGAGCACCCTTCGCCCCACTCCCACTCCCATTGCCACAAGATCACTGCGGATGATGTAGGGTGAAAATGATATCAACTTAATAAATTTTGTGTTCACATTTTGGATAGTGAGATCGCTGGTTAAGGCAACCGACAGCTGTTGGCATGCTTGCCGCTGCAACCAAAATTAGGGAGTAGATCAGCGGAATAGTGTCGACCCTCACTGCTACTGTAAGCATGCTGAAATTAATTCGAAGTTTATTGTTATCTGTTTGGTTATTTTCCCACTTTCAATATTCGCGCCAATTTGCTTTCCAAAGTGAATAAATTGACATTGAAAACAGCTTATCCACGATTAATGGCTGAAAGGAAAAAACACACTGTGGGGTAAAGTGTGATTGCAGAATGTAACGAGACAATCGTCTTACTCGTTGTATAGGTAATGTAAGCTTCTCCTGTGTCGGTCGATATGAATGCACCTTTAAACGAATCAGGAATAAAAGTGCTGCTTCCTCTTCCATTACTAACCATAACCACACTTCATTTCCTGAGGAGTAAGCACCTCGATGCCATGCGATAGAGCACTGCACATCTTAAACGGTGAAACAGGGACCGTCGATCAGTTATGTGGTGGCTGCAACGAGTCGTCAGAAGAGAGAGGAAAATTCAGCATCCGATCAAATGTCAGTGGAGTTCACGTGAGCTGTGACAGGATCAGCATCGACAACTTGTACAGCACTTCCGAACTCAAGTCCAGGTCACCGTAGTGATTGCAGTAGGCTTTTCCACGTCCTGCAACCTGCGATGACACAAATAACAAAGCAAACCCACTGATCGCCAAGTTCAAAGCGAAAAACACTTGATATGAGGTTGCAGCGCATTTGCGATCTCATTATTAGTTGTCGGAATGTTTTTATGCAGCCACCATAGCACATATTCGTTGTCGTCTTACGTCTTTCTACTTTGTTTGGCCACTTGCATTAGCAATCAACGAACTATTGTTAGCGTTGGTTTGGCTCCTGCGTGCATCGGATCAGAATCACCGCATCCATCACGGTGATTTCGACTTGATTTCTCAACTTCTTAATCAGTAGTCAATGCTGGCCTGCTTAGCATGCGCATAAATGGCGCTGACATCATAAAAGAGAAGGCAGTTACGTTTCTCGCTCCAAAATCCAATTATAATTGCCATTCCGTTTTAATTTCCTTTTGCCTCTTTTTAGTGGGTAGTTAATTTACTGTTACCTGTTGTACGATGACAATGTGGGCGTTTCGGTTGATTTACTTCCCTGCTAACTTTGATGAGCATGAAAAATGGAAAATAAGGTGCAAATGCAACTATTTTCCTTGTAGTTCGACTATGCGGAGACCCAGATGCAAAAGTCCGGCAGCGCGTTGCGTGCAAATTCAAATGTCGATGTCACCATCCACTAAGCAAAAAGCTAACGAATTTGCTGCACCGAGATTCGGCGTCACTATAGCTTAGAGTAGACACATTTCGTCCAAAGTCTTTATGTGTTTTGGCGATTTCAAACAAAACCTTCATTTATGGACCTGCGTGCACTACTAAAGCGACCGGATGGGCACAAAGGAATCTTATTCAGTCACAACAATGCGTTTGCCTGCAGTCATGGCAAACCTGAAATTAATGGGCACTACACAGTTTAATAACCCAGAGCTACTCAAGCAGGTTAGTCGTTGGAAATGAGGAACCCTTTTATCTTTTGAGGACCAAGAATGTGCAGCTTCTCATTGCAACAGACTCAGGCACACCCAACGCAGCAGATGAACTCAAGTCCATACTCCCGTTGACAGGAGAGGCCACAATACTATTTTAGTAGGGTTTGTAAAGAGAGATAAACGCGCAACCCGGTCGAAGCATAGGTAATGGCATGAGAAATTTGGTAACTGTGAGACCGTGTCGAATGGGATGGTGCGCTCGCTCTTATCAATCTCTTCCATAGTAGAGGAGTAGTCCGCATTCTGCCACTATCAAATGTAGGAACAACTACAGCCCTATAAGTAGCAAAATGGCACTAACTGCTTGCTCCGTCGACAATGGAAGAAGGCGAAGTGAGACCACACTACATTATCAAGTTTTCTTCCTTGAGGTACATTGGTCTCCTTGCACATTAATATTGCACGAAATAGCAAGACATACAGCAAAGCGCTCGCAGCGTTTTACAAAGAATCGCTTGAAATGTTATCGTACGAACTTGTATACGCAAAATGCAAGTTTCCTAACCATGAAATTAATCTTCTGCTCAAACGAATTTGCTGTAATAAAACGCAAAATTATAAACGAGATTAACGATGATGAGACTTATTACCAAGAAAGCAAGCACCAAAAAATATATGTGTAGCAAATGCTGTAGATACTTCGCCATTTGGAGCACCTCAGTGTGCAAATATCTGAGCAAAGTCCATCCACTCTTTACGGCCGTAATGCCCAAGCCGCAGAGGCTGATCTCCGGGCCATGCCAGCTGCCTGATTTTAGTGTCATGGCAAAGCTATTCCTTCTCGGTCATGAAGTAGAAATTTGGTGAACATAAGGGATATATAATGAGGAGGATGATGGTGATGAGAGTGTGGTTGCGGATGGCTGCGATCTACTTGTTTTGGCAAAGTGCCAATGTGTGGCAGCTGCTCCAACAGCAATGCGACTGACTTACGCGATGGTTCCACTCATCAAAAGCGCATCCACTATCAGGTTGAGGTCCTACGTTTCGCTTTCACTTATCTCATAGAATGTCATCATATGATCAGCCACATTATTTGTCCTGTACGTCAAAATATCCTCTCACTTATCTGTTTCGAATTCATTGTCAGATCCCTGATAACCTGGAATGATTTTACCACTAATGCAACACCGCCCTTGACTCAACAGAGGTGACGAATTGATCCACCAATGGGTTGAAAGTTGCCAAAGTGCCTTCGCTGAACGCAATCCCATGGAACACTTCACCATCACACTTAGGTCAACAAGTGCCTTAACGTTTACTCTCCGCCTTTTTAAAAGTGACCATAGGTAAGACATTACGTCTGCACAGATAACATTGCACTGTCATCGTGCCCTAGATCAATATCCTTTATTCCCGTCATGGGTTAGTACGCCTGATGAAGCGATGAGACTGTTTAGTCAGAAGACAAACAGCAGCAATTCTACTGTCCACCACTTTCCTAGGAGCCACGATTGTTTGATTTCTTCTCCGCCAACAGGTACGACACGGCAATGCCTTTATACATGCAAGTGAATAGGTAATCATCCAGAAATCCAACTTTATTGTGTTTCCTCGCATGAACTGTGCCTCATGCAATTTTACATTTGCTGATAACTGAATTTATTCTTCGGAGTTGTTTGCCGTAATCGTTCGTTTGGGATGCATTCGCTACTAGCAGAGTTCGCATGAGTAAAACCCATGGCGTTTGCTTAATTTGAGTGAATCGTTGTTTTAAGGCAAGCGTTTAGTATGGCCTTGCTACTGACTGCAAAATCTGCCAGGCTCACTTCAGCCAATTGCTCAGTGTACTTTTGCCAACAAACGAATTTACCCGGCACCGTAACGCGTCTCGCTCTACTATTAAATGGCAGTTATTATTCCATGTGGATTTCCTTTTATCGCACTTTAAGCAGAAGGTTAATCATCCTTACAAGCTGCACGATGGCAATGCAGAGGTATTAGATTGATTTCTCACTTTCATCTTAATTCTTACTTTCTAACAATTTAACTAGCTTAAACGCACTTTGAAATGCTCTGCCAATGTTGATGGGTAGCAACACCGTTCCCATAATTAGCAATATCTTACCTCGCCCTTCTCTTTGTGTCAGTTAAAGTGCCTTTTCCTCAACACCTGTCTGTAGATAAATAACCACCGTAATTGACGAGGCAAGGACAAGGACTATCATCACCAGCATTGCATCAACTAAACCAGCATAGGAAGCAGGGATTCACAGTGGCTTCAAACATTCTGTGATGCGTTGTCAGAATTCCGCACTTATGCCATTACCTTGTCAAAGCTCATGGCAGTCATTTTAAAGCGTTCTTCGTGGCCCATTGTTCTCACCCGTCAAAATTAACAGAACAGCCAAAAGGATATTGCAGCAATTTTATTGTCGGGAGGGAAGAGTTAAGTTAAAAGTGAGAAACCAAAACAACATCTCCATTGACTCGTTGGCGAGAAGCCCAATCTAGACACTTTGGACTGACTGTTTTCATGGCTACAAAAATCGGCCACAAGGTGTGCAGACTGATCACAGCAGTAGCTATCTTGGTTCGGTCCCAACAGTTTATCTGTAGTTTAGTAGAAGAATCTTCACAAAGTGCAGTGCCCGCGTTTAACCATGAGCTTGACCACTACAGTGCAATTATTGCGATCACGACATTTAAATTTACAGGCAGCATGATGCCAGTCTTCCACAAATGTGGACAGAGCTTATCAGGAGCTAACAATGAAACTTAAGATGCGCTTCATTATTTGCTGCTACTATGCACGACGCTGGAGAAAGCAAAACACTAGATTTGCCTTTTAACGCTTTAAGCCTATATTTGATACATTTGCTTGGCTCATTAATGGCGCTGGAATAAAGTAGTGCTCCACTTTTCGCAAGTACAGCACAAACTATGTTAGATGCGCAAAAACCGAAACCAGTTCACCGCATCTGAGTAGAAAGGCATGATAAGAGGTCGATGACATGCATGAAGAGTTTTGTCTCAAGCTACAAGGTGGTGCAACATTCTTGGAGCCAAGATGAAACGCGATGACTACTCAAGTTCTTCTCTGCAGACTTATCAACTCACTTGTGATTAGTTTTAATGAAAGGAAACCAGTAGATGTCAATTAGCCCTTCAATTTTTCGAGAGAATTGTGAGGTGGATCAGTGATTTGTGCTTGACAATGACTTCAAAGGCACTTCGACATATTTCTCCTCCCATTGGTGCACCATTGATGTGTTGGTGCGTAAGTGGCGTGATTTTAGGTGTTGCATTGATGATCAAACCACTTTTGCGGGAAAGTGATTGAGTGGTGGAGTTGAGAACAGATTGGGGAGGATATAACGCCAAAATGGTCATTACACATTAAAAGTCAGGGTATGTGAAAGATTGAGGTGTGGTAAGAGGCCTTTCGCAGCAGTGGAGTTCTGATTTCTGTCTCTGAGGTCAAAGGCTGCGTGAAGCGGTGAGTGATGACCGAAGTGGATGAATGGTTAAATGGACGCATGAGAGGGTAGATGCGGGTTATTCTTAGCTAAGTTCCTCCCGTAATTAATTCATCCATTATGTGCAGTTGCTTTGAGTACAGCTGACTACATGGATTTCAGGCCAGCGCTTTCAACCTGTCAAATATACTCTGCTTTAGCAATGAATCATTTTCCCTACCATCCTCATGGAATACTGTCCAGCAGGACTGTGGAGGAGTGTAGGCAGCCACTACCTAAATATCGTTTTAAATTTGATTAAACAGTTTTCAATCAAAAATTTTTCTTCTTGTGCTGCTATATTATGAGGCTTTGCATGCGAGAGTGAGTGAATTTTACACGGCTAGTCACTGAGTTCACGAATGGCTCTCAGGCTTAGATGCGGTACTTTGGGGATGCTATATCCTGGTGCAATGAACCCGAGCATTTCATTCTTCGGATGCTGCGATCAGACTGCTTGCTGTGGAATCGGATGCTTTCTTTAGCGTTAGCAGTGTGGAGCCGCGACAATCCCACTGGAATGCTTCGCGCAGGTTGTCGAACAGCCTATCTCGTAAGTGTGGACGCCACACTCTACCAATTGCTTGGACCACCATCCACCTCGGATTCTTCACCCCTTCTCCCAAACAAACCAACTGTTAGCTTCTGCAAACTGGTCACAAGGCACTCCAAATGGTCACACGTGGCCGTTGTTCTCCCTGTCTCCTCCGATTTAACACCCAGGATGAGAAGTAGTGGATTGCGACGGGTCCTATTGTAGGTGATACGGGCGATGTTCTTCATTGCGCTCTTCAGTGCATATGGCGGACGGCGCTAACTATGTCATTGCAGCAAAGAACGCATCGCGTACATCACATAGGGGAACTGGCAGATGATGGCAGTGCCGAGAAGCGTGTAGAGGTGTTTGCTTTCTTTCTCATCCAGCTTGCTGGCATCTTTGCGTGCGCTGTAAGCAAAAGCTCTTTAATATGGGCGCTGTCCATGCTCATCAGTTTGCAGTTTGGGAGTCTTGCCAAAAAACCAATAATATCCGGAATGCGTGTGCTAATGCCAGACAGTGTGCAGTTAAATAATATGTGGGAATCGGCTGGCTTCTGGTCCACACACTTCATGCAGAATGGGTAGTTCTCTCGGTAGTATAGTACCGTCTTACGAAGCGCCTTTGCTTCCGACCCTGTCTTTGACACTGACTCTGCCTCCTTACCCTCTGTCGCTGCAAATGTCTGATGCAGCATACGACAAAGTGTTGCGTTAACGCATGCCATGTCTTTCACGTAATTGCAAGGAACGCATTTGACAATGATAGATTTGAGAAGAGACTTTATGTGGTTCACTGCCTCACACACAGTGGCGATGTCTGCACCATCGAGGTATTTACAATTTTCGATTTACACGATTACTGGAATCCCTTCCACCATGCGCATTGCACTTGTATTTTATGAGACTGTTTCTCAAATTGTGATGCGTTTACTTCTGGCAGAGTCCAAGCGAATGTCTTGAATAAATGTGTACATGGTTCGTATCAGCGCTCACTCAAGAAGAGCTCAGTGTGACTCTTCCAAAGGTCGAGTCTATTTCCTGAAGATGTAGCATCCACAAGCTCGATGCTTGCCTCATCAAACCACTCAGTCTACATTGTTTTCGACGATCGTTGATTGATTGGGTGAGCTGTTCAAGATTTCCTTTTCCTTTGTCAAAACCACACAGCACTTATTTTCTATAGACATGTTTATCGAATTGTCCTCGTATGCCAGCAGGCAGGGAAATTCCATTTTAGAACTACTCACCACATAACACACATCGTCTTGCATTTTGAAACACTACAGTAGGTGACTGAGCAAACAAATTTTACTTCTAATTTGCGCCTCCTTCCTTAGGGTTGACGATGACTTTGATACTGAGTTATTCAAAAATTTAAATTGCTTAATCCTGGTTTCTTTTTCTACTCTGCACACGACAGTTGCAGTCAGTGGACTTCGTTTCCAATTTGCCAATCCTTCACAGTTAGCACAGACCAGAGGAACTATTCGCCAAGTTGAGCACGTGATTCGCACCAAACAAAAGGGTGCGATACATGCGTTTAATGAGGCTTCCCTACTCGATGGATTATCGTCTTCACTCTTTCTAACCAAGCGATGGTGGACAAGTGTTAAACCTACATGCTTATTATTTCAGCCAATCGCATTTCAGTTGGCGCAGTCACCACGCCTCAGCATCCGATCGCTCCTTTTGTCTAAATTTCCACTCTTTCAACCGAGAATATTATCTCCTCTCCAGTGAGCACTTTGGTTTGGTTCGTGATTGACACTATTTCTGCCTGAGTGCAAAATAAAGCACCAATAAATGCATGCATCCCTTAGCGTGGTACTCTTTGCCATTTTCTCCTCCCATCATCAAATTTCGTCATGTTCAAATTTAGAGACACCAACGATGCTAACTTTAATCTCGATTGTGAGGAAGTAGAATGCTTCCTCGCCAGTGAATCAAAATATGCTGTTTAATTGCATAGAAGATGCCAATGCAGTGACAGCTTTCGCCCTGGCAATGATTGTTTCTGTGTGCACATAGTCGCTTCGCATCATGACGCACCGCCCACTGGCGATGTGTGCAGTCAAAGTTAATGGAAATCTGCTTCTGCTTACGTCCATTTTTATTGCACTGTGTCAGCAGATCATGTACGCAATCATTCTATCACACGGCCATCAATTTACTATCCTAATGACAACACTACTTCCAATTCACTACGATTATACAGGCGAACTGAGGCGTCCTGCGAGTGACGATGCGAAATGGGATCGGCAGGGACGGTGCCACTGGTACACCCATATCAAATGGCCACCGATTTCTGCATCCTGCACAATGCAACATTAGATCAACACGAAGATTATTGACACGCGAATCAATACCAAATGCACCAAATTTCGTCAAAACATTCATGTTGGACTTCCTTGCCTGTTGAAATAATTTATAGATTTGAAGAAGAAGGAAGTGGTGAATGTAGGGCCATCAGGTGTGATCGTCTATACAACAGGAATTATTTTGTTTGGATGGAATGCAACCCAGGCGAAGGGACTAACAGTCAGTCTAATTAAGACACACACTTTACCAAGAGAATGAACTGCATGCTCAAAAGAGACAAGCAGATGTTCAAAAGCCATTCCTACGTGCTTCTGAGCATCTGATTGGATAGCTGCGGTGGTCACGTTGGTATTAATGTGGGTGTAACAAGAGTCATACCACCAAACAATTCAACTGCGTTTGCATGACGAATTCTACGGTGTCGCTCTATCCTGTCCTGGTGCTTCTCATTGGCATCATCACCACCAATACCGGCTATGAGTGAATTCGCCCTTCATTGTTGCTTATTCAGATCACGATTTTGGACCAAATCGAAGTGCCGACTGCTGAGTGCGATCACCGTCAATGAAGTCGCAGAATTTGATTACCGACTGAATTAGTGCTCTCTAACATGGCTTGTTTCTCGAAGATGAAAAGACCTTATTCATGGCTTCTAACCAGCCTGATGTTGGGGTGCTTTCACATTCCAACATGCCACGGTGACTGTGCACTTACTAGCACCAACGTTAGGCTTTGTTCGAATTCAGTAACCACTTCAATCCAGCATCGCATCAACGTCATTTCCCTTCGCCAACCAAAGACAGGATAGCATTCACAAATGCGGTATAATGTGCTTCTCCTCCACAGTCCATTTTCCTGTCGCACCAAAATGCGGCTCTAACTTCCGAACCGACAGCACACCAGGCTTGAACTTCATTATTTCAACTTCTAATGCTACTCCTACACATTTTGGCGACCAGCCGGATGTAGCATATGCGAATCCACTTACTGAGGGTGATTTGTCATCGAGTCAAAAGTTTTTGCCACGCTGGATTTCAGAACCGGCTTGTGTCTAACACAGTTTCACTTTCAGACTGGAATAGATGTATTTAGTTAACTAACCTCCTGCACCATTGGGGCAACTATATTCTTCAACGTAGGCTAGTCATTGCAACCAGATCCACACTCGTTAGATGTCTAATGACTTGCCTTGCAATGGTGCCAGAACGCTCCATTACCATGTTGATGTGCCAACGAAATGCAGGGTAGTAGCCTCATTTGCAGTAGAATGAGCTTCTTCTCCGCATTCCATTCTCCTGCCACACAAACAAAGCTGCTCTAGCTGATCCCTGTTGGCAGCATTTGAGTAGTATAAGGCAGTCATTTCAAATAACGCACTTATAATAGGTCAACATCAAAAGGTGTGTAGATGGAGGATACCAAGTGTAAGTGAATGCATTATTTGATGTTGTCAAGGCGTGTCTTTTGAAGTGCAAGTTTTGCACCAATGCGCCTCACTTTCGTGTAACTTATGCAGACTTGTAACTTTACCAAAGGTAGCGATAGCGGCATTTGGAGGAAATGTGTAACACTGGCTGCATTGCTTCTGTCATGGTGTGAAGTCGAGTGAGCTACTGCGATTGTTGCAATTGACCACCCACGCCGAGTTTGCCATCCGCATGATTGGTCAAGCTGCTGCATAATTACAACATCATCATTCAAATCCTGAGTTGGCTGCATGCTTTCACTGCATTTTCACTGTCAAACACGATTGAAGGTTTGTGGTAAGCAAGCTCGCGAAACGACAATGGAAGCATTTATAATGGCGTAAGAAACTGTTCACTGAGGTGACAACGGTTTCTCCATTCATATTTGCAGCCCACTACCACTCACGACAAATCCTTTCCATGTAAGCATTTCTATTACTCTCAAGACATTCTCTTCGTGCAAACAATGAAGGGAGGAGGCGACCATACCTTGATGATTGGAGGCAGCTTATTTCCTGAGTGGTAGCACTCACAGCAGTGAAAGGTCCTCTTTAATCTCATCATGATGAGGCATTTTATTCATACTCAATTCATGTCCAAGCTGCGAAATGAGCAGCTATGATGTATGGATTTTCGTGACGCTGGCTACCAATCACAGAAGTCTTGAAGCATTAAAACAATAAAGTCAGTACATTTTAATTTCTGATGGTCATAAAGAACTGCATCTTCTAAGTCATTTTCAGTGTTGCAAATGCTGCGTAGGATTATCGTTGGATTTAGTTTCAGCTTGACCATGCATCATTTTGTTCTTCTGTTGACAGATGAACAGTAATCTTAACTGACGTTTCGAATGTAAAAATAATATTCTTAGATGCTATAAATTTGGTGATCGCATGAGGTGCAAGGCGTAGCCAAACGGATTTCGGACCACAACACCGGTTGACTTAGCGTGTGAGCAACTGAAGATGTTCCTTGTGAAATTGTACAGATAAAGTGTAATGGAAGGGCAGATTTGTGATGCGAAGGCTGAGTGCTTAGACGATGGACTAGAAATTACTTGGGGTCTACCCGTGCAGGTTCACATCTTGCTCGCGACGTCAAATCATCGCTTTACCCACATTCTCGCCTGCCTATCTTTGCCACCATCTATTATCGCTCGCCCGCATTAGCGTAGGGCAATGCTTAGGCGTCAACTTGACAATAGGCAACAGCACAGTAGTCTGCTGTGTTCGGCCAGCGTTAGGCAGAAGACAACTTCTTAATTCTTGCCCACTACAGACGATCGCTGAACCCCAATTGCAGCCTTTACAATCTACAATCCAATCTGGTTTGTCAAATACTCTTTCGAAATAGACTTTTTCATCGGTGTGTGCATGTGCATTTCTGCAACTAAAGTCGATGTGATACCCTAATTTGGTATGATCACCACCTTGGCATTGTGCTCAAGTCATCCGCATGCATTCTTTTTCTCAGTAAGTAATGGGGATCTCCGTGCCCTAATGTTCACAAATAAGTTAATCACAAACTGGCAATCGAAGGGTCTTTATCTTAAGAACAACTGATTTAAGGGATCGCGCAAAGTTGGCGCAAGTGTTGGTGGACTTAACGAAGAAGTCTGCAGGTGCAGTGAGACGTTGATGACTGGATGGATCCTGTAACATTCTGCATATTTTTATGCAAAAGCACACGAGCAGAAGGTCTATTACAGCCATAGCATTAAGCAAGTTATAACAGTAAACAGTGCTACTAGAACTGAGCTGGAGGACAGGCTATGAGCGGTTTGGAATACAGATTTCCTGCGTACCATCAAAGCCGTCTCAAATCTTGCTGAAGGCACCTATAGCAGCCAAAATGGAATTGAGGTCAATGCAGCTGTTTCGTGCAGATGGAAGGCGTTGGTGACATTGCAACGCCATTCTAGAGGCCACAATCACACCTATGAACAACTTGGACGGCACCAACAATGTAGATAAAGGACGTCGTGAAGTGCTAATTAAGTGCGTATGTGGAGTTCCATGCCGCGGCATTGTGAAGCATACATTGGTGATGGCGAGACTAGACCCATCTGCAAGGTGATATCAAAAGCCATAAAAATCACCATAAGTCTCTAATTGCGTGGGCATAGAAGAACAACGGAAGCCTACATCTATGCGTCGACTATGAAAAGTAGAGCGCAGTAACGCAGAAAGACGCATTTTTACAACTCCACAACAACGACTTGTAGAAGTCCCTATACAAGCCAAAGTGATTCATCACGCAAGTAGAATTAGCTGAAACCGAGAGTAAAAAGGCAGTCTTTGCATTGTCACACGGTACCTACGGAAAACATGCGCTGCCTTTTAGACCCTGTATTGCAGCATTGTCTGATCTATCTAGATGTTGATCACGTTCTCATTTGAGGCATATGAGAGCAAAACTTCTCCTGAAACTAGTGTTGGATCACCCACCCTTAACCCCAAGAAAGCCTTTCCAAACAGCGTTTGGCCATCTCCATGCGATAGTCAGACAAATATCTGAAGAATATGTAAAGTACAGCGTGGTTGCAACTGATCAACAAATAACTGTGGGAGTTATGTTAACCAAAGATAAATAGACAGAAAGTCATTCGAAGCAGAAAAATTTGGCATGATGGTGCATTTAAAGAGCTGAAGCAAATATCATGCATCACACCGATTCTGACATTACCGAATTTCGATGCAAGCGCCCCACGGCTTGCGCCGCATCCGAACGCCTGCAATGCAGCCGTGAAAAGTGTATTCGAACAAAACAAAAGAGGGAATGAACACATCATCGCTTACGAAAATACCAGATTCGTTCAAGAAAGTGGGACAGAGAAGTGCAGCACAGCATCAGCCATTCGATGTCTTTGCAATGATTTGACGCTCAAGACTACCTGACAACGGAGAATTTTATGAAGTGAACGGATTTGTCTAGCCCTTAATGCTGTTGTTACACGCAAATCTCTGAGTCACTTTACTGTCCACACGTAGATCAACGAGGCCATTAGCATTTACTCTTTACCTTTTTGAAAAGTGGTCATTAGTACGAAAATATGTCTGCACAGAAGACGTCGCACAGTCATCGTGCCCCAGACCAATATCTTTCATTCTTAGCATGAGTTAGTACACTTAACCTAGCGATGAGACGGCATGGCAAGAAGTCAATTTGCAGCGATTCTACTATCCACCACTTTTCTAGGAGCTACGATTGTCTGATTTCTTCTCCACCAACAGGTACGACATTGTAATGCATTTATGCATGCAAGTGAATAGGTAATCATCCAGAAAACTGACTTTATTGTGTCGATTAGCAATTTTACTTCTACTAATAACAAAATTTATCCTCGGAAGTTGTTTGCCGTAATCGATCGTATGGGAGCACCGCAATGAGCATAGCAATTATCCTCGCTCCCGAATCCCCTGAAAATATTCCTGAATACTCAAATTGCCAGTCAGCCTTGAGTAAGTCTTCCCACCAGCACTGTCAAATTGGTTCAACTTTCTTCTCTTTGGTGTTCACTGCAACAATAAGGCGATGATTTTGCTGCACACCCGCCATACCTTCGCAGCATAATTCTCCTGAGCTAATGTAGGGCAGCTATTAGATGCTCAAAATGATCACCCTACGTGTCAAATCCTCTGTCTCTTGCGATTCCGAGCCCAGGATTAATGCATTGGAAATCGAGTCAATCTAATGTCAACAAGGTTGGTGATGCGGAATGTGAGGCATCTCAATCCAAGCATGAGACTTCACCCAATGTGGCATTGCTATGCGGAATCGATCATGTGCACCACACCATCGAATGCACAGAGGTGAGAAGTCTCGAAGGACCTAAGACACGGAGCATATTCCTGATCCCCTCCAATGCACGAAAACGCCTATGAATAACAACACCGCTCTCTCTTTTAATTTTCAATGCATATTTTGCCCTTCTTTGCCTCTTCAAGAGTATATGCTAACGAAACCACCTCTTACGCAGGTGGTCACCATGAACAGTGAAGAGAGAGTGTCAAGCAGTTGGTCCAAATGTCCATGGAATGTCCAGCCGGGCATCCGATCAAATATCAGTGAAATTTATCCAATTTGCAATGAGACCAACAGTGATGGCGGAGTAGATTCACTGGGACTCGAGTTCAAGCCACCGTGAGCGATGGAGCAGGTTCGTCCACCGTCTGGATTTCGCTGGATTACGAAGCGTCTTTTCTCCGTGCATTCGACAGTGTGGTGTACGTGATCGATTCTGCACTGCAATGTCCGGTTGGGTGCAGTCTTCCATCTGGATTAAAACGCCTCATTTTCCGCATCACCAACCTCGCTGTTAGACGGGGGACTCGCCCTCCAATGCTCTTCATCTAGGACATGAAATTGCAAGAGACAGATCTCGCCTCTTCAGGTGAGTGTTTTGAGCGTCTCATGGCCAGTCCTCACAGACTCGACAGAATCGCATTGCGAAGGTGTGGCAGAACTGCAGCGAGACTTCCACCTTATAATTGGTGGAAGGTATGCCGTCTACACCAGCAGGATGGATGGTTCGTAAATCTGTATTAGGCATTCCAAATGGCTGCGTTGCAAACAGCCAACATCGACGCTGCAAGAAGCATCCAAGGATAAAGTGTGTCATCGAATCCGCCTATATTACGATCCGGGTAAAAATCTGTGCTTTTATGCCACCCATATATTCAACACTACTTTGGCACATGTGATTGCATTGTAACTCTCTGTTCCAGGCTACATTCTCTTTCATTACTTATGTGTTTTTGTTAATCTTTGAAGTTCAGCTATTGGTTTAATTCAAATGACTGAGGCATTTTGATTGGCAATCGGCAAATTAAGGTAACCGTTAATTGAGCTTTTGTATAGTAAAGAGGGTAAGTGAACTCACCGCATCCTTACATTTATTCGACTTGATTCCTTAACCACTTTATCAGTAGACAAAGCTCGTCTGCTTAGAGCTCGAATAAACTGCCCTGACATCTTATGAGATGCTGAGCTCCACCACACTCAGACGATTAACCCTATTTAGTAGCATTCCGATCCCTAGTTTCTGGTTTATCTCACCCGGTGGTCATCTCTATGAGGGCAGGTCTTGGTCCACGGCTATTTTCATGAAGCAATGAAAAGTGTGCAAACGTTAATTTTTGGGGAAGTGGAATGCTAAATTTGCCTCTTAATGCTTCAAATCTACAGCTAAATGCCCTTCGTAGCTCACTAATGCCGCTGGCACTAAATTTATGCTTCACTTTTCAGAAGTGTAACACAAACTTCTTGGGTGTGTGAAAATCAATGTGGGCGCAGGCTACCTCATAGCTAAATCATTTCACTGCATCGGTGTTGGAGGATGAGGTTAATTTGGGTGATTCATGGCAAGCACAAAAGATTTTGTTATAAGCTACAGGATGGTGCAGCATACTTGGGGTCATGCGAAAACACCAAGATTACTCAAATCCTTCTCTGCAAACCTATCACCTCGCACATGACTAGTTTTAAAGAAAGGAACACAGCAGATGTCAATTGGCTCTATGACTTACGAGGGGTTGTGAGGTGGATCAGTGATTTGAGTTTGACAATGGCTTCAAAGGCACTTGGACACATTTCTCCTCCCATTGGTGCAGCACCGCTGTGTTAGTGCGTGAATAGTATGGGGCTAGGTGCTGCATTGATGGTCAAACCACTTTAGACGTAAAGTGATTGGGTGATGGTGTTAGGAACCGATTAGAGGAAGGTATTAGGCTCAAACGCCCATCACATTTTAAAAGCCCGATTTTGTGAAGCATTGGAGTGTATCAAAAGGCCTTTCGCAGCAGTGGAGTTCTAATCTTTGTTTCTGAGTTCAAATGCTGCGCCAATCTCTAAGTAATGACTGAAATGGATGAGTGGTTAAATGGACGCATAAAAGGGTAGATGCGGATTATTAAGAGCCAATTAATTCATGCGTTATGTGCAGTTGCTTTGGGTACAGCTGACTATATAGCCTTCAGACCAGCGGCTTCAACCTGTCAAATCTGCTCTGCTTTAGCAGTGAACCCCCTTTATTCCCTCTTCATAAAATACTGTTCAGCAGGACTGAGGAGAAGTGGGAGCAATCACTACCCAAATATTGTTTCAGATTTGATTAGTTAGTCCTCAATCAAAAATTTTCCTTATTGTGCTGCTATGTTATGAGGCTTTGTATGCGAAAGGGAGTGTATTTTGCACGGCTAGTCACTGAGCTTATGAATTGCCCTCACGCTTAGATGCGACGCTTTGGAAATGCTACATCCGGATGCAATGAACTCGAGCATTTCATTCAATGAAACAGTGCTTTCGTGTCTCTACATGCCCTTCTAATCATGCTAGTAGACTTAATGTGCTTGGGTCTGATAGCAGATGGCATGGTCTCTTACGATGCTAAGTTTTATCGCATCTTCAGGGAGGAATCGAAGCATAGCAAATCTCGCAGTCAGAATCTAGATACTGTGTGCACGATTTTAGCGCGCAGATCCGGGTTAACGCCCCGACTATCCTTTAAATTCCAGGACGACAGCACCCGAAGAAGGTTGTAATGCAGAGGATTCATTGTTAAAGCATAAAGGAGTTGGAATGTCAAAGCGCAGGTCCAGAATCCATGTCGCCCGAGGCACCCAACTCGAAGGCACGTAGTAACACTGAATTCGGGATGACTCAGTTAATTACGGGGAAATCAGAATGCCACTGCTACAAAAGGCCTCTTCATACAACCTAGTTACTCACAAAATCTGGCTTCACAAACGCAATGGTAGTTTTGGCTTCCTACTTACCATTAATGCACAGTGGTCTCTTATTGGGTTCAACTAAGCTTTCTGCAGAAAATGGATGCATTCGCAACGACGGTCTTAACTGCCACTCCAGATCAGGGCATGCGAACCCAAAATTGTTTTGTCTATTTCTGTTCGCCGTTTAAGTGCAATGAAATGCAAATTGTTTATACCGCAGCATTTGCATCCGGCTTCAGCTGCATCGGTTTGGTGGCTACTGGTGGAAGTGGTGCAAACGATGCCTTGGCTGCACATGATCGTCTCATATCATGCCATACCACACACTACTGGCGATGATTGTAGGTAAAATTAATAGAATTTTGCCTCTACTTGTGTCCGTTTTCATTGCACTGTGTCAGCAGATCATGTACGCAATCCTTCTATCATACGGCCATCAAGTTACTGTCCTGCAGGCAACACTGCTTCCAATTAACTCCGATTATGCGGGCGCACTAAGCCGTCCTGCGAGGTGACGATGTAAAATAGGATCGGCAGGGACAGTGCCACCGGTACACCCACATCAAATGGCCACCGTGCTCTGAATCCTGCACAGTAGTGCATTAGGTCAACATGGAGATTATTGATACGCGTTTCAAATCCAATTGCACCAAAGTCCGTCAAAGCATTCAAGTTGGGCTTCCATGCCTGTTGAATACATTTGTAGAGTTGGAGAAGAAGGAGGTGGTGAACATAGGACCAGCAGGTGTGATCGTCAATACAACTAAAATTATTTTGTTTGGATGGAATGAAACCCAGGCAAAGGGACCGACCGTCAGTCTAATTAGCACACACTCTTTACCAAGAGAATGAGCTGCATGCTCAAAAGAGACAAGCGGATTTTCAAAAGCCGTTCCTACGTGCTTCTAAACATCTGATTGGATAGCTGTGATGGTCATATTGGTACTACCAAGCATTTCAACTGCGTGTGCATGACGAATTCAACGGTGTCGCTCCATCCTGTTCTGATGCTTCTCATTGGCATCATCGCCACCATTACCGACTATGATGTGTGTCATCCTTCATCGTTGCTTATTCAGGTCACGATTTTGAACCAAATCGAAGTGGCGGCCGCTAAGTGTGATCACCGACAATGAAGTCGCAGAATTTGCATACCGACTGTGAATTTGTGCTCTCCAACATGGCTTGGTTTTCGGAGGTAAAAGACCTTCTTCATGGCTTCTGACCGGCTAGGTGTTGGGGTGTTTTAACTTTCCAACATGTCACGGCGACTGTGCAGTTACTAGCGTCACTGTTAAGCTTTGTTTGGATTTTGTAACCACTTCAATTCCGCATCTCTGCTTCCTTGAGATAGTAGCGATTCCTTTGCTAACAAACCCGTTTATGAGGCAGCAAGGAATTTGTGCCACTAGTACTTTGGAAGCTAACTACTCCACCCAAACCAAATTGTATACAAGTAATTCTGCCAGCTCTGATGTCATAATTAATGGTTTGTTATTTCTCCTTATGAACCACTACTACACTCTTACTGAACGCCTTGACAGAAATCCTTGCAGGATTTTCAAATGTAGCATCCGTGGGCGTCTTTGTTAGGTCTGGGCGTCAACAACATGAGACGGTATTTGGTGTGCTCACGTTGCATTGTTTATTGCGATACTTGAGCTGTTCGGAGCGGCATGAAACTGCTGGACCTAATTGATTTTCGTGGCAAAATGATGCTGACTCATATCGGCCTTAGTTGCTTCTATCTCCATGGGTTCCGGATTGGCACCAGTAAAGGCAGAAGCATTTATACGCGGAATCGAAGCACCTTTTGTAAACGACCATCTGTAGGCTCAATGCTGTCCTTATTTTATCCACTTCTTTGCGGGCACCTCATTCGACTGAGTAGCCGAGTTGATCTTGCTCGTTTAGAAAAAAACTGAACCATCCTTACACGCCCTGCATTTGGATGATGATTTCGGGGCGTAGCTTCAATATCCTACTCGTACCAAAAGAGACTGTAGTAAGCACCTTTTTAGTCCTCCTCTGCTTCTACATTCGTCTTGAAGCAAATGCCCTGGCAGGCTTGACTTCATCCTCCACTATCCATCATCAACGAGCTGTGGAAAGTGCTCCATGTGTAGTCAAACCTGTCTTAGATTTTGTTGCATAGCAGCATGAGTTCCCAACGACAAGGTCTAAAGTCTAACTTGACCTCAGAGCATCATATGCCAGGTGAGAGTAGATTGCTTACCTGATCACGTATAAACCCATCAGTCCTCGGTATGGTGCTCTTTATCATCCTCACTCCTCTCCCTCACTTACTTTCAACGTCCTTCATTCCTTAAACCAGTAGTTGACCCAAATAATTTCATGGGCACAAATTCTACTTCCGTGTTTGGCAGACTCCTAGTGAGCCCGTTAAGGACCCTTTGTAAACTCGAATTAACTCAACTTGAAAACACAGAAGGTGATCGGATATCTTCCTGTCTTCGTGGTTCATTATCTCTCCCTCTTAGGATCCCTTTCAAGTGAATTACAGTTGGTTCCTGTGTTGAATCACCCAGTGATCCACGTTTCGCGCTGAGTAGACTAACTGCTTTGATGATCAAAATGAGTAGGTATCTATGCTAAAGAGGATCATTTGGAGGTGAAGGGGATGTGGTACAACTCAAATTGCTTATACTTGGATGAATTAGAAGTCATGCAGCCTATGCAGCGCATCAGTGCATGACAATGGCATTAAAGGACTGTCAACTCATCCTTCTCTGCTTGTTTTAAGCACCTTAGTGTTGACTTTTCGTGTGCTTCAAAATTCATTGATTAACTGACAAACTGACTATCTGAACTGACTGGATGGCCTGGACAGTCAGTGATTGAAAATGACGTTTTGCTTCAACGTTGTGCACCGCAAAGCAATTCACTTGCTGTCCACCCTACACGCCTGATGTATCCCCTCATCCTCAGAAGACTGGCCGTGTTTAGTGCCCATGAATGTAAATTAGTGCATGTGTCTTTGTACCTGCTTGTAGACTACTTCGGAACTGTTATACGTGCTAACTATTTTCAAGACTAATTACATTTGCTGCCCTCCTGAACGATGTGTCTCACTGCTAGCCCAGAAAATCTTTGAGTTTCGCAGTTGTAAAACTTTTCTGCAGGAGTGAATTCAATCTTTGGATGCTACTTATAATTACCGATGCGTTTCTTCTTTTTCGTCTGTATCCCACGCTCGACGTATTGCAGCGCCTACTTCACCTTTAAAGGCGTGCATGCAATTGTTGGAGGATTAGTTTTTTTCCCATGCACACACGCCCGGCAAAAGCACTCGCATTGCCTTAGTTAAGGCTAGTCCATAATATTTGTCATCCAGGTGCGTTAAATGTCCCTACACCTTTGCTCAAAGTCTTCCATCAAGGCTTTTGTAGAATCAGGGATGGCTATTTATTCTGGTAACTCTCTTCTCTCCTTGTCCTTTCACACCTTAGCCTAATAAGAACGTTTGCTCATATTTTTAAGTAAAATATTCTTTTTCCTCCGTCTTATTTCTCCGCTACTATTACAGCTAAGTATTAGGATGGCCAACTTCATGTTC
>JADWOT020000010.1:9673948-9798684 GCA_036345935.2 Taenia hydatigena
TATTGCAGTCACCATAGCAATAAAGGATGACGTACGACCGGTGGCTCGAATCCTGCGAATGATTCACAGAGTAAACAACTACTACTGCATCCATTTGGACCGTAATGCTGGTCCACTACTCCAAGCAGCAATGTAGGGTCTAGTCACTTGTAAGAATAGAAATATTGAGTTAGATCCGAAGGACTCCAGCATCGCAGTGACACCCGTAGGTGCTGGTGCCTTACAAGCTCATTTAGTCTGCGCTGAGCAAGCTCTAAATCGCAGTGCAAAGCGGAATTACATAATGAACATTAATGATGACCAGTTTCCCTTGCAAACGAAATTGGAGATCGTGGCTATCCTGCAAGCCCTCAGGGGATCCAATCTGGTGGAGACCTTTGCAGCTAGCAATCCCAATCCAAAAGAGAACAATAAGAATCTGCCCTTAGATGTGAGTTTGTGTGATGTTTACCTTGCCTTTCTCAACGTTTAGTTTGTTTACTTGGACCATGGAAATAAGATTGAGATTCGCATTTTTGCACGCTCTCCCTCCCTTTGTTTCAAGTTCCAGGAGTGTAGACTTCTGAAGGGAGGTTTTGGCAGACCCATCCAATTTTCTAACTAGGGAGAACAGGCGGTGGAGTCACCACTCGATTGCACAGAACAAATTAACACTCTACATTTCGTACTTGAGGAAGGCAGTATTGGCGTGGCAGACACATTTCACTTACCGCCTCTTTTGGACTGCTTGCTAACGCCTACACAGGTAAGTCAGTTGTGGGGGACGACGTAACTGCAAATTATGAGAATTCACACTTGCAAACGTGTTTTCCGTTGAAGGATCCAATGTTGGTACTCTTTGGATGGACTCTCCGTGAGTCACTTAATAGGGATTTAGTATAGGAAAGAGAAAAAGGAGAGAGGCGATGCTTCTACTTTACAAATAATGTCACAGGTCATCGTCAGGCTATAACCGACGCCTCGCAAAGTGGTAAGAGGGTGGATTGGGTGATCTTGCTCCCAACTCACCTCAGTCATGCAGTAGTACTTTAGTCTGTCTGTTTGAAATAAAAGTTGCCTAATTGGGAAGATCTCTGGCTGAAACTTTCCACTGTTCTGCTTGTATTTCTAATGACCTAAAATCCATGTCGCAAGTCAGCTTTACCTCACTAGCCTACCAAGTTTAGAATTCCTGCATTTGATGATTTTCTGCATCAAAAAAGACTAAGACTTCTCTTGTTTGGTTTGAGCATTTCATGTCAGCTTTAAGTGCCAACTACTAATGTACCTTTGTCTCTCGCCTTCGCGTGTTGGAAAGCACGTCTTTTAATCGTGGACTCATTTAAGTAGTGTCGGACGACCTTAAGATTTGCTCTCAAATAAGTGCCACTTAATGTCTTTTCCATTTAATAGTTTCCCAAGTGAGCAAGCCATTCGATTCCATTTAGCCAAATTACTTGTCCTGCCGCTCAGTTACGTGTCGCCTCTTGGTGTCATGGGATTGGTTTTCCATCCTTTTTAAGAAAAGTTGCATAAATGAAGGCTTTGAAACAAGTTTTATAAAAGATTTTTGAATGAAAGTTGTCTCTAAAGCTAAATAGCCTCTGTATTCAATGCCCTCTTTGGGGCTGCATGACTAGGGAACGGGTTTGCCTCCTGCGGCCTAAATGTCCTCCGCGCAGTTAAATTAAACCAACTCAGAGCATGTCAGAGGGCTCCCGGTGCCGATGGTGAAGTGACTTTTAACTTTCATGGTAAATTACAAATCCGAGATAATTATGGGATCGACGCGTCACCAAGTATGCCGACCACGTGTGTCTCCTCGGAAATGAACACAAATGCTGAAAGCGGCGTTATACCTCTTTGCGTCTAAATTTTAAGTCGACTATGAGCTAGAGGCCTACACAAACCTCGAGCAGTGGTACTTTGACAGAATTAAGGCTGAACTGAAGGTGAATCTGACCTCTTGATCATCCTCCAACACTTGCATCCACTCCGAGCTTTCCTGCGCACAACATCACATTTGACCTGGTGCACTTGATATGGTGCAATAGAATAATTCATTTTCAATTTCATTCTAGCAAAGTGCATTCATACTTTGCTTGGTGTTCTGTGCAGCTTAAGGGCAATCAAGTTGCATGGGCATGCTGAAGGTCCAAAAGACTGGAGACAATAAGGGCAGCAGTGATTGTGAGGTGTAGGATCTGACTTCCTCCTCATTAAAATTGCCACCCTTTCTTGCAAAAGAAGAGGATAAATTTCTTAGCAAACAATTGTAGATGCTGATGTAGCTGTTCCATTCTTAAGGTGTGAATTAATCGGTGTGTTGAGACATCCCATAAGAGCTGGGAATATGGTGGCTTAGACTCCGTTTGATGCATGCCGAGATGTGCCTCACAGGCATTGATACCGTCCACAGGGGGCGCTGAGGCAAGAGCGCACAAGTCTCTGTCTACCGAATTGTGCGTAGGGCCTGAAGGTGCGTTTGTCATTGAATTCCTTCCAGGTGTGGATCTCTGCCACGCTTTGTACGTTTCCCGTAAGGTTCTTCTTTTTTGCAATCCTAATAAAGGGCTGAGATTCCACTGCAGTGAGTGAAGACGTTGTCTCCTTCCAGATGAGGTGAAAATAAAAGGAAAGTGAGGATGCACTTTTGCGATTAAGTCGTGGCATTCTACACCAAGATACCAGCGCTTTTCCACCCAGTAGGCTTCCGATTACTTTCACTTACTCGATCTCAGCACCCTGTAATGAAATTCACAAAAGGAAAGAAAATATCAACTTTTTTAATGCGCAAAGTCGATTAGGTTTCATTTCCCTTCAGCTCAAATCATGCGCTTACATTTGATCTTCTGTGGTATTAGCTCATTGGTGCAACCGCAACCAAAGCTCTCCACATCTACCTAGTCTCTCTCATTTAATCACCAACGCTGTCTCTTTCTCTCTCTTGCTCTCTTATCGAGAACCCTAAGTAAGAGCAGCAGTGTCGAAAAATGCATGGATCGTTTTTGGGCGAGAAGCTCTACATGCTGCTACAGTATTGTCACACATTAGTTTATGGTCTAGCCGACAATGTAGGCAAAATACAATTTGTTGACAAAATATTTTTGGGTTTTCTTCTGAAGAAGCTGTGCTTACCTCTTGATGCCGAATACCGACCACCTCCTGCCCTTAATTTAGCTATTTTAGCTCTAAATGCTAGTCCTAATCGCTTTGGCCACCAGACAGTGGCAGCGCATACAGAACCACTTACTGTAGGTGACGTGTGATGGAGTCCACAGTTTCTACCGAGACTGGTGAAGGTGGGAGCAAGTCGGTCTAGGATTTGGCTACTTCATAATAGGAGTGCTCCAGTCTCTTACTCGGTGCACCGCCTATCACGTCATCGCATTATTTGCCTCCACATACAATGTCAGTTTCTCTCTTGATCCTGTAAAGCACTACTTCACCAGTGAGCAATTTATCAGCAAATCCACCGGTAGAACGTTGGCTCTGCGATCAGTGCAAATCCCTCCCAAATGCACGCTGTACGATGTGGACAGCGTGGGGCACGCAATCCATACAAATTATTCCCATTGCATCGCCATTTGCGAAAAATGGTTAAATGCTTCCTTCCCATCATGCTTTAAGCTACGAGTACATACGTAGACGAGACCAGGTGCTGGTGCTCGCAAAGTCTTCTTGGACATTTCAATGCTTATCATTTACACTGTTCTACTTCTCCATTCAGGTCGTTTAGATCTTTAGATGAGGCACATTATTGCAGCAGAAGGACAAGTCACCCCACATTCAGGCATGGACAGCTTTTGCTGACGCACAGCAATATGAGCAGAAGCTGTGAATCAGATGAATAAATGGGACTGTCATCTCCCAACGTACCTTTCATTGGTGGCATTTAAAGTCAACGAAGTGATAAGAGCCACTACAGAAGAAGGGGTCTCTACCCTAAAACAGGATATGAATGCGAAAGGCTACACAAAGTTATGCTAATTTGAGCTCCGCCTGACACAAAAGAACCTCATTGATTACAAATACCCATTCCGATTCTTAATCAACAGTGTGCATTTGGAACGATGAGATCGCCACATCGGATACCCCGATGCGATACTGAAGGCGTTAGGTGTACGCGACGAAAATGTTGCATAAAATCACATCGACCACAGCCCTCCACCCAAAAACTACTCTTTGTGTTTATTGGCCTGATTTGCAGGTAACTGTGGCAAAATGAAATAGTCGAGGATTAGAGCGCTAGAGTAAGCGCTGCATCCTCCTCTCCATCTGAAATTGACGCCTTTGCCGCAGTGTTGCCATCAGTGGACCAATGAGCCTTCCCGGCTAAGGCCATCACTTCTTCCTCCACACTCCTGCATACAATGTCCAAATTTTCACATTTGATTTTAAATTAATAGTATTTGGACGCTGGCATCACATCCTGTTCTCACGATCATCCTTTCGTTGCTAAATTTGAGGTCAATTCACGTCGATTGTGCTTATTTGCAAGCGCCGTAAGTTGGGGTCAAAGGGAGCGAGGGGCAAGAGAGGTGAGGAGGAGGGTTGCGACCTCAGATGGTGCCGCAATCACTCTGTTTTAAGGACAGTGTTTTAAAGCTCAATTAATCAGGCTCATGTTACGTTTGTATGCTTCCCATCTCCGAAACAGAAATATTGGCATGGATGAGGTGATAACTGAATCAGAGAGAGTTGTTCCGCTTTATTGGCCAAGTAATATCCGCCCACTTCCACTGTATTGCTGAGAATATTGGGCGCAATTTATGGGGTTAGCACAACATTGTGAATGGGATTATCATCACTACTCGATGCGGAGTGCAGTGTTGCAGGTGCTAACGTTTTGGCACTTGCAGGTGGCAGTTTCGATGCCACAACTCTTCTTCTCATGTAGGTCGCCAATTTCGTCTCTATAGTAGCGTTGTGCAAGACCATCCTTTGGGACGTGTATGATGTCAGTTTGATTGTAATGTGTGTCCTCGCCTCGGGCCTTGCGTCATTCCTGATAGTTTCTACAACAATGAGGCGGATCAATCAAACTCATGCTTTCCTGAACTGCGAGAACTAGTAAACCTACAGCAAAATAAGCTGATAGGTGAGGGCAGTAAGGCACTGATTAAGACGTAATGAAAATCTAATAGAGCTATGCCTAAACTGAAAGGTCATTGTAGGCTTCGGCAATAGCAATGTTTCTAATTATTATCTATTACTGTATTTGTCCCAAATGACAGTATGTACGGGAGAAAGAGGTGAATCCAAATTGAGAATACTTGCGTACATAGAGCGGTGGTTGGTAGGATAGGATGAAACCAATTGCAATGCATGTACTTGCTTTGCTAGAGTTAAAGATAATGATGAGGTTGAGGAAGACTGTTATCAAGAAATCCACCGATACTCACCAGTTGCTTTAATCATGAAGGGTTTTGGAGACCTAGTAAAGAAGTTGCATGTGCTCCAACTCTTAAGCTCATTCGCACTATTTAGTAGAACACAATCTTCAGTACGGGTTCGAGGCGAAGGTTCTGACAAAGTCTTTAATCTATTGTTAATCGAAAACAGAGCCGCTGCAAAAGCACATTTCATGGGCGGAAATTCAGTTGAGAAACTGATTTGAAGGCAAAGCGTGTTTCACTATATTAACCACCTTCACTTATTTCGCCCATGAAAGCTAGTTCACTTCTACCATGCTGTACAGACACAATCTTGAGTATTGTGTGTAACAAAGCAGCCACACTCCTTGTTAGTTACTAATAGACTGCAATCTCCCATCGGAACCTGTAGTTAACTGGCGTGCAAAGAGGTGGCAAATGCCTATCCATCGTAAAACAGCCCGGTTGCTTCATCGAATCGACGTCAATGGATGGCTAGACAGGCATCGCACGAGCTTGCAGTACTATCGTATGTAGCTTTCATTCGATGCAGTGTATGTGCGTGAAGGGATTAATGTCAGTGCTCGCTGAGATGCGGATGTGTGGTTAGGCGTTGAGGTATGCCTAGGAGGTAGGACAGTCTGCTCTCCCGCAATGGAGTTAGACTACATCTAAGCAGTGCAAAAGCCTAGCCATTAGTTGCACGCGTGAGCTTGAGTGGTTTAGCTTGCCGCTTTCCCTACTTCGGCAAGCTCGACTTTTCCTTCAAATTTTGCCTCATATCACTTCACCACTAAGTGCTACGCCAGATCTGAGTGATCAGCACACTCCAGCATGCATCCACGGTGCTTCATGAGCTTTGCAGTGGGTGTGGATCTGTGCACGCAGTATGAAATGTTGCAAGCGTCAATTCAAGGAAGTGCAGTTTTGCAACATCCTCCGACCCACAATCGACACACCTCAACGTGTGCTCCTTGTTACTAACTCCACCACTTTTCTCTTCGCGTTCATTTTGACGCATCGCAGCACTAGCAATTGCCATTGCCTTATCGATGAATAAAATATCCCTGCACTTGCATGTGGAACGTTTTCCAAGATAGAAACAAACCTCGTGTTTCCGATTCTACATGCCGTCAGACTAGAAACGATGAAGTAGGCACTGCACCTATCCGACATCCTCATCTTGAGCCACTTCCCTGATCTACCGTTGTTACGCAGTCGCGGTTTTCGTTTATCATCTGTCCGGACCACAACTAGCAGTGTTACCAATTCGTTGCATCATATGCTGACACATGGTAGAGCACGAAGACGTAAGTGGCACAGTTCTTAGTTATTTGCATAGTAGTTCTCACATTGGACTTGCAAAAGCTAATGGATGAGTGAGAATGTGTTCAGGTAGCACTCGCCCTTTCGCAATTTAAAATATGAAGCCGTCATTCCAATGGAACGTCGACGACAATGATGGTACCTCATTGTGCAAGTGCCGACGATAGGAATTTCCAAAGAGGAGCTGGAAATCGATGGTGTGTGTCTATCAAATTCAAAGCAGGCACTAAGTTGTCATGACGGACAGGAAAGCGCATAGCGCTGAGAAGACTTGCTTCACTTTTAAAATGCCATGAGGATGCGATCTTCATCATCAAATATCGACTCGCTTGTAGTTATCACTATGTGCTACAGGCAAGCTTTTACTGAGACAGAGCAGTCTAACATCTGGCTACTTATGCTTTGGGATGTTAAAACACTAAGACTCTGACCCTTCCACATGGTGCTCATTTGGAGGTTACTGTCACCTGAATGGGGAACGGTTTTCAACAAATAAAGATGGACTAATTTTCGGCGTTGCTGCCATTCGTCACCGCACAGAACACTTCAAACAAACCTGAATCGTAGTCATGCCTAACCGATCGACTCCCCACAAATTTCGGCCATTTATGCTCCCACTTTTCGTTCCTTGAAGTGGTGTGATCCTAGAAGAGCACGTTACTAATTTTCTTCATGGCGGTTACTGTCAGTCAAAAAAGCGATTGTTTTATGCTAATCAAGTTTTACTTGCTTCCACCTCCTTTGTGATTGCACATTCATGCGTTAGGGTGGCCTACACAATTCCCCCACCAAATCGAAGTCAGTGATTGGAATGCTCATCTGGATGTGAAAGAGACAATTAGAATGGTTTCCTACATGTGTCAGTGGACAGCAAATATCGGCGAAGAAGTCGCTGTTGCCTGACTGAAGAGGAGCTTACTTCACAAGGAATTGCTACCATTGTCGTGCCATTAACTCGGCTTACAAGTGGCTGAAGCATGAATGTCAGTCAAATGAAGGTGACAGGCGAACCCAGCCGATCTGGCAACACATTGATGGAAATGCCACATGAACTAAACACAAAGCAGTCGTGGGTAATGCAAACTCGGAGGTTGAGGGTGAGATGGTGGTTGCATCGAGAATGAGTGAATTGTGGGAATAACCACTTGGGCGCAATTGAGAAAATCCAACAATCCTAGCACCATCACCACTGCCCAGTCCAATTTACGCGACGTCAGAAAGAAGTGGCCATTGTCACGCACACACACACTCATCCTCGACACTGACTCACTTGAGCCAACAATGCGTGGAGGCCTCATTGAACGATCTTAATGTGAGAACTATAAGAGCTGCAAGGTGCGCACGCCTTCACTTCCACCGCCATCCATCAACAAGCTGGCATTTCACTGTCTCAATCCTTCCTGCATTCTAAAGCAAATCAAAGGGAACCGGAAAAATGGCCAAAGTTGCGTTGTGTCTTTCAAGAAGCTCAAGACCCACCACCGTTAAAAAATGCATTGAGAGGTGATGCCATCCTCCACTTTGTACGACAAAGGAGTCTGCCTCATGGTTTGCTGCGTTGGGTTGCATCAGCTCAATGCCTTCCTCCACTTTATCAAAGACTGCATTCACCCACGCTTAGTGCTCTTTATAAGTACATCTTGTGATGTTGGAGAACAAGGCTGTGTGGGTGAGTGGGAGGGAATATTGTCAATTTGTCAATGAGAGAAGGATGAAGCCCACCGTCGATGATACCAACGAAGCCCATCATGAGGAGAGCATCGAGGATTGCGCTCAGAAAGACAACGGGTTGATGCAATGCATATGTTGTGCCTCTTAGGTGTAAGGCTTTCAGTGGGCACAAATGTGGTGGTGGTGGTGGTGGTGAAGAAGAAGTTGTGTGATTCGTCATAGGCATGAAGCAGTGTGGACTACAGATTCCTTTGAAGCGGATGTGGTTCGAGGAATTGTTGGGCAGACACGAACTCGATTAAGTCGTGAAGAATGAGTTGCAAGTTGTCAGGAGTGGCGAAATTCATGGCAAGTCATAAGGCGCACAATTCAATTTATTGCGACTTGCAGTAGCTAATCGAAATGAGCTTTTTTAAAAAAAGCAAGCCAGGTTATACGTTCAGTGCGAATGCATGGGCATTTGGATTGGCGATCAGCGAATTAAGTTTACCGTTTGTTGAGCCCTCGCATGCACTGTAGCCAAATAACCGCATTCCTCACGGTGATTGCCACTTGATTTCTTAGCCACTTAAGCGGTACTCATTGCTAGCCTGCTTAGCACACGCATAAATAGCGCTGACATCTTACAAGATGCTGAGTTTTATCACACTCCGACGATTTAACTTATCCGGTAAAAGTCCAATCCCTAGTATTGCTTTCTCCCACTCGGTGCCCATTTCTATGGAGGTGGATCATGGGGCACAGATGTTCCCATGAAGCAACGAAAAATGCAAAGGTGTTAACTCCTGGGAGACGAATTAGTAAAATCTACCTCTTGGTGCTTTAAACATGCAGCTAAACCCTTTCCTTAGCTCATTAATGGGGTTGGAATGAATTGTAACATTGACCACAATCAGTGGGTTCAAATCACTGTGGACAGACGTATTAAAGCGTTTTCGTGCCCAGCACCTTGGTCTCGGCTGTTCCCTGCACTCTTAGCCGTAACAATTTGCGGCGTGACCCACTTAAGCACCTCGTACATGTTGACGAATATGTCAGGATCTTGTTGGTGCAGGCGCTACCTTCTCTACCACTTACATGTCCCAACACTAACGAGAGGCTTCCTATCCTCGTAGAAAGCACCGCCATCTAGTCCGTTAGGATTGGCCATGAAACAGTGAAAAGTACCACGGTGAGACATCGAGAGGAGAAGCGGCAGATGGGAGGAAGTGTTGGTGACACTACATATGGGGCATTTCAAATGACGTTGCAGACCGCATTCAGCATAGCACTATCTGGTATAATCCATCACGCACACTAATCTGTCGAATGAACAAATGGAGGCAACCTCAGAGTTCATTCAAAATATGTGCGCATAAATGCGATTCATTTATGCAAACTCTACTAGGACCGAACGCATCACAAGTTGGAGTTCCATAGCATTGAGTGAATCCGCAGTGTGCATGATAAGGAGGCTTTTTGCATACCCGAAAATTACGATTTTATAAATACCTTGATGGGGCAAACATCGACAATGAGTGTAAGGCAATGTCCAGCATGAAGTCGGCAAATCATCCATCAACCTATTGCAAGCCAGCAAGATGCAAAGACGTGGGTTCAAATGCACTACATCCTCCACCCAAGTGTTTTTTTTACGTAATTGGTAACCGATGCGTTTGAATCGTTGTTATCTGTGCCCATGCAGATTGTAGGAAGTAGACAGGCTTACTGTATTAACCACGGTGACCTGGACTTCAGTCTAGAAATGCTCAATCAATAGTTGGTGTTGTCCCCTTTACAACTCACATGAACTCCACTGACGCTTGATCAGATTCTAAATTTTCCCTCTTCTGACGACTCGCTACATCCACCACATAAGTGGTCGGCAGTTGCATTAGGTCTGTCTTAGTCCTACAAATGTATGTCTAATCGTCTTTCATGCCAATTTAATAAATTACGAGAATCGGTGGTAAGGGGATTGGGTTTATGCGCACCGAACATAGCAAAGCCGTGCAGAACAAATTGGAGGACCCCATTCCATTTTCCACCGCTGCTCCGCCTCACCACTCAACCACTCATTCATCTTCATCCACAATACATTACTTCCCTCACTGCATTCAGTCTGCACCACGGGCAGCAGCTAACGCCCATCTCAGCCTCACTTCCATCGTTGGCTTGACCACCGCGATGGCTGATTGGAATAGATGATATTAAATTATTTAGTTTAAGTTTAAGTATAAACCTAAATTCCGTCGAATTCCGTCAAAATATTTGGGCTTTATCTGATTAATAGGCGAAGATTCCAATGCAGCAAGTGTGCTTTTTAGATGGGGTAAAACCCAAGCAAATACAGGAAACGTTAGTCCTATAGGCACACAATCTCCAGCAGCAGCATAAGTAGAATGTTTAAGAGATGCAAACATGTGTTTAAAAGCATTTAAAGTTGCAAATGAGAATCGGGTTGTGTAGCCTCACCTCCGCGTTCGATTCTCTTTTGAGAGATGGTGTAGTCAGACGTAAGCAATGAGAACTCGCCTTTGCAAATGTGCGTCATTGAACTGGAGGCGTTCATTGTCGGAATTGCTCCGTTTAAACTTTACTCGAAAAGAGTGCCTTACAGGTTGGCAACCAGGCGCATTGAGGTCCGCATTCGCGTCTGCGATATAGAGGCGTTTTGTAAACACCTCACAAGCACGGATCTCACCAACGTCTGCAAGAAAATACGTGGCATTGGGTGAAACCTCAAATATGTCATCTTGGAAAGCCACCTTGCGTGAACCTGTGCAACAAACGGAGCAGTCGACTGCAATGCTATGCAGCTATTCACAGAGGCAGAGGCCCTTTTTGAGGCCATGCAGTCCACAAACGCGATTGTCAATCTCCTCTAAATAACCTGAACAAAAACTGCCCAAATGCTCAAGAGCATCAATTTTTAGGCACTACGCCTCCAATTCAGGTCACGAATTGGGACCGGACCAAAGTAGCGACTGCTGTGAACAGTCTACTCACCTTTTGGTCAAATTTTGTGGCCATGACAGCAGTCAGTCCAAAGTGTCGAGATTGAGCTTCTCGTCATTTAGTCAATGGAAAATGTTGCGTTTTTCCAGTTCAGCAGCGCCTTGGCGCAGTCGCCTTCACAGTAGCCAGAGCAATACAATGCACGTTTCATTGTGGTCTGGTTGTCACCACATTCGCTATATCAAGCAGTCCAAAAAATCATTTTATCCCATCGCTCTTAAGTTAAACTTAACTCTTACTTTCTCCTTTACGTTCCCAAGTAGCAATGAGTCGTATAGTGCGTTTTGATTACACTGTGTAAAGGCCAGAATAGGGTTTTGATGGGCTAATTTTGTCCGCATGGGAAGCCTTGTATCCCATCAAGACAGTCACCTTTTAACAAGAGATCATTTCTCCTTTTTGCTTAGCTGATTACCACAATGACTCTCGTGAGCACCCTTTTGCGATTCCCTTTTTGTGTAGAAGTGCAGTTCATGAGTATCAACTTGACTTTTAATGGCTCCACACCAAATTATTCGTTGCACAAAGAATTTTGCTGTATCGCATTACCTCCTACCTGACTCACGAGGAGGTCCGAAGGCAATTTTTGCTCCTTAATGATTCCTACCTACAGCAATGTTTGTATCCTTGATGGTGGAGGCGGTTGGTTGACTGGATGCAATCAACTGTTTTCAATGACGAGCTTTAGACAAGAAAATCAACTGGGCGACCCATGACTGAGGAAGGTAGTGTAACGGTTCTAGGCCTTCTTGAGGGAAACGGAAAGCATAACACCAGATGGCGAAAAATATATGTGTTCAGAAAAAGGATTGAAATCAAGCAGCTGGCATTGTGCGGCGATCAGCCTCTGCGACTTGGAAATTATGGCTACTTTAAGTAAATATTACCAAAAGGCACAGCGAAGCAAGCGAAGTATTACAAGGAGACGTAAAGAGAGGGTGGACTTCGCTCATATATTTGCAGACCAAGGTACGCCAAATGGCGAAGTATCCACAGCATTCGTTACACATGTATTTCTTTAACGCTTGCTTTCTTTGTGGCAGGTCATGTCATCCTTAAGATCCTTTATGATTTTGCTTATATGGGCTACAAATCCGTCTATTTAGAAGACTGATTCCGAAGTTGAAAAGAAAACTTGCATTTTGTTTATACAAGTTCGTTCGAGGATATTTCAAGCGAGTCTTTGCTGTATATCTTGCTATTTTGTGCAACATTGATGTGCAAGAAGACCAATGTACCTCAAGGAAGAAAAATTGATAATGTAGTGTGGTCTCACTTCGCCTTCTTGCATTGTCGACGGAGCAAGCATTTAGTGCCATTTTGCTACTTATAGGGCTGTAGTTGTTCCTACATTTGATAGTGGCAGAATGCGGACTACTTCTCTACTAAGGAAGAGATTGATAATAGCGAGCGCACCATCCCATTCGACACGGTCTCACAGTTACCAAATTTCTCATGCCATTATCTATGCCTCGACCGGGTTCCGCGCTTATCTCTCCTTACTGACCGCACTAAAATAGTATTGTGGACTCTCCTTTCAACGGGAGTATGGACTTGAGTTCATTTGCTGCGTTGGATGTGCCTGAGTCTGTTGCAATCAGACTGCACATTCTTGGTCCTCAAGGGCCAAAAGGATTTCTCCATCCCAACAACTCTCCTGCTTGAGTAACTCTGGGTTATCAAATTGCGTAGGACCCACTAATTTCATGTTTGTCATGACTGCAAGCAAACGCATTGTCCCGACTGAATTAGATTCCTTTGTGCCCGTCCAGTCGCTTTAATAGTGTATGCATGTCCGTGAGTGAAGGATTTGTTTGAAATTGCCAAAACAAATTAAGACTTTGGGCGAAGTGTGTCTCTTTAATCCATAGTGACACTGAAACTTGATGCAACAAGCTCATTAGCTTTGTACTTAGTAGATGGCTTACGAAGCACAAGATGTAAGAAGCCGCACTGTTATAACTGGCTTGCATTTTTACATGGTGCAAAGATGAGGCGCACTAAAATATATGAAGCGCAAATTGTTTGAACAGTGGGCACACTAGTTACGCTGTGTTTTGCTCCTTCATCTATCGGCGTGTATCAAGTCATAGCATCTGTGAGTCACACTGTGAATCTATCCTCTCCACACGAGTTTGGTTTTTACAGGTGAAGTGACCTGCTTCACTGCTTCTAACCGGCCTGACGATGCGATCATTTCACTACCCAGCACTACACCGAGTCACTTTGTGAATACGAGTGTGTTCGTGATATTGTTGCTGCTTTCGCTTTAATCCCGACTGGAATATTGTGACTGCCAATATCAACCGCCTTGGTGTCTTCAGCTTGTTGCACGTTGTGGCGTGGTAAATGTCGGAAGCAATTGCATATTTTCGAGTAGGACAGCAATGCTACTTAATGTGTTCGATACCTGTTTAAAATAGGGAAATGAGAGCAAGGTTTAGTGCCATTTGTGATTGGTTATGATGTAAAGGACTGTTCGTTCACCAGAGATACACGATAAACCTGCTGCGCTTGGTATCGCACGTTTATGTCCATTTTCGGCGAAGTAATGTTTGATGTAAAGCGAATCGCAAATGGTGGCAGTAGTGTCACGAAAAATTTGGATCATTTCGAACAAGAAGCTATGCATGTCGCCACAGCACTCACCCGCATCGTTTTGTGACTTGGTCTACAAGTCAGTCAAAGATCAAAATGCGGACAGATTATTTTGATGCATTGTTCTATAAAGGCATTGCTCTCATTTCTTAGCCCACTGCGCTGATGATTAAAATCTTGGCTAACAACGAATGGCTGTTCCATCAGCCACAGCTTTGACTAGATGTAAAACACTTTCCATAGATCGATGACCATAGATAGTGGAGGATGGGGTCAAGCCTGCTAGAGCATTCGCTTCAAGACGAATGTAGAAGCAGTCTCGTTTGGTACGAGTAAGCTATTGAAGCTACGCCTAGAAATTGTCATCCTAATGCAGGGCGTGTAATGATGGTTCAGGATTTTCTAAACGAGCAAAATGAACTCGGCTACTCAGTCGAATGTTCTTTTGAGGTGCCTGCAAAGAAGTGGATAAAGTAGCAGATGGTTGTTTACTAAGGGTGCCCCAACACCACGGCTTGAAAGTTTTCGCCTTTACTTGTGTCAATCCGGAACCCATGGAGATAGAAGCAACCAAGATCGATGTAAGAGTCGACATTATTCTGTGAAAGAAATCAAGGAGGTCCAGCAGTTTCATGTCACCCTGAATGACCAAAGTGCCACAATATACAATGCAACGTGAGCACACCAACTACGGATACAACATTTCAAATTTTTTGTGATTTTCTGTTAAAGCATGCATTAAGAGTGGCTTTTCGACAATCGTTTACTGGCAAAAAGGATGGGAGTAGTGGCTCAGAGGGAGGAATAACAAAACCATGAATTATGGCAACTGAGCTAGCAGAATTTCTTGCTTACAATTCGGTTTGGGTGGAATAGGTAGGTTCCGGAGATCTAGTGACGCAAGTTCCTTGCTGCCCCATTAACGCTGCTATCCTAAAGAAGTAGTGATGTAGAATTGAAGCGGTTACAAAATCCGAACAAAGCTTGCCGGTGGCGCCAGTAACTACACAGTTACCGCGACGTGTTGAAAAGCGAAAGTACTCCAACACCTGGCCGGTTAGGATCCATGAATAAGGTCTTGTCATCTTCGAGAACCAAACCATGTTGGAGAGCACTAATTCACAGCCGGAAATCAAATTATGCGACTTCATTGTGGGTGATCACACTTAGCAGTCACCACTTAGATTTGGTCCAAAATCGGCACCTGAATAAGCAACGATGAAGAGCGAATCACCTCATAGTTGGCAATGGTGGTGAGATGCCAAAATGAGAAGCACCAGACAAGGATGGATCGATACGAGATGAATTGTTTGGTAGTATGACTCTTGTTACACCTATATTAGTACCAATGTGGCCATCGCAGCTATCCAATCAGATGCTCAGAAGCACGTAGTAGTGGCTTTTGAACATCTGCTTGTCTCTTTTGAGCATGTAGCTCATTCTCTTGGTAAAGGGTGTGTGCTAATTAGACCGACGGCTGTAGATTTGCAGCATTAAGAGGCAAATCTAGCATTTCACTTCCTCAAAATTAACGTTTGTACAATTTTCATTGCTTCATGAAAATAGCCGTGCACCAAGACCTGCCCTCGTAGAGATGGCCACCGAGTGGGATAAACCAGAAACTAGGGATCGGAATGCTACTAAATAAGGTTAATCGTCTGAATGTGGTGCAGCCCAGCATCTCATAAGTTGTCAGAACAGTTTATTCGAGCCTTAAGCGAACGAGCATTGACTATGGATTAAGTGCTTAAGGGATCAAGTCAAATTAACGTGAGAAATGCAGTGAGTTCACCTACGCTCTTTACCATACGAAAGCTTAATTAACGGTAACATTAGTTCGTCAATTGCCAATCCAAATGCTCTATTCATTTGAGTTAAACCATTAGCTTAACATGCTGCATTCTGAGAAGTTTATTTCAGTTTTTTACTAAAAAGTTGCGTGAATTGCATTGCGCTGCACCTAACGAATGCTACCTCACAAGGTGATAAAATCATCGTTCGAAATTGTTTACGACAAGAGACAGGCTGCGAATGCATTAGCTGGGCAATGTGTTGGCATTTCGAATCTCTGTCTACCTTCAGTGAAATCGCGCCATCGAAATGGAAAGACAGGTTAGCTGTCCAACTAATAAAACATTCTTCAAATCTAGCAAACATGTTTTGAAATCAGCCACATGGTGGACTTTGCTCTGGGTAGCAAATTAATCCACCACCAATGCCTCAAGCAATCCCAGAGAAGGAATCGTTTGGTTGGATTATATCTGCGGTTGCGTATTTTACCCAAAGCCGCCAAAAGTTAAACTGTCCCAATCCGTTCGCGTTTTGGCATGAAAAGAAGCACAACCGGTGATCAGTAGCATCCTCTTGTTAATGTTCGCCCTCCAAATCACAAATTTGCAGACTCAAGTGGTAGGAAGTTATCTTAGCATGCCGAACGTCAAATTTTAACAAAAACACATAAGTAATAAATAGGAATGTAGCCTGGAATAGAGTGTTACAATGCAATCCCATGTACCAAAGCAAAGTGTGGGATAGCGGGATGGCATAAAAGGACAGGTTTTCACCCAAATCGTAATACAGGTGGATTCCGTGACACATTTTTTGTCCTTGGCTGCCTCATGCAGCATCGATGTTGGCTATTTGCAACGCAGCCATTTGGAACGCCTCATACAGATTCACGAACAAACCACCCTGTTGGTGCAGACGACACACCCTCCACCAATTATGGGGTGGAAGTCTCGCTGCAGTTCTGCCAGATCTTCGCAATGCAATTCTGTCGAGTCCGTGAAGACTGGCTATGAGGTGCTCAAAGCACTCACCCAAGGAGGCAAGATCTTGTGTCTCTTGCGATCTTATGTCCAAGATGAAGAGCATTGGAGGGCGAGTCCCCTGTCTAACAGCGAGGTCGGTAATGCGGAAAATAAGGCGTTCTAATCCAAGTGGAAGACTGCATTTATCGTGACATTGCAGTGCAGAATTGATCATGTACATTACACTGTCGAATGCACAAAGATAAGACGCCTCGAAGGACCTATGATAGCGGTCATTTCTCCCTTCTATGTATTCTTCATTGATATGAATCTCTAAGTTAGTCAAGAAAGCGACAGATTCAATACGATCAGGTCCAACGGGGTAGTTGAGTTGCAATGGTCGTCCACACCTAAAAGCAGCATAATGGAGAGAAGGCCAAAGGGGATGAAGGGGACCCAAATCCGTTACGCTGCATCCAAGCATTAGAAATCGAATGGTCCTGCCACGACCGGATAGGAAATGGTCTATGTACTGCGGAGTAAATTGGCAACATTCTTGGTAGTATCGTAGAGCACTGGGTCAGCTTCTCTCTTCACAAGGGCACGAGTTGAATGCAGCATACAACATAGTTTTGCGTCTACCCACTCCATTTGTCTCACGCAACTGCACAAAATGCCTTTGATGGTGAGAGACCTAAGAACCGATCTCATGTGGGGCATTGCCTCACACACATTGACGATGTCCATGGCAGCAAGGTATTTGCAAATCTCGATTCGTACATGCTGGGGAATCCTCTCCATTGTGCACCTCGCAGGTTTACTAACTGTATCTAAACTCCGACTTGTGATTTATTCGCTATTAGCAGAGTTCTCTTGAGTAAAACGCATGAATGTGCGCCTAATTCGAGTTTGCCATTGCCGTGAGGCAAATGTTTAGTCTGGTTAGGCTATTGACTGCACAATCTGCCAGGTTCACTCCATCCAAACGCCTTATGTAGTTTTCTAACAAAAATATTCCATCAAGGCTACAGCGTTTTTCAATCTACTATTTAATGGCACTTACTATTCTCTTTGGATTTCCTTTCGTTGCATTTTAAAGGGTAGGCTAATCCTCCGTTACAGACTGTGCGATGTCAGTGTAGAGGTCTTAGTTTGTTTTCCCGTTTTCATCTTTACTCTTGCTTTCTGACAACTCAAGTGGCTGCAACGCACTTTTAACTTCTCTGACCATTTCGATGGGTAGGAACAATGCATGATGAAGTGCGACTCAAAATGCCAAATTCTGACAACGTATGGAGTGTGCATTCAGATGATGGGGTTAGCCTCCGTTGGCATAAGCGTTGGGATGGAAATCTGGTGAGCCATCGTGGCAGGTAAGGAAACCTGCCATTGAAATGCTGGGATAATCTGAGGGTAGCACCTGCTTTGATATCAACTATCTCTGTGTTTGTTAGAATTTATCCGTCACATAATAAATTCATCACACACTAAACAAGGGTTGACAGCTGCTCAGATAAACACGACCATTTGTTCAGATTTCAAAGACGGTCGTGTGAGTCATGCCAAAAGTAGGTTTAAGGATCCAATCCAAATTAAGCGGTTATTACGCCCTCTAAATCTTAGCTATGCACCTCTGCCACACTTAAACTCAATTCTGTTGATCTACTCATTTGCGGCTGCATAGACAGGCACGTCAGCAAATGTTGAGTACCAGACCTAACAACTTCACAATCCCACCTCTTATAACGCACAGATCTAGTGCCACTACAAATCCAATTAAATCATGCAGAAGGTTTGCTTAACTGAGTGAGCGTTGGTACAAAATTCTTGTCCCATTTTTGAAAAAAAATATTGAGGAATAGGTCGCCACTGCGTGCGAAACCCACTTCGTGATATATGTGATGAATTTCTGCATTGCAGTGTCATAGTAGGCACTGCATATTATACACGTTTGGGAGCCTCATGAACTTTCGCACTCGCAGCACCTTCGATGCGACACGTCGCCCTCCGTCGCCACCCGTCTTGAATGCTGGGTCGAAACAGACAGAGACGGCGACGGACACGTGTGACGATTTTGGTGGTCCTGAGGTGCATGTTGGCCCATGCAATTTGTGAAGATTGTGGAGTCTCCAACGATCGGGTAGGTTTATACTCCTAATGCATGAAACATGCCGGTGGGCCTTGCTCCAATTCCTCACTAACAGCGCTGGAGTTAGAAATCAATTCCACAGCATGCAGTCAGACTACAACGGTGTCGCGTATTTGCGTCTCGAAAATTTCGGTAAGCATTGCATGAATGGTACACTTATTTGTTGATTTTCATGATTGGCTTATTTTGGGCTTATATATTTTACCTTACTTACCAATGACTTCTCTCTCCTATTCTTTGGCGTGATATGCTGTACCTGCGCATCCGTCCGCAGTGACTTCCATGCACTCACCACACTTTTTATTGCAATCCTCATAAGTACAACTTAGTATTTATTCCAGTGCCATTATTATGTCTTGAAGCAATTTCACCTGTGGGTTTGAGGCACTAAAATGCAAATTCAGAGTTTTAACTGTCCAAGAGCTGAAATCTGTACACTTATCATTCTTAAGGCAATGACCAGTCAAGCATTCGTTTTTTTGAATGCACAGCATATCCGCTTTAAGATCAAATTTGCGCGTCTCCCAACTCTTTGCACAGGCTTGCTACAACCCAGTCATATCTTCAGCTTGCTTGCAGCGAGCATATGCACTTCCCGCTGCTTAACTCATCACTGTGCTTTGACTGTCCTGATTTGTTTCAACTAATCATAGATATGCTCTAGCAACTTCACCTTATATCATTCAGGCTCGCATACGGCGGAATGCATGTGGGTCTTCTTCAGTTATTTTCGCTATCCCTTGTATGTTGAACCAATGATTTCGGACAAAAATGGTGTATAATCAGCCCCACTGGACCCAATTGCATCCGAACAGTCACGTACTTGTCTTACTTTTATATTTTTATCAATGGTACAGTACATAGCAGGTAATATGCTCCATATCTAACGTCCCTCGAGATGTCTTACCTATGCTCATTCGACAGTGTGGTGTACATGACCGATTCTGCACTGCAGTGCCTCGCTAACGCAGTCTTCCACTTGGATTAAGGCGCCTCACATTCCGCATCACCACACATGCTGCCACCGGGACGACTCTCCCTCCAATGCTCTTCATCCTGGACACGGGATCGAGGGATACAGACGATTCGACGTCTAGGGCTGATCATTATGAGCGTCTCAGAGCCATCTTCACGAACTCTGCAGAACTACATTGCGTGGTTATGGTAGGTCTACAGTGAGATTCTAACCTCGCCTTGAACCTACAGCTAAGATCGCCTCTAGACTCATTAGTGGCGCTGCAATAAAAACTACGTTTCAATCTTGGGGTTCGCAATACAAACTATGGTAAGCGTATTAGTCAATGCAATGAAGGTACACCTTGACACGACAAGGAATAGAAGACAGAAGTCATTGATAAGTAAGGCAAGAATAGAAGCTCGAAATAAGGACTTGAGTCCAGAAGTGCTCAACCAGTAGTCGGTGTTGTCCCCTTCATAGCTTACATGAATTCCACTGACATTTGATCAGATGCTGAAATTTTCTCTCTTCTGACGACTCGTTGCGACCACCACTTAACTGATCGACAGTCCCTGTTTCACGGTTTAAGATATGTAGTGCTCAATCGCATGGCATCAAGGCGCTTACTCCTCAGTAAAATGAAGTTTAGTTATGGTTAGTAATGGAAGAGGAAGCAGCACTTTTATTCCTGATTGGTTTGAAGATGCATTCATATCGACTGACACAGGAGAAGTTTACATAGCCTATAAAACGAATACGGCGATTGTCTCAGTGCATTCTGCAATCACACTTTACCCCACAGTGTGTGTTTGTTCCTTTCTGCCATTAGTCCTGGATAAGCTATTTTCAGTGTTAATTTATTCACTTTGGAATGTAAGTTGGCGCGAATATTGAAGGTGGGCAAATTACCAAACAGATAACAATAAACTTCGAATTGGTTTTAGCACGCTTACAGTAGCAGTGAGGATCCACACGATTCTGCTGATCTACTCCCTAATTTTGGTTGGAAAGACAAACACGACAACAGCTGTCGGTTGCCTTAAACAGCGAGCTCACTATCCAAAATGTGAACACAAAATTTATTAAATTGATATCGTTTTCATCCTACATCAGCCGCAATGATCTTGTGGCAGTAGGAGTGGGAGTGGGGCGAAGGGTGCTCTGTCTGCATTTGTCCTTCCGTAATCGCGAAGAAGTGGCTCAATCAAATCGCCACGCATTGCAAACCGCTCAATGCTCTATGCCTCCTTCTGAGGTAAGCCCCAATTCTTCGGATAACAAGGCGTAGAAATTAGCGTCTTTGTTTGTTAAAACGCGTGTAGAATAACGTTAATATCGTAGCAGATCAACGCCGCGGTCTCAAAACTGAGGTCAAGTGAATTTGTTAAACGCACGCATCTTCGTGTCAAAACAAGCTTCATGAACGGGCGCGTTGTTCTCCTTGGCTGCCTGTGGGGACGCTAGTTAACACCTGGCGTTTATTTTATGCGGACTATTTAGAGAATTACTGCATAATCGACTAGACGAACTAAGTCGACGCGTGTGACTAAATCACTTCTGTCAACAATCAAGTCTCTTGTTCCAATGTCTCTCATTGCCACATCATGGACCTACTTGGGCGAGGCAGAATGCAGCCACAGTGTTTGAGTCATAACAACTCAACTTTTCTTTTAAATAAGCAAATAGTTCAAGAGGAATACTGGTGTATCGTAAAGAAACCCTCAATGTATACTGCGAATCCCTCACTAACAGCGTCGAAGGTAGCGGCTAATTCCACAGCAAGCAGTCTGACTACAACGGCATTGCGCATTCGCGTTGAGTGGATTTGAGCAAGCAGCGCATGCATCGCATACTTATCCGTAAATTTCATAATTGTTTTATTCCGAGCTTGTATCCTTACCTTACTTATCAATGACTTCTATCTTCTATTCTTTGCCGTGTCAAGTTGCACATGTCTATATGTCAGCATTAACTAACACGCGCTTAACATAATTTGTATTGCGATCCACAAGATTGAAACGCAGTTTTTATTGCAGCGCCACCAATGAGTCTAGGGGCGACCCCAGCTGTAGGTTCAAGGCATTAAAAGGGGAAGTTGGCCTTTTAGCTCTCTAGGAGTCGAAATGCTCCAGGGGAATATTTGTGACCCAGAACTGCCTTCATAGAAATGACCGGCGGGCGTAATAGACCGCAAAATGGGGATTGGTAAACTCTTTGAGTGTGGTGGAGCTTAGCATCTTGAAAGATGCCAGCGCATTGTACCCCAGCTCGAAGCAGACCAGCTTTGACTACCTGGTAAGTGGTTGAGAAAATCAAGTCAAAGTTATTGTGAGGAATGTGGTAATTTCGCGCGTTCTCCAGTGAATGCGAGAGCTCAGCCAACAGTAGCCTTAATTCGCCTGTCGCCAATCCAAACGCCCAGTGCATTTGCACAAAGCCACCAAATTATCATATGCCATTTAAAATGGTTGTTTTGATTATTGACTGCAAGTTGCGGTGAATTGCATTGTGTGTCATATAGCTTACCAGGAATTTCGCCGATCCTGACAATTTCGAATTCACTATTTGGAAATCAATCAATTCCGTGTCTGCCCATCAAATTGTCAAACCACACTAACACTGGCATACTGACGGCATTTGTTGAATGTAGTTTTCATGCCACTTTGTCTTAGCTCACACTAACAATCTTGCATATTTAATACAATGCGATTAGGAATTTTACTTTTAGAAGATGGAATTGGCTTCAGCACAAAGCGGTGGCAAAGCACTAGATGAAACCGAGTCCAGACTCCTACCTAATTAAGGGACCACCTTGTTACGTCGAAAGCGTCTGCACTTCTCTACTTAGATCTAGTCAGTGACTCTAGCATTCCTACAAATAGTTTTGGCATGTCTCACGCGACAGTATTTGAAATCGAAACAAATGATCATAGTTATCTGTGCAGTAGTGGGCTTTTGACGCTTAAGGTTGTTTATCTGAGATCCTTGGCTGAAAGAAGAGGTACAATCATAATAGTAAATCGCTATGCAAGGCGCATTTCTGCTGTGCCCATCAATGCGGGTGCATCTGTGAACCAGTTGGAAATGGAAGCACAGCTATCCCTTTTCACCAGTAATTCATGCCATGCTTCCAGTAGCCCCATAGTGAGCATCTCAATGCCACACTATGCAGAGAGATGGACATTCCAAATGGAAGGACAGGGCCTGCCGATCATTCAGATGCTGGATGGAAGGAGTAGCGCCAAGCGACGGAAATTTAGCATGCGATCAAATGTCAGTGGAGTTCATGTGAGCTGTAACAGGGTCAACACTCACTACCAATTGAGTAGTTTTCTGTATAATTTCAGGTCACCGTGAGCAATGCAGCAAGATCGTGGATTAGAATCGTAAAAGACACTTGTAACCGCACAGTCGCCGTGGATAAGATTACAAAATTGTGCAATAATACGCCAGTAATTGTATCGGTCCGCGGGTATGACACCCTTCACGGTTCTCTTACTACTACTATAAGTGAGGTCTTCATCAAATTCATGAGCACGAGCCTTTGCTGCCTTCCGTTAGCAGACTTTCTGGACTGGCGTCGACCCCACTCTCGGATCACAGAGGATAGTTAACTAGCTCACTACCTTCTCATAAGGCTTTTATGCGGCAGGTGGTAAAACCTTATTCCCTTTGTCATTATGTCTACTAGCTTGGAAACACGACGAGGTGGCCTATGAAAGGACCAATTCTGCAAGAACGTCGAGTCGTCTTGTAAATGTGACGATGCCTGTGAGAAACGTGCAACCTCACGATTCGTCTTGCATATGGTTCCTCTCTTGGCTTTGATTAGAGCTGCAACATTGAGTCTGCCAACGTCGATCGCCCTGGTAATTTTAGCGTGATGCACATCGCGGCGTAGGTTAGGTTAAAAGCAATTGCAAATTTGAGAGATGGATGGCAGTACTGTTTGATTTGTTCAATGTCCGCGTGAAAATGGGAAATGCCTGCAGGACATAATGCTGTTTTGTGGTCGGTTGTGAGGCACTGGACTCTCCATTTACCCAGGGCACAATAAAACACTTCGCATTCAGCATTCAGCATCGCAGTGTTTAACTTGCGAAGAATCCTAAATAACAGCAGCAGTGTTACGAAACATTCGAATTGTTTTGGATATGAAGCTATGCATGCTGCTACAGCATTGTTCTATATTGCTTTATGACCTAGTCAACAATTCAGATAAAAAGACGAAAAAATTGTCAGAATACTTTATGCAATAGCCGCTCAAAATGGCGAATTATATACAGCATTGACTGTACATACATTTCTTTGGTGTCTGCTTCCTTTGCAATAAGTCTCATCGTCGTTAATCTCGTTTATTATTTTGCTTTTCAGCACAGCAAATTCATCTAATCAGAAGATTAATTCCATGGTTAGGAAACTTGCATTTTGTTTACACAAGTTCGTACGAGGACATTTCAAGCCAGTCCTTGTAAAACGCTGCAAGCTCCTTGCTGTATATCTTGCTATTTTGTGCTTTATTGATGTTCAAGGACACCAGTGTATCTCAAGGAAGAGGAAAGTGATAATGCAGTGTGGTCTCACTTCGCCTTCTTGCATTGATGACGGAGTAATTATTTGGTGTACTTCTTCTACTTATAGGGCTGCAGATGTATATAAATTTAATAATGGCAGAATGCGGATTACTTTTCAACTAATGAAGGGGTTGATAATAGCGAGTGCACCAACCCATTTGTGACTGTCCTATAGTCATCAAGTTTCTCATGTCATTACTTATGCTTTAATCGGCCCGTGCGTTTATCCCTCTCTACTGGCTTTATTAAGATAGTGTCGTGGACTCTCCTTTTAACGGGAGTATGGACTTGAGTTCATCTGCTGCGCTGGGTGTGTCTGAGTTTGTTGCAATCAGAAGCTTCACATTTTTGGCCCTCAAGAGACAACGACAATCCTACCTGCTCCTACCGTAGTGAATGGCAACGCTCACAATGAATTGAAAATTCTTTATCTAGACGCAGACACATCCATTTTAAGTTTTTATTAATGCGCCATCTTCACTGTCCAATACACATTTCTGATCACCAGTCTGGCGACCATAACTAGACAAACATGCTGAGGCGAGTCTTATGTAAGGGCAAATCATGCGCCCCACTTCCCGATATTACCTCCTCACATACTTGCACGGATTCGCCACAACGCAGTCACTCATTCAGTTTACCACCAGCGAATATGCACACTTCCCACTACTTATATTACCATTGCATCTTGACCGGTCCGCTTTGCTAGAACTAGTCAGCGATGTGTGCAAGCGAAATCACCTCCAATGCACTGTGTGGTGGCCACGGCCAACGTTGAGGCCTGTGATATCTCAGCGGTCGCTTTTGACTATAGGATCTATGAGAACTGATTGCTTTTTGGGCATTGCCTCACACATTGAAGATGTCTGCGCCATCCAGATATTCACACATTCCGACTTGCACAAGTGCTGAAGGCTTCTTTATCATGCATGTTGCAGTTGCAATTTGTGATGTGTTTACTGATAGTAGAGTTCAGGGGAGTGTTTCGCATCAACACTCACTCAAGCAGGACTTAGTGTGGCTCTTCCACTGACTGCATTATCGCCCTCACGCAATCCTGCCATATTCTCCTTCCTTTTCCATTGTCTTCAAGGATAACAGCAGAGTGTGAGGTGCAAGTTGAATTCCATTGATGGTCTTTGATAAGATCTGCTCACATTTGTGGAAGAATGACATCGTGCAGTTTGCACCTCTAAGTAAATGAGATAAACTTCTCGCAGTAAAATCACCTTAAATAGACGCTGAAATGTGCTTTGGCTGCTCAAAACGACAGTGTCAACTCTCACTGCGATGTGAGCTTTTAGCCTGTCTTTGCTGCTGACCGCACAATTTGCCACATTTATTGCAGCCAAATTATTTGCGTATTTTAGTAACAGCTAAATAACCGTAGCTGTAATGTTTTGACTCTAGCATTTAATGGCAATTAATATTCCATTAAAATTTCTTTTTGCCTCTTTTTAAAATAGCATTTAATCAACCGCTCCAGACTGTGGAAAACACGGCAGACAAGGACACGAGTGGAATGCAGCATGCAGCAGATTTTTGCGTCCACCCACTCCATCTGTGTCACGAAACTGCACAAAATGCCTTTGATGGTGATGGTAGATTAATCATCCCTTATAAGCTGCGCGATAGCAATGTAGAGGTATTAGATCGGTTTCTCACTTTCATCCTAATTCTTACCTTCCAACAACTTAACTAGCTGCAAAGCACTTTAAAATGCTTTACCAATGTTGATGGATAGGAACATCGTTCTCATAATTAGCACCATCTTACCTCGGCCTTCTCTTTGTGTCAATTAAAGTGTCAAACAGTAAGAAGAAGGAAAAGAATTCCAACCAATTACGGACTTGTATGCTCACATGCATGCTCATTCCGCAAGTTATATTTTCTCCAAGCTTGTACAGATTCATCCCAAATGCGACAAACTGGCCCCGTGTGAAGGAGCATGGAAGGTATTCGATGCCACGATGCTGAATGTTCAGCGCCGCCCTATAAATAAAGAATAAAAACAATAAACAGCAGTGTCTTAACACCACAAAGCGTGAGGAAGAAGGGGCTAGATTGCTGATCCTCACTTGAGGCTTACTCAAGCCGATTTTTAATCGTGAGGATCGCATCCCAGTGATAGTTTAAAAATGAAGCAAGCCCTCTCAGTGTTATGTGCTTTCCTGCGCCTGATAACAAGTTATCAATCATCTCCACTTTGATAGACATCTACTATTTCTTCTCAACTCCTCTTTGAACGTTTCTGCTGTCGACAAGTTAAAGACACCTACATTCCATCATTACAACTACTTCATGCTTCAAATGATGAAAGGGCGAATGTCACCTTAACACATTCTCACGCACTCATTGAATTCCGTAAGTCAGATATGAGAAATCTTAAGCAAGCAAGCAAGAAATTTGCTACTTATGTCGTCATTTTCTACCAACTGTCAGCACAAAAATGTGCAAACCCATAATGCCATTGATTGTGGTTCGGAGAAATGATTAACAAAAATACGACTGCACGCCTGGGGTTGATAAGAGTTGCGGCTCAAGATTAAGATATCGAATAGGTACAGTGCTTACTTCATCGCTTCTGGTCTAACGGCATTCAGAAAAAGTCAATCGAATGGGAAACACGAGGTTTGTTTCTATTCCGGAAAACATTTCACATGCAAGTGCAAGGATATTCATTGCATCGATACGCCAATGGCAACCGCAAGTGCTGCGATACATCAAGATGAACGCGATGACAATAGCAATGGAGTTAGTAACAAGGAGCACACCTTAGAGTGTGTAAATTGTGGATCGAAGGATGGTGCGAAACTGCACTTCACTCACTTGACGCTTGCAACATTTCATACCGCGTGCACAGATCCACACATTCACTGCAAAGCTCATGGAATACCGTGGATGTATGCCGGAGTGTGCTGGTCACTCAGAGCCTGATGAAGTGTTGTGGGATAGAAGTACTAGAAGAAGCAGGTTATGCCAAATATACGAGCGTTGGCGTGGTGGATTACTCGAGTTCACAAGTTTATCTATCGGCCAGGCTTTTGCCTTGCATCGCTGAGACGTAGCTCGATTCTAACACAGATGCGGACAAACTATTCTGTTCTGTTGGCATACCTCATCGTCCAACCGCACCTCTGCGTCTCAGAGTGCATTGACATCAATCGCTTCAAACACAAATGCTGCATGCAGTGAAAGTTGCATGTGACAGTACTGTAAACTCGTAAGACGTTGGACGAAATTGTGTCAGTTTAACCACCCATTCACGTCCGTTGGGTAAAAAATCGAGCTGCTTCACGGCTGAGTAGCATTTGTCACCTCTTCGCATACCAGTAAGGTTGTCGTGCTCTACCATCTGTCAGCATGTAATGGAGCGAACCAATAGCGCTACTGATTGTTGTTCGGAGAGACAATAAACGAAAACTACGACTCCACACCAGCGGTTAATCAGAGACGCAACTCAAGATGACGGTGTTGCGTAGGCATAATGCTTACTTCTTCGTTTCTAGTCTAACGTCAGGCAAAAAAATGATTCAAAATGGAAATAAGAGACTCGTTTCTATCACGACAAACACTCAACATGCAAGTGCAAGGGTATTCATTCCACCGATAAGCCAATGGCAACCGTATGGGCTGTTATGCGTCAAGATGTAAGTAGAGGAAGAAGGGAGGGATTTACCAGCATGAAGCAGATCTGCCGAAATGGTGGGGTCCGTAGAGCAAGCTACTTAAGCCAATGCGTGCTAACAATGGCGAGACTTTTGCACTTCTGAGATGCAGCCCAACCCCAGCAACGATATGGGCGAATCGTTTTGTCCTCCAGGCATACCTTAGCGTCTAACTACACATCCGCACCTCAGAGCACACATATAACAATCACTTTACGCACAAACACTGCATCTAATGAAAGATGCACACATGTGTACTGCAAACCCCTATGACATTGGGTAAATGTTTGCCTATCAAGCCACCCGTTGGCTGCTAATGGAAAAGTGAAGCGGCGCTTTTGTTCCTGATTGGCTTGAAGATGCATCCATATCGACTGACACAGTAAAAGTTCAAGTTGCCTATTTAGCCATCCTGCTATCACATTTTGCCCCTCAGTGTGTGGTCGTGGATAAGTACTGTTAAATGGTAAACGATTCGCTCTGGAAAGCAAGCTGGCGCGAATAGTAAAAGAGGGCAAATTACCAAACAGATAATAATAAACTTTTAATTAGTTTTAGCAAACTTACAGTAGCAGTGAGAATCCACACTCTTCTCTCTTCCACTCTCAAATTTTGGTTGCAGAGACAAGCACGCCAACAGCTGTCGGTTGCCTTAACCAGCGAGCTCACTGTCCAAAATGCAAGCACAAAACTTATTAAACTGATCTCACTTGCATCCTACATCAGCCGCAATGATCTTGTTGCTCTAAGCAGACCAGCTTTGACTACTAAGTAAGTGGCTGAGAAAATCAAGTCAAAGCCACTGTAAGGGATGCGATAAGCTGGTGTGTTCTCCAGTGAATGCGAGAGCTCAGCCAACAGAAACCTTAATTCGCCTATCGCCAATCCAAATGCCTCTTTCATTTACACAAAGCTACTAACTTATCATATACCTTTTAAAATGGTAACCTTTATTATTTACTGTAAGTTGCAGTGAATAGCATTGTGCGTCTCATGGCTTACCAGGAATTTCGCCGATCCTGACAATTTCGATTTCAATATTTGCCAAGCAATCAAATTCATGTCTGCCCATCAGTTTCTCAACCCACACTAAAACTGGCATATTGACAGCATTTGTTGAATGCATTTATCATGCCACCTACTCTTAGCTCACACCAACAATCTTGCATATTTAATGCAACATAATTAACGATTTTACTTATCGAAAGTGGAATTGGCTTTAGCATAAAGTGGTGGTGCGTGTAATGAATTTATTTCGTGGTAGATAAATTCGACGCTTAAGATTGTTTATCTGAGATCCTTGGCTAAAAGAAGAGGTAAACTTATAAGAGTAAAACGCTATGCATGGCGCATTTCTGCTAAGCCCATCGATGTGGACGCATATATAAATCAATTGGAAATGGAAGCGCTGCTCTCCCTTTTCACCAGTAATTCATGCCATGCTTCCAGTAGCCCCATAGTGAGCATCTCAATGCCACACTATGCAGAGAGATTTGGACATCCCGAATGAAGGGACAGGGCCTGCCGATCATTAAGATGCTGGATGGATGGGGTAGTGTGAAGTGAGGAAAATTCAGCAGCTGATCAAATGTCACTGGATTTTACGTGAGCTGTAACAGGGTCAACACTTACTACCAATTGAGTAGTTCCCGATTGAAGCTCAAGTCACTGTGAGCAATGCAGCAAGCTCGTGGATTAAATTCGTAAAATACACTTGTAACTGCACAGTTGCTGTGGTTAGGATCACAAAATTGTGCAATAAAACGCCAGTAATTGTATCAACCCATTGGTATGACACCCTTCACGGTTCTCGCACTGCTACCATGAGTGAGGTCCTAATTAACTTCATGAGCACGAGCCTTTTCTGCCTTCCGTTAGCAGACTTTCTGGACTGGCGTCAACTCCACTCTCGGATCACAGAGGGTAGTTAACTGGCTCACTACCTTCTCATAAGGCTCTTATGCAGCAGGTGGTAAAACCTCATTCCCTTTTTCACTATGTCTACTAGCTTGGAAACACGAAGAGGTGGCTTGTGTAAGGACCAATTCTGCAAGAACATTGGGTCGCCTTGTAACTGTGACGATGCCTGTGAGAAACAAACAACTTCGCGATTCGTCTTGCATATAGTTCCTGTCCTGGCTTTGATCACGTCTGCAATATTGTGTCTGCCAACGTCGATCACTTAGATGATTTTAGCGTGATGCACACCGCGGCGTGGTTTAAAATAAAAGCATTGCAAATTTACGAGGGGAAAGGCAATACTGCTTGATTTGTTTGATGTCCTCGTAAAAATGGGAAACGCCTGCAGGACTTAATCCTGTTTTGTGATCGGTTGTGAGGCACTGGACTGCCCATTTACCAAGGACACGCCAAAACACGCTGCATTTGGCATCGCTCGTTTATATTTAGGAGGAAAGCAGTGTTTAACTTGCGAAGAATCCTAAATGACAGCAGCAGTGTTACAAAACATTCGGATTGTTTTTGGACATGAAGCTATGCATGCTGCTACAGCATTGTCCTACATCGCTTTATGACCTAGTCAACAATTCAAATAAAACGACGATTAAATTGTCAGAAAATGTAGAGGTATTCCCTTATATAATAGCTGAGTTTACTTCTTAGCCCCTTGTGCTAATGATCGACACCGCTGCTAACAAAACAAGGTGGTTTCATTACCATAGTATGGGAAGGATGATATTAAGGCGGCCTACGACTTCATAAATGTGCCTTGGTTTGACACCACACTTTGATTATGTTTACTAACAGCAACAGGCTTGAAGTAGAAGTCCACTGTAATGATATCGAAAGCATCCTTTATGGCTGCTCAAGAAGGCTGAAAGACTTTTAGGTGACCATCTGTCTTCCATAATCAGGTCATAATCAGTGGAAAGGTGAGTTTGCTTAAAAACATCCGCTGTAGATCAACTGATTGCGTGGCTGGTTTGTAGCAAGTCTGTGGAATGAGATCAGTTGGTAGGGTTAGCAAGTGCGGCACGATACCCGCGTTAGCATGGCTGTTTGATTAATGCTGGCAGATCAGCAGACATCGAGACGAGCATGTCAATGAAGTCTTAGAATGGATATGCTTAAAACCTAAAATAGAATTCTTGATTCATTGTGACCGTTGCTATCCATTGCTATGGGGCGAATACCTACAGGAGGTAGACAAATTTATGCTGTATTTTGCTTCCCGAGGAACCACATTTGTTTTCAAAAATGCAATTTCGAGTTAATTTGTGGAACAGAGGTACTCACTGGGAGGAAAGGCCTCTTAGGTCAGGTTCTAACCTTCTAGTTGCTTTATCACAGGGATGTGTGCTCCTCCACCTTGAGTCTTTGGCTAGCGAAGTCTTTACAACACCTATGCATAATAGCACTGCACTCGCTCCTAATCACTGACATGTGTCTTGCCTCCCTTTGCCTCTTGAAGAGCATCTGCTCACGGAACTACCCCGTGTGCAAGTGTATACCATGAAATGTGAGCAGATGCTGTCAAGCAGTTAGTCCAAATGTCCGAGGAATGTGGGACTCACATTCGATTAGATGCAAACGAAGTTCATCCGAGATGCATAGTGAACACCAGTGGCTGCTGAGTAGACGGATCAGGATTCCATTTCAGGTCACCATGAACAATGGCGAAAGTTCGTCCTCAAGTAGCCAACTTTACTCGTCACAACGCTAAAAAGCCTGCGTAGAACTAACGAAGACTTTAAATCTTATCTTTTCCACTTTATTTGTACCTATGCGTACCCATCATATGCAACTCATGCACTTCCATGCCACATTTCCGTGTACTCGTGCATACAACATGCTGACAGAACATCAGACAACTTATTTATCGTCCTTGATTGTTAGCATGATGCGAGGGTGGGTAGCGAAGACAAATGAGTTGTGACGCCTGTACAACGGGCATTGAAACACGCATCAAGAATTTGAAGGCTCTACATTATCCATCCAAGAATTTCTGGGCTTCCAACTCGGCAATTGGTGCGTTTGAGTTGTTGTTAATTGAGTACACGCAGAATGCAGGGAGTGGACGGCCCCACCGAATCGCTCACAGTGAACTCCACTTGAACTTCGAACTGCTCAACCAGTAGTCGGTGTTAACCCTGTTGCAGCTCACATGAACTCCACTGACACTAGATCTGAGGCTGAATTTCCTTCTCCTCTGATCACTAGTTCCATCCAGCACCCAACTGAGTATCAATCCCTGTTCCACCGTTTAGGGTGGTCATTACTTCATCATATACCAGCGCAATGCCCACAACGGGCCACACGGGAGCATAGCCTGAATTGGTGCTTGAATGACAGAGCTTTACTTCCATTCCTGATTGTTTAGAAGATGCATTCATATCTACTGATACAGCAGGAGTGTACGTCGGATGTCTTAGGTTTAGGACTATAGTTCCATTGCAACGTGACATCTCTTTGGCCTTCCTAGTGTGTTTCGTTCAATCAACGCCCAAGAACCGATAACTTAAACAAGCAAAATAGCAACAACTATATTTTTAATTAGGATTTCGTCACTTGTGCATCCATTCTTTTCAGAGTGCCGCAACGACTCTTTGTTAAAGGCATGCGGATTTGAAGGGCATGTAGAGACGCGAAAGCATAGTTTCATTGAATGAAATGCTCGCGTTCATTGCATCAGAATGTGGCATTCCCAAAGTGTCACATCTAAGCGTAAGGGCAATTTGTAAACTCAGTGACTAGCCGTGTAAAATTCACTCCCTTTCGCATAAAAAGCCTCATAATATATCAGCGCAATAAGGAAAATTTTTGATTGAAGACTAACTAATCAAATCTGAAACAACATTTGGGTAGTGATTGCTCCCACTTCTCCTCAGTCCTGCTGAACAGTATTTTATGAAAAGGGAATAAAGGGGGTTCACTGCTAAAGCAGAGTAGATTTGACAGGTTGAAACCGATGGCATGAAGGCTATATAGTCAGCTGTGCTTAAAGCAACTGCATATAACGCATGAATTAATTATGGGTAAAAATTGGCTCTTAATAACCCGCATCTACTCTATCATGCGTCCATTTAACCACTCATCCATTCCAGTCATTACTTAGAGATTGGCGCAGCATTTGACCTCAGATACGGAAATTAGAACTCTACTGCTGCGAAAGGTCTCTTGATACACGCTAATGCTTCACAAAATCGGGCTTTTAAAATGTGATGGTCGTTTGAGCCCAATACCTTCCTCGAATCGGTTCCTAACACCATCACCCAATCACTTTACGTCAAAAGTGGTTTGACCATCAATGCAGCACCTAGCCCCACACTATCTACGCACCAACACAGCGGTGCTGCACCAATGGGAGGAGAAATGTGTCAAAGTGCCTTTGAAGTCATTGTCAAACTCAAATCACTGATCCACCTCACAACCCCTCGTAAGTCATAGAGCCAATTGACATCTGCTGTGTTCCTTTCTTTAAAACTAGTCATGTGTGAGGTGACAGGTTTGCAGAGAAGGATTTGAGTAATCTTGGTGTTTTCGCGTGACTCCAAGTATGCTGCCCCATCCTGTAGCTTATAACAAAATCCTTTATGCTTGCCATGAATCACCTAACTTAACCTCATCCTCCTACACTGATGCAGTGAAATGATTTAGCCATGAGGTCGCCTGCGCCCACACTGATTTTCACACACCTGACGAGGTTTGTGTTGTACTTCTGAAAAGTGAAGCATAAATTTAGTGCCAGCGGCATTAGTGAGCCAAGAAAGGCATTTAGCTGTAGGTTTGAAGCATTAAGAGGCAAATTTAGCATTTCACTTTCCCAAAAATTAACTTCTGTACACTTTTCATTGCTTCAAGAAAGTAGCCGTGCAACAAGACCTGCCTTCATGGAGATGCCCACCGAGTGAGATTAACCAGATACTAGGGATCGAAATGCTACTAAATAAGGTTAATCGTCTGAGTGTGGTGGATCTCAGCATTTCATAAGATGTCAGGGCAGTTTATTCGAGCTCTAAGCAGACGAGCTTTGTCTACTGATAAAGTGGTTATGGAAACAAGTCGAATAAATGTAAGGGATGCGGAGAGTTCACTCACGCTCTTTGTCATACAAAAGCTCAATTAACGGTTACCTTAATTTGCCGATTGCCAATCAAAATGCCTCAGTCATTTGAATTAAACCAATAGCTGAACTTCAAAGATTAACAAAAACACATAAGTAATGAAAGAGAATGTAGCCTGGAACAGAGAGTTACAATGCAATCACATGTGCCAAAGTAAAGTGTTGAACAGAGGGATGGCATAAAAGGACAGATTTTTACCCGGATCCTAATAAAGGTGGATTCGATGACACATTTTGTCCTTGGATGCTTTTTGCAGCGTCGATGTTGGCTATTTGCAACGCAGCCATTTAAAACGCCTAATACAGATTTACGAAACATCCATCCTGTTGGTGTAGACGGCATACCCTCCACCAATTATAAGGTGGAAGTCTCGCTGCAGTTCTGCCACGCCTTCGCAATGCGATTCTGTCGAGTCTGTGAAGACTGGCCACGAGACGCTCAAAACACTCACCCAAAGAGGCAAGATCTTCTGTCTCTTGCAAATTTATGCCCAAGACGAAGAGCAGTGGAGGGCGAGTCCCCCGTCTAACAGCGAGGTTGGTGATGCGGAAAATGAGGCGTCTTAGTCCAGGTGGCAGACTGCACCCAACCGGACGTTGCAGTGCAGAATCGATCATGTGCACCACACTGTCGAATGCACGGAGATAAGACGCTTCGAAGGACCCATGACAGCGATCATTTCTTCCTCCTATGTATTCTCGATTGATATGGATCTCAAAGTTAGTCAAGAAAGTGACCAATTCAATAAGATCAGGTCCAACGTGGTCGTCTGCACCTATAAACCGCACAATGGAGAGAAGTCCAAAGGGGGTAAAGAGGACCGAAATCCATTACTCTGCATCCAAATACTAAAAATCGAATGATTCTGCCACAATTAGATAGGGCATGGTCTATGTACCACCGACTGAATTGGCGACATTCTTGGTAGTATCGTAGAGCACTTTATAAAACATTTCCTTCTGATAGTGCATTGACCTCTGGGTCAGCTTCTCTCCTTACAAAGACACGAGTTGAATATAGCATGCAGCAAAGTTTTGCGTCCATCCACTACATTCGTCTCATGTAACTGCGCAAAATGCCCTTGATGGTGAGAGACCTGAGAACCGACTTCATGTGGGACACAGCCTCACGCAAATTAAAAAATAGCAAATAACAATAACAAGTGTTTCTCTGTCTAGGAGCAGCAGCTTCTAACTTCGCTTTCTAAAAGCATGAAAACGAAGTATTCCTAAAGCGCACTCTGAATGCACTATGAAGTGAAGTTGATTATCAGAGGATTTCGATGCATTTGAAGAGCTTCTTTTGCACAACATCGTACCGAATCATCGAAGAGGTTTTTTAATCGCAACTGCACACTACAGCCGTGGTTACACCGGACCGTTTGAAAGCGATGCACAATGTGGTGAGCTTATACAAAGAATGCACTTTAGGGCCCATTTTGCTGAATGTCTGCACCCACTTTATGTCAATAAACTAGAGCATTATACGTGAGAGGATACCAAACCGAGTGCTTAGTGTTAATCGTTGGACACTGATGGCCATCCGTATGGCCCACTTCAATTTTAAATACGGCCTTCTCCCTGTGTGGAGATACTTAAATGCATTCTCCTTAACACCTAGCCTTTTCTTTCTCAACATCTACGAAACGAGAATTGCGAACACCTCAATGGCGCAAACAACGTTAATTTGTGTGAGGCAGTGCCCAGCATGGAGTCGGTGCTCAGGTGTCGCACCATCAAAGGCATTTTGCGCAGTTACGTGAGGCAAATGGAGTGGGTGGACGCAAAACTCTGTTGCATGCTGTATTCGACTCATATCGTTGTCGAGAGAGAAGATGAATCAGTGGCAGAAGCAGAGTCAGAAGGAGAGGTTCTTTGCAGTGCTATTCGATGCTACCAAGAATGTTGCCAACCTACTCTTAAATACATAAACCATGCGACGCGCACTCCTGCTATGTCTGCCGATGGGGGTACGCCTGCAAACCAGTTAGAGATGGATGCACTGCCACTCCTTTTCATCATTAATTCATGCCATGCTTCCAGTAGCTCCGTAGTGAGCAGCTCAGTGCCACACTATGCAGAGAGATAGGCATCCTGAATGGGATGACAAAGCCCACTGATCATTAGGATGCTGGATGGATGAAGTAGTGCGAAGAGAGAAGAATTCAGCAGCCAATCGAATGCCAGTGGAGTTCATGTGAGCTGTAACAGGGTCAACGCTGACTACCAATTGAGTAGTTCTCAATTCGGGTTCAGGTCACCGTGAGCAATGCAGCAGGCTCGTCTACTCCTGCACTCTGCACTCGGCAGCTTAGTACCACAGCTTGTGGCTTTAAAGCAAAAAAGACGTTCAGCAGGAGAGTGCAGCGCATTCGGTTGCTTCCTCACATTTGTTCCTGTGCATCGTTTTTGTGTCTCGATGACAGGCAAAGCCCAAATTAAATTTCATGACCGACTGCTGGAAATCCTTACTTTGAGATTTTTAATGGCTACTTCTGTGCGGGGTGTTCTCGTGGGCAGATGCTCTTTAAGGTGCAAAGGGAAGCAGAATATGCTTTAGCAATAAGGAGTAAGAATCAGGTTGTTCTTTAGTTGATTTGTTGGTCTTTAATATAGAGGGCAAGGCAGCATCTTCTATCGCCCACCGTCACTTGAACTCGAGTCTCGGCCTCTTCACTCCAGCCACCACTCTTGGCCACCTTACAAGTTAGAAAACCTCGCTACCCTCAGTCGGATGCTGTGCTCTACATTTTTGGAATGATTTGACTGATTGCTTGAAATCCTCAATTTACGAAGTTTGATGGCTGCTTATGCATAGAGTGGATTCCTGAGGCAGGTGCTCTTTAAGATGCAGAGAAAAGCAGAATAGGCGTTAGTAACTGGGAGTGGAAACCTTGCTATTTTGATAAATATTGTAAAGACTCCTCGAAGGAAAGCTCCCACATCTCTGTGATAAGGCAAATGGATGGTTAGAGCTTAACGTTACACACCTCTTCTCCCGGTGTGTACATTTGCTTCACAAAATTGCCTGCGATCGCATTTAAAAAAAGAATTTCCGAAAGCGCATTTCTCTTCTGCGGGAAGGTAGTTAAATACGGGACACGTGTGTTTAGTTCTCTTAGCTAGTTGCAGCTAATACGAATTGAGAATTTTTAATCAGGCATGAAACATATTTGTTCAAGATCAGATCCATAAGCTCGTCACATTATCCCTATTCCCCAACCCTAACAAACCAAACGCAACGTGGGGTATGGATCACCGAATGATTCGCCAGGCATGTTGATTCGTTGAGTCCACCAATTCGTGATCGTGAGAGGACAAGTGAAATGAAGTGAGTGGACGATGCGGTTCACTTCCTGACTGCTCTGTTACAAAATGGAACCTTGGACCTTTCGCGAGAAGCTAGCTAGCCAGCTAGCCAGTCAGCCAGCCAGCCTCGGTGGTGTTTCGAAGGCGTTTTACTCGTGATCCACAATGAGTTAACATACGAGGTATGGTGAAAGCTCCTCTGTCAAGTTGACTGAGGCGATAATAGCAGATGCACATGATTGATTCTGTACTCTACTGTCACTTTGTGCGCAGTCTCACACCTGGATAAGTTGCCTCATTTTCCGCATCACCAACCTCGCTGCTACTGAGACTACTCGCCCTTTGATGCTGCTCATCCTGGACACGGAATCGAAGGAGACGACGAATCCGACGTCTGGAGATTTTCATTTTGGCTGTTTTATAACCAATCCTCATAGGCTGCCTGGAATTACATTGCGAGTCTATGGCGGGTTTGCAGCGAAGCCTTCGCCCTATAATTGGTTGGGAGTAAGTCGTCTGCAACAGCAGGATGAAACCATTGGAAATCTGCATGAGGCGTTATGAATGGCTGCGTTGCGAATCGCCAGCGCCGACGATGGTGGAGTCAGCCAAGGCCATAATGTGTCAGTACATTCACCTGCAATGTGAAGTAAGTAAAAAACGTCCTTTTATGCGATTCCGCGATTTCACAAATTGCTTTGGTGCATAATGCGATGCCCTAAAAATGGATTTGTACAATCCTTTGCAGGTTGGAATCCCTTCACTTACTTATGTGTCTTGGCGTTGGACGCGGGCCTGCGGCGCGTCAAACTCACCTCATACCACACTGGTGGTCGCATGTCATTCTTTACTGCTATGGTGACGGCAGACCAAATGAGCTTGCAAGACACCAGCACCACCAGGTGTGATTGCGATATTGGAGTCCTTCGAAACTAACTCAACATTTCCATTATAACAGGTGACTAGACCCTTCATTGCTGCATTTCGGTCCAAATAAATGCAGAAGTAGTTGTTTACTCTGTGAATCATCCGCAGGATTCGAGCCACTGGTCGTACGTCATTCTTTACTGCTATGGTGACGGCGATATCCATGTCACCATCACGACCCCGCTTGATGGGAAAACGATCTCAATAGCAGCGGCAATTCTTGTGTTCAGGTGATTGGATGGACGAAAAGAAGGCGAGAGCCACGTCTCTTTGGTATTCGTCAATATCGACGCTGTTCAAAGAAATCGTTGGGAGAACATATCCACCGAAGGGTACTTGGAACAAGCAGTGACACAGATAAGCCAACGATCCTACTATCAACGCTGCCTCGAGGATACGGAGCAGCATACGAAATGAAATGGCCATCTCTCCCTTTCGACAGTCCAAAATCTGTAAAATGAGCCAAACAGTGATGAGGCAGGAGGGCGTGAAATCACCTCTGTTCATATTAAATCGAAATAGACGTAGAAAAGGCTGGATTTAAAGGTCCTGTATGAGGTAGGGTAATGCATTTATAAAAAATTAAAATTCTCTACTCGAGGTTACGATTCACTATGCTTGCCAACCAACCCATGGAAAGGTGTAACAAGTGAGGGATTGCTAGAACAGGTAAGTCTGCAAGGACGTTAAATCTTAGCGCGTACAGTCAGGACTTATTGCGGACCACGGCCACGTGTCAGTAGTCAGGAGGCGAGGAGGCGAGTCCAGCAGTCCTAATTTGATAGCAGTGCTCGGTGCGATTTCGCTAATGCCTAGCATCCTTTTCCACTCCCAACGCATTAAGAAGGAAGTCAGAAAGCTTTCTGATAAGAAATCATTTAACTACACAAATGGGTAAGAAGGCGAANGTCGGTTGGGTGAGGAATCGGACTGCTTCACGATGGAGAGGCATCTGTCACTTCTTCGCATGCCACCCTTTCTTCCACAATCTTCTCTCGCTTGTATAAGTGAATGCGTCGAAATAAATAGGCTATTGTGAGGTGTATCCACAATGGACGCAAGTTGGCTAGTGATGAACCGTTAGGCGATGCAACTCAAAATGCTAGTCCTGTGGTCACATAACACAGCGAGGCAAATATTGAGACTGACATTCAAGGTATACTAAATGCCTAGTAGCAACACCTCAAACTCTACTTCCAGGCGACACATCATGTGCTTCATTTATGATTCATCCCAACTCAAGTCTTCCTCAATGTCCACTTGCCAAATATGGTCTTGTACCCCACGAATTGTTACATCGAGATCATAAAAACAGGTGAGATTTTGAGTTAACTACAGGTGCGGAGCGGAGATGATAGTCCATTGATAAATAATGACGAGTTTGGATGCTTTGCTACACACAAAGTCAAGCTTGTGTCCTAACAGCAATGCATGAGAATGTCAGTGTACAAATGAACTGCTTTTACGGGCGAAATAAGTGAAGGTGGTTAAGGGGATAAAACACATTCTGCCTTTACATCTCCGCCCATGAAATGTGCTTCTGCAGCGGCTCAATTTTCAATTGACATTAGGCCAACAGCCTTGCTAACACCTTTGCCTCGAACTTGTAATGGGGTTATAATCCTCTGAAAGGCAGAAAATGACATTAGGATTTGAGGCGCATGGAACTTTTTACTTGGTCCCTCACATCCCTCATGATTGCAGCAACTAGTGAGTATCGGTGGAATACTTAATAACATTCTTTTCCAATTCTACCTTTGTCTCAAACTTTAGCAAAGTAGGGATTATGCATTACAAATGGTGTCGTCTTATCCTACTAACCACCACTCAATGTACACAAGTACTCACAAATATGTGTTGACCTCAAATTATTACAAGCTCAGTCTGGCAGGTCCCGCGAGCCTGCCTGATGGCCACTCCACTAGATTTCTATCTCTTCGCTTCTGCCTACAAAATGCAAATCTGAGATGTGAATGCACATACCATGTTATGTGAGACTTTAGCATTCGTGCCTCAATATTGTGAGAAGAAAAATGCACACACCAAGAGTGGTGGTATGTAGCGTCAAATTCTAACTGTCCTGATGCGCCATCGCAGTTATTTGTATGGGCATGCCTTCCAATGGGTCCATTATCATCAGAGAGCCCTTACATCTATCATGCGCAGCAGTATAATAGCAATGCTTGCACTTTTTATTGCTAACATATACTTCAGTTGTATAACGCTGCAAGTTCTATGCAATGCATGTTGCGAGTTGAAGATGGCTGATGCGTAGGGGACAGCTGTCTCTCAAAGAAGGGGAAAGTGATCATACATTGTAGTCTCGATTCGCCTTCTTACATTGACGACAGGGAACTTGCTTAATGCCATTGTGCTACTCATAGGGCTGTGTTTGTTCCAAACATTGATAACGTCAAGATGCGGATTACTCCTCCACTAATGAAGGAATCGGTAAAGGCAAGCGCACCATCCCATGCAAGACTGTCTCTTAGATATTACGTTTCTCATATCATTATTAATGTTTCAACTGGATTGTGCTTTTACCTCCCTCTGCTGACTCCACTAAAGTAGTGTAGCGGACTCTCATTTCAGCAGGCGTATGAACTTGAATTCATCCACAGCGGCGGGTGTGTCTGAGTCTGTTGCAATCAGAAGATGCACATTCTTGGTCCTTAGGAGCCAAAAGGATTCCTCATTTTCAACGACTCCTCTGTTTGAGCAAATCCAAGTGTACAAATTTGTGCAGAACGCACGTTATAGATGGTTTACGAAACACAAAATGTCAGAAGACGCACTGCTATAATTGGCTTGCGATTTTACATGGCACAGAGATGTGACGCACGAAAATATCTGAACCACAATTTGATTAAGCATCGAGCACACTGGTAACGCTCTGTTTAGTCTCTCATCCATTACCATGTATCAAATCGCAGTATCTGTAAGCCACACTGTGTATCTATCCTCTCTACACTAGTTTGGTTCCAGCGGATGATCGACCTGCTTCACTGCTTGTAACCGGCCAGACCATGTGGTCATTTCACTTTCAGCACAACACCGAGTCGCCTTGTGAATACGAGCGTATCTGAAATATCCTTGCTGCCTTCGCTTTAATCACGACTGGAATATTGTGTCTGCCAATGTCGGCCGCCTTGGTGACTTCAGCTCGTTTCACGTTGCGGCGTAGTAAACGTTGAAGGAAATTGCATATAATTACGAGTAGGACAGCAATGCTACTTAATGTGTTCGACGCCTGCACAAAAAAAGGAAAATAGGGGCAAGATTTAATATAATTTTTTGTTAGTTTTGAAGCAGTAGGCTGCATGATTGCCTTATATTTACTTGTCTTATGCGGCATTTCACACTGAACCCTGGACTCTTCCCCATCATCACATGGTCCAACAAGCAGTGCAAAACATTCTGCAGTATGTCAGCGACCAATCATTGTGCAGCAGTGAATGGTAAAACGGTCAGTGTAGAAGATAGAAAAAGAAAAGAAAGGAAGTAAGCAAGTGGAAGCAGAGTGCCATTTGGCGAGAAAAACGGCGGCTTCATGTAAGTATCCTTTGGTGCTTAAGAAATTAGACAGCGTAGTGCAGATATAATTGCTTGGTCATTCGAAATGACAGGTTATTAAAGAGCCGTGGAAATTTAACTAAGTAATGCGTCTCAATTCTGGATCTAGTCCACCTTACCAGTAGTGAAAACGCCGAGCTGGGATAAATGGTGGCAGACTACTAAGGTGAAACGTGGTTAAAATGTCCACATTGATTCAAACCTGTCGGATTTCTCTTTTGGTAAAAACTAGGGCGAATATACAACCTTTAGTGAATTTTAATGGGGAAGACGTATTCGCAAACACCAACTCTGTGATTTTGGTTCCATGACTGCCGTAACGTGCACAAAGACAGTATAGAAGCGTCTAAAGTGGGTTTTAAGTGTAAAATTGAGACCATTCGGATGCGTACAAGGTAGGAACTGCTCCCAAACCTAACGCGGCTGCTGTGCAATGTCAGGCTTGACAAGGCGGTGATGAAACGACAATGCGAACTCTGAATTATCTTTGCACAGGTTACGCGATGAAAGGTCCACACTTGCCACCAAACGCTGTTGCAGATTTGGTGCAAGGATACATTCTTGCTTATTCGTTGGAGTGGTTCAGCAAGTGGTCTTAGCAACCGCACAGAAGGAGGCGTGAGCAGTAGCCTGCATTACCTAGGCGTGTCCTGCCACCTGTTATCCTGCTTTGACGACACGCAATAAGAGCACGAATTTGATTTGACAGAATGAAGAGAATGCACAGCTTCACGCCGTGACGATGGCCACTGAAAGCAAACTGGGATTCCCCGATTCTGCTTCAATGGCTTCGGGGGACAATACAATGACTTGGAAGGACGGATTTGATTTTCTGCTTCAGCTGCCTTTCTAATGCAGGCACAAGGGTTCCAATTCGTCGACTACTAATCAGTGTGTGGAAGAGATCGTCCAATCAAGCCCAAATTGGCTTGTAACCAAAAGCATGCTGTGGAGTGGAAGTACAATCTGTAGAGAATAAGGTGCCTGCACATCGTAAAGCGCAGTTTGTGAGTGGTGTGACTGGGCACAAGGCCAACACTGGTTGATGCAATGGCTGCGCACAGCAACCTTATATTTACTTAGCTTATGCGACACTTCATACTGAACCCTCAACTCTTGCCCATCATCGTATGGTCCATCAGGCAGCGCCAAAACATTCTGGAGTATGTCGGCGAAGCAATCATTGTGCAGTGGTCAGTGGTGAAATGGTCAGTGTAGAAGATGGAAAAAGAAAGTAAAGGAAGTACGCAAGTGTAAGCAAGGTGCCGATTGACAGGTAGAACGGCGGCTTCATTTGAGTATCCTTTGGGCTTCAATCCAACGAAGCAGCCCAACTCCCGTACCGATGTGCCATCAAGCTTTAGTCAGATTAATTCAGCATCTAATGCCATTTTACCCTTTTTTTGCGACCAACCAGTTATAGCGCATATACGAAATCACTCAGTGGAGGCGATGTACGATACAGTTGAAAGTTCCTACCACGTTGGATCTCCAAAACTAGTGCAAGTGGAAGCAAGACGGTCTAAAATTTAGCGACTTTGCAATAGAGGTACTTAAGTCCCCTACGAAATGCACTGCCTTCTCATGCGATGCCGCTTTACCTCACAATTCTGTAAAGCACTACTTCACGAGTGAGTAATTTATCAGCAGCTCCATTAATTGGATGTTTGCCCCATGATCAGAGCGGGTGCCTCCCAACCACATCACACTTTCAAAGAGCTTGTGCTTTTAACAACCCCAATTTTGGAATGAGTGAGCTGCATTTTGTTAAACAACCTCCCACACCATTAGTATCCACGCCATTTTACATGAGTTGGTCATAGCAACTGGTTCCAAGCTTGTTGGATGTTAACTGACTTGCCTTGCAATAACATAAACAAAGACAGGATAGCAGTCACAAATGCAGTAGAATGTGCTTCTCCTCCACAGTCCATCCTCCTGCCACACCACCATGCAGCTCCAACTGCTGTCCATTGCCAAGACACGATTAGTGCAACGCAATCATGTAAAATAATGTGTGTTTCATGGATTGACATGTGAAGATGTGTAGATGAAGGGTACCAAGTAAAAGCCACTGCAGCGTTTGCTGCTGTCAAGGCACGTCTTTTGAAATGCAACACATTGATGGAAATGCCACATGAACTAAACCCAATGCAGTCAAGTGAATGTGTTCCTTACCACTGAAATTACACTCCATTGATGTCAACTTGTTCTGACATCTGACACTTTGCAAACTCTAATTCAGCATAACTGATGCTTAAAGTGTGAGCTTTAGCTTAAGAGGAGAGGTGGTGCAGACTAATGCAAACTTTAGCGATCCTCGCTTGAAGGATGTGTTGCGAGCTCTGCCAGCTGATATTAGAAATGGTTCACATTCCAATGCAGGTTATCCCATTATTCCATTTCCACTGCCTCGATGCCAATTGTCCTCAATCAACTCAAATCAGCACGAGTAGTGCTGCGATTGCCACCTGCTTCGCATAAAATTGGATTACTGCTTCCTCGTTTAATCACTCGACCACACTTCTCCTTCGCTTCGTCCCTACCTCTCAACTTCCCTTCATGCGCTACTCCTTGCTGTCGTAGAAGTCAGCCGACGATAGCCAAGCAGCACAATAGGCAGCAGTGTTTTGTTTGACACTCGTTCACCAAAGCTCGCTGTAGCCTCTTTTCAGCAACAGTCTGTAATTTAAGAAAGCCCTCATTAACAACATGTGCTTCAGTACGGCTTGTGTGGATGTGACACTTAATTATAGCACGATGCACACCCACCATTCATTCCCACCACTTCTGGTGGTATTTCCTGTGGAACTGAACATGCCAACATGGCAGATGGACGTGGAGTGAAGTGGAAGCGAAACCCCTCGAGCCACAAATGTCTGCACATCTCTTAATGTGTTTGGCGAGTAAAGACTAAGTAAATCTTAACGTGATAAGATGTGAGGCAATGCTACTACGTGGGCGCCTACGTTGGAGGCTACTGGAAGTAGAGTTGAGTGCAGCGGCATTTCACACAGCGAAGTTTACTGCACATCCCATCAAGCACTGTGTCTGCGATGCGATATTAATGTGGCGGGCAATGGTGAAGTGGTGCAGATTTACAGGAAGTGTCCAACTTAATGCCTTTAGATTCGAGCGACATCAGTGATGTATCAGGCGTCACAACTCTATTAACTCGATGGGACATTTTAAGTAAACTTTGTGCTTGTTAATTGCTCAATGCTAAAATGCAGATTATTTGCATCGTAGGAAATGGTGCTTAAAAATTAGGCAACATAGCGCGGATGCTTTTGCTTGGTCATTTTAAATGGCAGGTTATTATGGGGTAAAGAAACTTCAAATGAATTGTGCTCCTCAGGTATGGACCTGGACGACACTGCCATTAGCATAAGAACTGAAGTGAAAACGTCGCACTGGATTAAGCATAAGCAAAGTGGTGGGGTGAAGCGTGGTTCAAATAAGCTCAAATTGATTTGATTTTGTCTAATTTCTCTTTTTGTAGAAATGAGAACAGGCAAACAACCTTTGGTGAATTTGGTGAGGAAAGAGGTATTGGCGAATACCGATTGTCTGCAATTGTGATTCCATGACTGTCGCAATGTACACAAAGACAGCAATACCAACGTCTAGAAGATATTTCACACGCTTCCTTAGGTACATTGCAAGCGATTAGGAAGCTAAAAAATGACTCTGCGAAAAGTGCTGCTCGCCCTGTCATATCAGGCCTAAAGAAGGCGACAATGAGGAGGTAATGCGGATTTTGTTTTCTCTTTGCATAAGTTACCCGATGCAGGGTCCACACCTGCGACCGTAAGCTGTCGCTAGCTTGGTGCAATGTCACATTCTTGCTTATTCGTTAGATAGGTTTAAGACCTATTCTCAGTGACAGCATAGAGGGAGGCGGGAATATTAGGCTACATCAAACAAGCGTGCCCTGCCACCTGTCACCTTCCCATGGCGCCAAACTATAATATCAAGCCTGTGCTTTACCTAAAATCCATTGATTATGGCGGCGGTGAATGATAACAATGTGAGATTCCTCTTTTCTGCTTCAATGGTTTGAGGAAACAGTACATTGACTTAGAGTCATGGGTGTAATATCCGACCTCAGCTGCATTCCCAATGTAGGCACAATGGTTCAGCGTCGAACACATTGAGTAGCATTGCTGTCCTACTCGTAATTATATGCAATTGCATTCAGCGTTTGCTACGCCGCAGAGTAAAACGAGTTGAAGTCACCAAGGCGGCCGACATTGGCAGACACGCTCATGCCAAGGAGGCTAACCCCATCATCTAAATGCACACCCCATGCGTTGCCAGAATTTGGCATTTTAAGTCGCACTTCATCGTGCACTGTTCCTACCCATCAAAATGGGCAGAGAAGTTAAAAGTGTGCTGCAGCCACTTGAGTTGTCAGAAAGTAAGAGGGAAATAAAAACAGGAAAACAAACCAAAACCTCTACATTGCCATCGCACAGTCTGGAACGGAGGATTAACCTACCCCTTGAAATGTGGCAAAAGGAAATCAAATGGAATAGTAAGTGCCATTGAATAGTAGAGTAGGGAACATTACAGCCTTGATGGAATACAGTTGTCAGCAAAAGTTCATGAAGCATTTGGCTGGAGTAAACCTGGCGGATTGTGCAGTCGGTGGCCTCGCCAGGCTAAACACTTGCCTCACGGCAATGGCTAACTCGATTCAGGCGCACATTTATGCTTTTCACTCAAGCGAACTCTGCTAATAGCGAATAAATCACAAGTTGAAGATTCATTTAGTAAACCTCCGAGGCGCACAATGGAGAGGATTTCTCAGCATGTACGAATCGAGATTTGCAAATACCTTGCTGCCATGGACATCGTCAATGTGTGTGAGGCAATGCCCCACATGAGGTCGGTTCTCAGGTCTCTCACCATCAAAGGCATTTTGCGCAGTTACGTGACACAAATGCAGTGGGTGGACGCAAAACTTTGTTGCATGTTGTATTCCACTCATGCTTTTGTAAGAAGAGAAGATGACCCAGAGTTGAATGCACAATTAGAAGGAAATGTTTACTAAGTGCTCTACGATTCTAACAAGAATGTCGTCAATACTCTTCGCGGTGCATAAACCACGTCCTATCTGATTGTGGCAGAATCATTCGATTTTTAATGCTTGGATGCAGCGCAATTGATTTGGGTCCCAATCATTCCTTTTGGCCTTCTCTCCATTATGTGGCTTATAAGTGTGGACGATCATTGCTGCATAACTAGCCTGATGGACTCGATTTAGTTAATGTAGTGGCCCACTTGACTAACTTTGAGATTCATATCAATCCAGAGAGCATAGAAGCTACAGATTCTTGTTATCTTAGGTCCTCCTAGACTTGACCGCTGCTTGTTCTGTCTCTTCCGATGTAACATCCAGGATGAGTTGCAATCATGTGTACCAAAGCAAAGCATAGAATAGCGCGAATGCGTAGAGGCAGGCATTTGCTTGAATCATAGTGGAGACATATTCAATTAAATTTTTGTCCTTGACTTCTTCCTGCAGCGCTAGTATTGGCTATTTGCAACGCAGCCATTTGGAACACCTCATAGAGCCCCACGAACCTTCCACCCCGTTGGTGCAGACGACATGCCCTCCACCAGTTATAAGGCGTAAGTCTCGCTGCAGATCTGCCAGACGCTTGCAATGTAATTTTGTCAAGTCTGTGAAGGCTGGATATGAGATACGCAAAATGGTCACCCCTATCCGTCAAATCTCTTGTCGCCACCGAAATTGTGTCGAGGATGAACAGCATTGGAGGGCGAGTCGTCCTATTGGCAGCGAGGTCACTGATGCGGAAAATGAGGCGCCTTAGTCCAAGTGGAATCCCGCACCCAAAGTGGCATTGCAATGCAGAATCAATCACGTACACATCACCATCGAATGAACAGAGGTAAGAAGTCGCGAAGGACCTAAGATCACAAGCATCTCTTGCTTCTATGCTTTCGGGATTGATATGAATCCCAAAGTTAGTCAAGTGAGCCACCACTTCAATAAAATCAGGCCCATCAGGGTAGTTCTGTAGCAATGGGCGTCCGCACTTATGAGTCGCATAAGCGAGGGAGTGCCAGAAAGGATGGAGGAGGCCCAAATCCATTACGCAGCACCCAAGCATTAGAAATCGGATGCTTCTGCCACAATTAGATAGGACATGGTTTATGCACTGCGGAGTGATTTGGCACCATTCTTGGTAGTATTGTAGAGCAGTGAATAGAACCCTGCCTTCTGATTGTGCATTCAACTCTGGGTCAGCTTCTCTCTTCACAAAAGCACGAGTTGAATACAGCATACAACAAAGATTTGCGTCCATCCACTGCATTTGTCTCACGTAACTGCGCAAAATGCCTTTAATAGTAGGAGACCTGAGAACCGACCTCATGTGGGGCATTGCTTCACACACATCGACGATGTCCATGGCATCGAGGTATTTGCAAATCTCGATTCGTACATGTTGAGGAATCCTCTCCATAGTGCGCCTCGGAGGTTTACTAAGTGAATCTTAACCCCGACTTGTAATTTATTCGCTATTAGCAGAGTTCGCTCGAGTGAAAAGCATGAATGTGCGCCTGATTCGAGTTAGCCACTGCCGTGAGGCAAGTGTTTGGTCTGGCGAGGCTACCGACTGCACGATCAGCCAAGTACACTCCAGCCAAATGCTTCATGAACTTTTGCTAACAACTATATTCCATCAAGGCTGTAACGTTTTGCTCTTTAATATTTAGTGGCACTTACTGTTCCATTTGAATTTCCTTTTGCCACATTTCAAAGGGCAAGTTAATCTTCCGTTTCAGACTGTACAGTGGCAATGTAGGGGTTTTGGTTTGTTTTCCCGTTTTCATCTTCACTCTTACTTTCAGACAACTCAAGTGCCTGCAACACACTTTAGCTTCTCTGCCCATTTTGATGGGTGGGTTAAATGCATGATGAAGTGCGACTTAAAACGCCAAATTCTGACAACACGTGGTGCGTGCGTGGAAATGGAAATTAGGTTAGCCGTTTTGCACTGTTTAATGTGGAGTGGCCTCGCGGCAAGTAAGAAAACCTGCCATCGAAATACTGGATTAGTCTGGGGACAGCACTTGCTTTGATATCAAATATCTCTGTGTCCATAAAAAGCATTTACGTAGGCTATCTGCAGTTGTAAAACAAAAATCTACTTTGCTTTTTCCTAATTACCACTGGTGTGCAATTAAATTTGGATTCATTCAACCACAAAGGCTTGATCTCAATAATTGCAGCACTGGTGTTATGTGAACTGATGTAAGATTGGCGAAGAAAAGGCACAAGTTACATAAACCAAATCTGCCATTTTTTCTACCCTATTCATTCTGGGCAACACTTAACTTGCTCTAGGTATGTAAGTGCTGTAAGACGTCCTGTGAGGGAATGATGGAAAAGGACTAAGAATGAGTAGACAAGGCTGCTATTGCTGGTTCGCTAGTCAAGTATAAACAAATTCGCATGACACAAACAATGAATCGTTGCGGCACTGTGAAAAGAATGGATACACTAGTAACAAAATCATAATGAAAAATGCAGTTGTCACCATTTCTGCATGATGAAGTTACCGGTTCTTGGGCGGTGATTGAACGAAACACACTAGGAAGGCTAAAGGAGATGTCACGTTGCAACGAAACTATCGTCCTAAACTTTAGACATACAACACACACTCCTGCTGTGTCAGTACATATGAATGCATCTTCTAAGCAATCAGGAATGGAAGTAAAGCTCTGTCATTCAAGCACCAATTCAAGCTGCACTCTTGCGTGGCCCGTTGTGAGCATTGCGTTGGTACATGATGGAGAAATGATCACCCTAAACGGTGGATAAGGGATTGAAACTCAGTTGGGTGCTGCATGGAAGGACTGGTCAGAGGAGAAGGAAATTCAGCTTCTGATCTAGTGTCAGTGGAGTTCATGTGAGTTGCAACAGGGTTAACACCGACTACTGGTTGAGCAGTGTGAAGTTCAAGTCGAGTTCACTTTGAGCAATTCGGTGGGGCCGTCCACTCCACAACAACTCAAGTGCACGGATTGCCGATTTGTAAGCCCAGAAATTCTTGGATGGATAATATAGAGCCTTCGAATTCTTAATGCGTGTTTTCGTGCCCGTTGCACAACCATCACAAATCATTTGTTCTCGCTGCCCACCTTCGCATCATGCTAACAATCGTAGACGATAAGTTGTCTGATGCTCTGCCAGCACGTTGTATGCACGAGTACACGGGAATGTGGTCTGAAAGTACATAGGTTATATTCTAAGATTTCAATGGCATGCTTGTTTCGAAATCCGCTGATCTGCCAGCATTAATCAAACATCCATACGTGCGTGGGTTTCGTGTTGCACTTGCTGATCCCACTAACTGATTTCTTTCTACAGACTTTCTACAAACCAGCTACTCAATCAGTTGATCCACGGCGAATGTTTTTAAGCAAGCACACCTCTCCACCCTTCATGCATTGTGCGGGCACCAGAGCTGCCTTTAAGTTCTGCGAGAACTCAGTGGCTGCCTCAATTTCGCTATTCTACTTCCATGGAATAGTAGCGATTCCGCAAACAGCAAATCCTTTTGTAATATAGGTAGCGACTGCACCACAGTTACTTTTGCGGAACCGATTACGATTAGATTATGGAAGATAAATGGTCATCTCAAAGTCGTTTAGTCTTCTTGAGCAGCCATAAAGTATGCTTTTGATAGCATTACAGTGGGCTTCTACATCAAGCTTGTTGCTATTAGTAAACATAATCACAATGTAGAGCCAAACCAAGGCACACTTATGAAGTCGTAGGCCGCCTTAATATCATCCTTCCCATACTGTGGTAATGAAACCACCTTGTTTTGTTAGCAGCGGTGTTGATCATTAGCACAAGGGGCTAAGAAGTAAACGCAGCTATTGCATAAAGGAGTACCTCTAAGTATTCTGCCAATTTTTTCGTCTTTTATCTGAATTGTTGACTAGGGCATAAAGCAATGTAGGACAATGCTGTGGCAGCGTGCATAGCTTCGTGTCCAAAATCAATCCGAACGTTTCGTAACACTGCTGCTGTCATTCAGGATTCTTTGCAAGTTAAACACTGCTTTTCTTCGTAAGTATAAGCGTGCGGTGCCAAATGCAGCGTGTTTTAGTGTGTCCTTGGTAAATGGACATCCAGTGCCTCACAACCGACCACAAAACAGCATTGAATCCTGCAATCATTTCTTCATTTGAAATTTGGTCGGGTTTTCGATTTAAGCTCAGGTCACCATGAGCAATGCAGCAAGTTCGTGGATTAAGATCGTAAAAGACACTTGTAACTGCACATTTGCTGTGCCTATGTTTACAAAATTGTGCAATAAAACGCAAATGCTTGCAACAATCCATTGGTATGACACTCTGTACGGTTCTCGAACTACTACCTTATAAGTGAAGTCCTAATTAGATCCATGGACACGAGTCTGTTCTGCCTTCTTTTAGCAGACCTTCTGGACTGGCGTCAACCCCACTCTCGGATCACAAAAGATAGTTAACTAGCTCAATACCTTCTCATAACGCTTTATGCAGCAGGTGGTAAAACCTTATTCCCTATTTCATTATGTCTACTAGCTTGGAAACATGATGAGATGGCTTACGTAAGGACCAATTCTGCAAGAACATCGGGTCGTCTTGTAACTGTGACGATGCCTGTAAGAAACAAACAACCTCACAATTCGTCTTGCATACAGTTCCTGTCCTGGCTTTGATCGCGGCCGCAACATTGTGTCTGCCAACGTCGATCATCCTGGTGCATGATTAGTTCGATGTCCGGGTAAAATGGAGAAATGATGGCAGAACATAATGATGTTTTGTGGTCGGTTGTGAGGCACTTGACTGTCCATTTACCAAGGGCACAACAAAACACGTTTATATTTACGAAAAAAGTAGTGTTTAACTAACGATGAATCTCAAATGGCAGCAGCAGTGTTACGAAACATCTAATTCGTTTTTGGACATAAAGCTATGCATGCTTCTGCAGCATGCCTCACATTGCTTTATGGCCTAGTCAACTATTCAGATTAAAAGGACGAAAAAATTGTCAGAATATTTAAAGGTATTCCTCCTTAGCCCCTTGTGCTAATGATCAACACCGTTGCTAACAACATTAGGTGGTTTCATTGCCGCAGTATAGGAAGGAGGATATTAAGGCGGCCTACGACTTCATCAGTGTGCCTCAGTTTGGCAATACATTTTGATTACGTTTACTAGTAACAACAGGCTTGAAGTAGAAGACCACTTTAATGCTGTCAAAAGCATACTTTATGGCTGCTCAAGAAGACAGAAAGACATTCAAGTGACCATTTATCTTCCATAATCTGGTTATAATCAGTTCGTCAAATAGTAAATGTGGTGCAGTTGCTGGTTTGCAGCAAGTCTGTGGGTAGGGATCAGTTGATGGTGTCAGCAAGTGCAACACGAAACCCGCGCATGTATGGTTGTTTGATTAATGCTAGCAGATCAGCGGACATCGAGACGAGCATGTCAATGAAATCTTAGAATGGGCATGCTTAAAACCTAAAATGGAATTCTTGATTAATTGTGACCGTTGCTATTCATTGCTATGGGGCAAATATCTACAGGAGGTAGGCAAAATCATGCTGTATTTCGCTTTCTTCTCGCATGAGAATACTGTACTTCCCGGGGAACTACATTTGTTTTCAAATGCAATTTCGAATTAATATGTGGAACAGAGGTACTCGCTGGGAGGAAAGACCTATTCGATCCGGTTTAAACCTTCGAGTTGCATTATCACAGAGATGTGTGCGCTCCTCCACCTTGAGTCTTTGGCTAGCGAAGTCTTTACAACGCCTATGCATAACAGCACTGCACTCGCTCCTAATCACTGACATGCATCTTGCCTCTCTTCGCCTCTTGAAGAGCATCTGCGCACGGAACTACCCCGTGTGCAAGTGGTTGCCATGAAATGTGAGCAGATGCTGTCAAGCACTTGGTCCAAATGTCCGAGGAATGTGACACTCGGCATTCTATTAAATGTAGGTTAAGTTTATCCGAGATGCATAGTGAAAACCAGTGGTGGCTGAGTAGACGGATTAAAATTCCATTTTAAGTCGCCCTGAATTACGGAGAAAGCTCTTCCTCAAGTAGCCAGCTTTACTCTCAACAACGCTAATTGGCTTGCGTAAAACTAACAAGGTCCTTAAAAAATGTATCCCCTCCCTTCATATGTACCTGTGCTTACCCATCACATATAACTCATGCGCTTTCATACCACATTTCCGTGTACTCGTGCATACAACATGCCGACAGAACATCAGACAACTTATTTATCGTCCCTGATTGTTAGCATGATGCGAAGGTGGACAGCGAGGACAAATGAGTTGTGATGCCTGTACAACGGGCATTAAAACGCGCATTAAGAATTCAAAGGCTCTACATTATCCATCCAAGAATTTTTGGGCTACCAACTCGGCAATTCGTGCGTTTGAGTTGTTGTTGATTGAGTACTGCCCCACCGAATCGCTCTCAGTGGACTCGACTTGAACTTCGAGCTGCTCAAACAGTAGTCGGCGTTAGCCCTGTTGCAGCTCACATGAACTCCACTGACACTAGATCAGATGCTGAATCCCATTCTCCTCTGACCAGTCCTTCCATGCAGCACTCAACTGAGTGTCATTCCCTGTTCCACCGTTTAGGGTAGCCATTTCTCCATCATGTACCAACGCAATGCTCACAACGGGCCAAGCAGGAGTGCAGCTTGAATTGGTGCTTGAATGACAGAGCTTTACTTCAATTCCTGATTGTTTAGAAGATGCATTCATATGTACTGACACAGCAGGAGTGTGTGTTGGATGTCTTAAGTTTAGGACGATAGTTTCTTTGCAACGTGACATCTTCTTTAGCCTCCCGAGTGTGTTTCATTCAATCAGCGCCCTTGTCTACTCATTCTTAGTGCCATTCCATCATTTCCTCACAGGACATCTAACAGCACTTACATACATAGAGCAAGTTAAGTGTTGCCCAGATTGAATTGGGTAGGGAAAACGGCAGATTTAGTTTATGTTACATGTACCGTTCCTTCGCCAATCTTCCATCAGTTCATATAGCACCAGTGCAGTAAACGTTGGAATCAAGCAAATTTCATTGCACTTTGTGGTAATTAGGAAATGGCAAATGCTTTCACGAATGCAGATAGCCTACTCAAATGCTTCAAATAAACACAGAGATATTTGACATTAAAGCAAATGTTACCCTCAGATTATCCCAATATTTCGATGGCAGGTTTTCTTTACCTTCCACGATGGCTCACCAGATTACCATCCCCACGCTTATGCCAACGGAGCCTAACCCCATCATCTGAATGCACACACCATGCGTTGTCAGAAGTTGGCACTTTAAGTCGCACTTCATCATGCATTGTCCCAACAATTCAAAATGGGCAGAGAAGTTAAAGTGTGTCGCAGCCACTTAAGTTGTCAGAAGGTAAGAGGAAAATAAAAACAGGAAAACAAACCAAAACCTCTACACTGCCATCGCACAGTCTGGAACGGAAGATAAGCCTACCCTTTAAAATGTGGCAAAAGAAAATCAAATGGAATAGTAAGTGCCATTGAATAGTAGAGTAGGGAACATTACAGCCTTGATGGAATATAGTTGATGGCGAAAGTGCATGAAGCATTTGGCTGGAGTAAACCTGGCAGATTGTGCAGTCGGTGGCCTAGCCAGACCAAACACTTGCCCCACGGCAGTGGCTAACTCGAATCAGGCGCACATTCATGCTTTTCACTCAAGTGAACTCTGCTAATAGCGAATGCATCACAAGTCGGAATTGGGATCCATTTGGTAAACCTGTGACGTGCACGATGGAGAGGCTTCCGCAGTATGTACGAATCGAGATTTGCAAATACCTTGATGCCATGGACATCGTCAATTTGTGTGAGGCAGTGCCCAGCATGAAGTCGGTTCTCAGGTCTCTCACCATCAAGGGCATTTTGCGCAGTTACGTGAGACAAATGGAGTGGATGGACGCAAATCTTTGTTGTATGATGTATTCCCCTTGTGGCCTTGTAAGGCGAGAAGATGACCCAGAGTTGAATGCACAAGCAGAAGGAAATGTCTTATTCACTGGTCTACGATACTACCAAGATTTTTCCCAACTCACCCTGCAGCACATAAACAATGTTCTATTCAATTGTGGCAGGGTCTTTCGATTTTTAATGGTTGGATGCAGCATAATTGATTTGGGTTCCCTTCATCCCCTTTGGCCTTCTCTGGTTTTAGCGGCTTATAGGTCTGGCCGACCATTACAACTCAACAACCTTGTTGGACCCGATCTTATTGAAATGGTCACTTTCTTGACTAACGTTGAGATCTATATCAATCGAGAACACATAGAGGGGAGATTTGATCGCTATCATATATCCTACGAAGTGCCTTATCTCCGTTTATTCGACGGGGTGGTGTACATGATCAATTCTGCACGGCAATGTCAGGTTGGGCGCAGACTTCCACCTGGACTAATACGCCTCATTTTCCGCATCACCAACCTCGCTGTTAGACAGGTGACTCGCCCTCCACTGCTCTTCATCTTGGACATAAAATCGCAAGAGACACAAGATCTTGCCTCTTCGGGTGAGTGCTTTGAGCATCTCATAGCCAGTATTCACAGACTCGACAGAATTGCATTGCAAAGGTCTGGCAGAACTGCAGAGAGTCTCCCACCTTATAACTGGTGGAGGGTGTGTCGTCTGCACCAACAGGGTGGATGGCTTGTGAATCTGTATGAGGCGTTCCAAATGGCTGCGTTGCAAACAGCCAACATCGACGCTGCATGAAGCAGACAAGGACAAAATGTGCCATCGAATCCACCTCCATTGTGATTCGGACAAAAAACCTGAATTCCGCTATTCCACACTTTGCTTTGGTACTTGAGATTGCATTGCTACACTCTGTTCCAGGCTGCATTCCCTTTCATTACTTATGTATTTCTGTTAAACTTTGACGTTCGGCGTGCTAAGATAACTTCCAACCACTTGAGTCTGCATAATTGTGATTAGGTGGGCGAACATTAACGAGAGGGTGCTTCTCGTGCTTCCTTTTATGCCAAAACGCGAACGGATTAGGACAGTCTAACTTTTGGCTGCTTTGAGTGAAATGCGTAACCGCAGATATAATCCAACCAAACGATTCCTTCTCTGGGATTGCCTAGGGCATTGGTGGTAGATCAATTTGCAACCCAGAGCAGAGTCCTCCATGTGGCTGGTTTTTAAGAATGTTTGCTAGATTTGAAGAATGTTTTATTAGTTGGACAGCTAATCCGGCTCTGCATTTCGACGGCACGATTCCACTGAAGGCGAACAGGGATTCGCAATGTCAACACATTGCCCAGCTAATGCATTCACAGTCTGCCTTTCAGTCGTGGGCAGTTTCGAACGAGAACTTCATCACCTCGTGAGGTCCGTTTCATTGCACTGTGTCAGCAGAGCATGTACGCAATCCTTCTATCATACGGCCGTCAGTCTACTTTCCTGCGGACAACACTACTGTCAATTAACTTTAATTACGCAGGCAAACTGAGCCGTCCTGCGAGGTGACGATGGGAAGTAGGATCGGCAGGGACATTGCCTTCGGTACACTCGCATCACCGTTTTCTGCATCCTGCACAACAAAACATTAGGTCAACACGATGATTATTGACACGCGTTTCAATTCCGTTTTTATAAAACTTCGTCATAGCATTTAAGTTGGGCTTCCTTAGTAGAGTTGGAGAAGAGGGAAGTGGTGATCGCAGGGCCAGCAGGTGTGATTGCCTATACAAATGGAAGTTTGTTTGTTTGGATGGAATTGAACCCAGGCGAAGGGAACAACAGTCAGTCTAATTAACACACACTCCCTACCAAGAGAATGAGTTGCGTACTCAAAAGAGACAAGCAGATGTTCAAAAGCCATTCATAAATGCTTCTGAGCGCTTAGGAGTGTGGGTGGAACAAGAGGCCTCCTACCAAACAATTCAACTGCGTGCACTTGACGAGTCCCACGGTGTCGCTCCATCATGTCCTGATGCTCCTTATGAGCATCATCACCACCATTGACGACTATGAGGTGATTTGCTTTTCATTGTTGTTCATTCAGGTCAAGATTTCGGACCAGACCGAAGTAGCGACCGATGTCTCTGAATTCGTAAACCCACTAGGACTAAGTGCTTTCCAATATGGCTTGGATCTTGGAGATGAAAAGACCCTCTTCAGGCCTCTAATCGGCTTGGTGTTGGGGTGCTTTCACTTTCCAACATGTCACGGTGACTGTGTGGTTACTAGCGCCACCATTGAGCTTTGCTCAAACTCAGTCACCACTTCAATTCTGCATCTCAGCTCCTTTAGGATAGTAGCGGTTCCTTTGCTAACAAACCCACTTATGAGGCAGCAAGGAACTTGTGCCACTGGTACTCCGGAAGCTACCTACTCTACCCTAATCGAATTGTAAACAAGATATTCTGCCAGCTCTGATGCCATAATTCATGGTTTTGTTATTTCTTTTTATGAACTACTACTCCCACCCTTTTTCTCAGTAAACAATAAAGAAAAGCTTACTCCTCATGCATGCTTTGGCAGAAAATCATAAAAAAAATTTTGAGATGTAGTATCCGTAGGTGTCTTTGTTATGCCTCGGCGTCAAAGACATAAGACACCAGTTGATGTGCTCACTTCGCGTTGTTTATTGCGGTACCTGGGACGTTCAGGGCGGCACGAAGCTGCTGGACTTTCGGGAGAAGATAGCTTACAGCCTGTTCACCACTAAAACTCCCCATCTGCCTGTACATCCGTTCGTACGGGTCGTGGAGTTCTCTAATTGCCACTACCCTCAATAATTTACGGTAATGCGAATAACCTTGACCTTGACGACAAGTTCTAAAACCTAACTTGACCTTAAAGCAGGGGCAAAACCATTAATCCTTGGTATGTTGCCCTTTATTGTCCTTGCTGATCTCCCTCACTTACTTCCATCCACCTTCCTTGGACCAGTAGTTGTCTTCATCAACATCTCGGACAATAATCCTACTTTCGTGGTTGACAAACCCTTAGTGAGCACCCTAAGAACCATTTTTGAACTTGAATATACCCAACACCGGAACTACAGAAGGTGGTTGGCTATCTCCTTGGCTTCGTGGTTCATTCCCCCTCCCAGAATCACATTCAAGTAACTGAAAAGGCTGGTTTGTGTGTCGACTCACCCAGTGAATCATGAATCATGTAGACTAGACTGTCTGCGTTGGAGAGCAAGACTAAATAGTCATCTACGCTGAAGAGTATCATTTTGAGGTGCACGGGATACGGTAAAGCTCAAACTGTTTATACTTGCATGAATGAGAGATCCCGCAGACAACTTGACGCAACGTTGCGAGACAATGACATCAAAAACTAATAGCTCGCCCTTCTTCGCTTATTTTAAGCATGTTGGTGATAGCTTTTTGTAGAACCAAGGAGGACTATTTGATCAGGTAACTGTCTTCCATCCTTGTCCTTTCACACGTCTGACTTACAAGAACATTTACTCATATTTTTTTAGTAAAATGTTCTTTCTCTTTCCTTGTATTTTCTCCGCTACCATAGTAACTAAGTACTAAGGGGACCGACTTCATTTTCCCAGTTGGGAGTGTTCATGATGACGTCTTTTGCACGTCAGTATCAACAGCTGAAGTTGATTCGAAGGCAGAAATTGGGACCTTGCCTCTGTTGTAACTTAGTGGCTGGTGGAATGCGAGTCATTTGAAGGGCCTTTGCTGCTGCCAATGGCATCGCGAAGGCTGCGCGTCATCAGCGAAGCCAGGTGTGTCAATTGAGTGCTTTATAAGCAGAGAGCATCTCGCAGAGCAGTAGCTCTCCCCACGAGGGCCTTTGGTAAGGACCGTTTCATTCACCTTTGAGCAGGTGACTGGGTAAGTCGACAAGAATCTACTTTACCTACGCGAATTCGACAACTTTGATGCGAATTAGTTCGCCTTCTTACTCATTTGTGTAATTTCACCATGTTGAATGATTTCTTATCAAAAAGTTTTTTGACTTCTTCCTTGATGCATTAGGAGTGAAAAAGAACGCCAGGCATTAGTGAAATCGTACCGAGCACTGCGATCACATCAGGACTGTTGGACTTGCCTCCTCGACTTCTGACTAGTGACACGTGGCCGTGGTCCGCAATAAGTCTTGACTGTATGCGCTAAGATTTGAAGTCCTTGCTGACCTACCTATTCTAGTAACCCCTCACTTGTGAATTTTAACCTCTTGTAGAGCATTTTTATTTTCTGGTAATGCATTGCCTCTGTCTCATACATGACCCTTAAATCCATCCTCTTCTGCGTCCATTTCGATTTAATATAAACAGAGGTGATTTCACGCCCTCCTGCCTCATCACTGTTTGGCTCATTTTACAGATTTTCGACTGTCGAAAGGGAGAGATGGCCATTTCATTTCGTATGCTGCTCCGTATCTTCGAGGCAGCGTTGATAGTGGGATCGTTGGCTTATCTGTACCACTGCTTGTTCCAAGTAACCTTAAGTGGACATGTCCTCCCAACGATTGCTTCAAGCAGAGTCGATATTAGCGATTACCAGAGGGACGTGGCTCTCGCCTTCTTCTCGTCCATCCAATCACCTGCACACAAGAATTGTCGATTCTATCTTGATAGTTTTCCCATCAAGCGAGATCGTGATGGTGACATGGATATTGCAGTCACCATAGCAGTAAAGAATGACGTGCGACCAGTGGCTCGAATCCTGCGAATGATTCACAGAGTAAACAACTACTACTGCATCCATTTGGAACGAAATGCTGATCCACTACTCCAAGCAGCAATGAAGGGTCTAGTCACCTGTTATGATGGAAATGTTGAGTTAGTTCCGAAGGACTCCAGCATTGAAGTGACATCCAGTGGTGCTGGTGTCTTACAAGCTCATTTGGTCTGCGCTAAGCAAGCCCTAAGCCGCAGTGCAACGTGGAAATACTTAATGAACATTGACGATGACCAGTTTCCCTTGAGAACGAATTTGGAGATTGTGGCCATCCTGCAAGCCCTCAGGGGGTCCAATCTGGTGGAGGCCTTTGCAGATAGCAATCCCGATTCAAAAGAAAACAATAAGAATCTGCCCTTAAATGTGAGTTTGCGTGATGTTTGCCTTGCCTTTGCCAACGTCCATTTTATTTTCTTGGGCCAGTGAAGCATGATTGAGGCCCCTAATTTGTCCACGCTCACCCTCCCTCGTTTCAATTTCCAGCAGTGTAGTCTTCTGGAGGGAGGTTTTGGCGAATTCATCCACTTTTCTAACTAGAGTCACCACTTGACTGCTCAGAACACCTTAGCACTCCACACTTTGTGCATGCGACAGGCAGTAATGACGTGACAGACACATTCCACTTGCCGCCTCCTTTGAACTGCCTGCCAACGCCAACGCAAGTAATTCAGTAGTGGGCGATGACGTCACCACAAAGCATGCAAATTCACACTTGAAAACGTGTTTCTTTCTTTTTATTTAGGGATTCGATGTTGTTAGCCTTTGGGTAGACTGTCGGTGCGTCACTTCTTCGCAAGCAATGCTTAAGGTGGATTCTTTTTGTTATAAAAATTGCACTAAGTGGAAAATCAACTGTAGGAAAGGTAGAAGGGTGAGAGGTGGTGCTCCTACTTTGCAGGCAGTGTCTCAGGTCAATGTCCTGCAGCCTTTAATAGCGGTCAGGCTTAAACCCACGCCTGGCAAAGCGGTGAGATGACTACTTGGGTGATCATGCTCCCAACTCGCCTAAGCCATGCAGTAATGCAAGAGTTCGCGTATTTAAAATGCAGAGTTGTCGCTTTGAGAAGCTGTTCGGCCAAAACACTCAATTTGTTCTACTTGTACTTCTAATGATCTAAAGATTCATTCTGTAATTCAACTTTACCTCACTGGCCTGCCAAGCTTAGACTTTCTGTGGTTTATGTTCTTGCATCAAAAATGACTACACCTCCTTTGTTTGATTTTGGCATTTCTTGCCAACTTTGAGTGCCAAATACTAGCACACTTATGGCTCCCCTTCCGTATGCTAGAAAGTACTTGGATCTCATTTAAGTAGCATCGGCCGACCCTAAAAATTCTCCCAAACATGTACCACTTAATGTCTTTTACCTTTAATAGTCTTGTCTTGTGATGTTTTCCCGAGAGATGGAAGCAAATCACTTGTCCTGCCACTCAATTACAAGTCGTCTCATGTTGCCTTGGGATAGGTTTTTCCAGATTTTTAAGAAAATTTTGCACAAAGTGAAGGCCTTTTAGCGTGCTTTAGAAATGACCTTTTGAGTGCAATTTAATTCTCCTCAGCCAAATGACCTCTTCATCCGGTTCCCTTTGGGGTGTTGCAGGACTGAGGAGTGGGGCTGCCTCCTGCGGCCTAAATGCCCTTCACCAAGTTAGTAGTATTAGCCATTTTTGGTTGACTCAACAACTAAACCATGTAGGTATTGCGCAGCTCTTGTTCGAGAAACAATATTGTTTAGGTGTCTGTGTAATTGCAGGCTGCTTGGTACAACGGTACCCTCCACGGAGCTTATAGACGAGAATTTTTAGAGAGTGCCCTGCTAGGCCAATCTGTGGAGCCCCTTCGACAGTACCTGCTCGACAACAAATCGCTGATCAATCCGGAGAAGTATTTCTTTCCTATTTTGGTCTACAATGCTCAATTGCACCTGCCAGGAGCATGTGAGAGGGCGCCCAGTCCTCCTAGTGAGGTGAATTTCGGTTTCCTTGCCGATTTGCGCATTCGAGATAATTATGGAGTTCGATGCGCTACCAAGTATGTCGACCATGTGTGTCTCCTCGGAAATGAACACCTGCAAATGCTCAAATCGGCGTCACACCTCTTTGCGTCCAAATTTCAAGTCGATTATGAGCCGGAGGCCTTCACAGACCTCGAGCAGTGGTACTTTGACCGGATTAAGGCTGAAATGGAGATGAACGTGGTCTCTCAATCATCCTTCGATACTTACATCTACTCCAGACTTTTCTGCACACAGCATCACATTTGACCTGCTACACTTGATATGGTGCATTAGAATAACCCATTTTCCACTTTGTACCAGCAAAGTGTATTTCTGCTTCGTTTTGTGCTTTTTGCCGTTCAACAGGCTTCCGAGTTGCACGGACATGCAGATGGCTTGAGTCGGTAAGGACAGGAGGGATCGTAAGGTGCAGAATTGGACTTTTTCCTCATTAAAATTCACATCTTGCGAAAACAGAGGGGGCACTTTTACTAGAAACCAACTATAATTGCCGATGTAGCTGTTCCATTCTCAAGGTGTGAATCAATCTGTGAGTTGAGACATCCAATGGGTCTGAGAAGATGGTGGCTTGGGATCCGTTTAATGCGTGTCAAGATCTGCCTCACCGGCACTGATGCCGCCTACAGAGAGCGCTGAGGCGAGAGCGCACCAGTTTCTGTCTCCTGAACTGTGAACAAGGTCTAATGGCAGGTTTTTCGTCAGATTATTTGCCATATCTCGACCTCTGCCATGCCTTGTAAGTTTTCCGTGAGGTTTATCTTTTTAATCACCCAGACAAAAGGGCTGAGATCCCACTACAGTGAGTGAAGACGTTGTTTCCTTCCAGATGAGGTGGACGTGAAGGAAAAGTGTAGATGTACTTCCGCAATCAAGCTGTGAGAGTCAATAGGCTTCCGATTGGTCTTGCCTACTCACCCTTTACACCCTATGATAAGGTCCGTGAATGAAACAAAAAGAATAATTTATTTAACGCATAAAGCGGATCAGTAGTTATCCCCCGTCAGCTAAAAGCAACAGCCGACAATTGATCTCCTGTGATACTAGCTCATTGATGTGTTGTAGCCTACGCCCTTCACATCTACCTAATCTCTCTAATCCAACCACCCACGCTCTCTCTCTCTCTCTCTCACACACACACACCAATTTCACTTGAACAACAAACCGGGTGCCGGGAAAGTTGCTCTCGATCCCATCATTGTGAATGTACCCCAGTGACACAAAAACTCCCATTCGAAGTGTGAGCCATGCCTACACCAATAGCACGTTTTTTTTTCGAGCCCTCTTCCCATTTGTTGCAATTATGCCTCTCAAGAGGACTCATTCAAGGTGAAATGGTTTTTGAGCAAAGTTATAGCAGTGATAAGGTGAGTCAGCAAAGAAGAATTGCATGCATCGCATCGTGAGAGAATAAACAGAACTAAAATTGGGTATAACACTTGAGAGAAGAGAAGCCTGTTCATTGGTCTAAAAATACGTCCACTGGACGCTGCGTGTCTAAATCCCCCTCCCCCTGTCCCTCCTCCTCCCCCTGCAAGAGAGCTTGGACGCACCAGCATTGATCGATGACCTTACCCGCGCACACGCTCTTGAACCAATGAGCGTAGAGGATGGCAGAAATCCTCCTCAGGCGTTGAGTTCTCTACCTCCAGCTCTACACTCGCGCTCCTCTGTGGCCATGCAAGTAGGCTTGGGCTGTCTCGTGGTGTTGTGGCTCTCAGTGAGCCCAATTTCGGCTCGAATCCGTACCAATCAATGGTTGGTTCGTCTTCAAACTGACGGTCAAGAAGGCCGAGATGCACTCAAAGCTCGAGCTAAGCAAATAGCAGCTGAAATTGGATTCAGGACGTGGCTAGAAGACTATGACACTTACCTTCATCCCAACGAATTCCTCTTTCTATATCCAAACCCAAAACAGTCAAGCAAATCTATCCGGGACATCCTAGTTGGTCATCCAAGCATTGAAAGTGCTGAAGAGTTGAGGGGTTATAAACGCACCAAACGTGGCTTTCGATCTATTGAAAGTGAAGAACAAAAGTCCCCAGGAAGAGTGCTTTCACCACTCGGGGCTGAAATCGTCCGCGAACTATCCTCAGATCCACTTTTTCGTAAAGAGTGGTATATTCATAACACAGGACAAGCTGAAGGCACACCAGGTCTCGACTTGAATGTTCTCTCCGCTTGGGCTCAAAACATTACGGGTCGGGGAGTTGTAACAGCGATTATGGATGACGGGATAGACTACCTTCATCCCGATATTGCACCTAACTACGCAGCTGAAGCGAGTTACGACTTCTCGGGCAACGATGCTTTCCCCTATCCACGATACACCGACGACTGGTTCAACTCGCATGGGACACGATGCGCTGGTGAGGTGGCAGCTGTTGCTGGCAACGGTGTTTGTGGTGTCGGTGTGGCGCCTAATTCTCGTGTCGCTGGACTACGCATGCTTGACCAGCCCTACATGACCAATCTCATTGAAGCTGCCGCTATGTCACAGGCCAGAGACATCATTGACATCTACTCTGCCAGTTGGGGACCCACTGATGATGGCAAAACTGTCGATGGACCAAGAAATCAAACTATGCAGGTTACTTATTTGCTTTATCAGTAGGATAGCAGAAAGCTCTAGCAAACACGTTGCGTAAACCATGCTAGGAGAAAGTTGGGGCTTATTTATTCCCTTTCACATCAAAATTCTAATTAACTTTTAAATGGCGTTCACATTTGACGCCACAGTGGACAAATGAGACTTATTACTTTAGGCGATTGTTGACGGCGTGAATAAGGGCCGAGGAGGCAAGGGTTCGCTTTTCGTCTGGGCGTCAGGTGATGGAGGTCCTGAAGACGACTGCAATTGCGATGGTTATGCCGCCTCCATGTGGACCATTTCGATCAACTCGGCGACAAATGATGGTCAGACTGCCAGCTATGATGAATCCTGTGCGTCGACTCTTGCATCAACCTTCTCGAATGGCAAGTCAATGCTGAGGTTATTAACGCCTCCAGGTTCTGAGGGGCTATAAGGAATTTAGGAGTGGCTCTCTGAAATATACACTTTGCTTGAATGAACCAACTGAGGCATTAGTAAGAGGCCTGAATGGGTTTCGGTATGTTTTGAGTCCGAATCTAGACCATCTCTGTGATTTGATTGGTTGCGGTAGAAGTACTTCAATAAAATTGAATCCAATTATCAAAAGAATGAAGATCTTTCGATATCAGCAATGCAGCTAAACTTGCCTTAGCCATCGCGATTAGGTTTCTGGATTGTATGATGCTTTCCAACATGGCTTGATTTTCGGGGAAGAGAAGGCCTTCTTCAGGCCACTAATCGGCCTGGTGTTGGGGTGCTTTCACTTTCCTACACGTCACGGTGACTGTGCTGTTACTGGCGCCACCGGTCAGCTTTGTTCGAATTCAGTAACCACTTCAGTTCTGCATCTCTACTATCTTGGGATAGTAGCGATAGCGTTGCTAATAAGTCCATTTATGAGGGACCAAGGAACGTTTGCCACTGGTAATACGAAAGCTACCTAATCCACCCAAACCGAATTGTAAATAGGAAATTCTGCTAGCTCAGGTGCCATAATTCATGGTTTTGTTATTTCCCTCACCAACCACTACTCCTACCCTTTTGTCAGCTACCGATTCCCAAAATTTCACTCTTAGTGCATGCTTTGACAGAAAATCACAAAAAACTTTTAAATGTGGTATCCGTAGGCGTCTTTGTTGGGCCTCGAAGTCAAGGACATGGGACACACAGTTGGTGTGCTCACGTCGCGTTGTTTATTGCGGTACTTAGGCCGTTCAGGGCGGCGCGAAACCACTAAACCTTTTTGATTTCTGCGACAGAATGATGTCAGCTGTTACAGCAATCTTATTTGCTTCTATCTACATGGGCTTCGGATTGACGCAAGGAAAGGCGGAAAATTGTAAGCTCAAAATGGGACCACTCTTGGTAAACGATCAACTGCATCGGGAAACTCAGCACCACCTGCCCTCTCCAAAAGGCACGGCAGAGCGTTGCAGACCATACACAACAGATAATAAGTCCCGTAATATTAGTATAAATCGGTTTGCACACCTGCCGAATGATGAACAGGCGATTGCCCGGCTCTTCTCTTTTTTGCTCCGACACACAGACCTCGTCGTTCATGCAAATGCCAATGCAGGGCGCCAGTCAGTCACTCTCGCTCTCGAGGTCACCCATCCCAATGAGTTAATGCCATTCAATGCATTCTACTACGTGTTGATTCTCCTAAACAAAAGAACTTCCAAATTATAATGTTAGTCATTTTATGAGCCATTTTTGCATTGTTTACTGACAACCAAATAAATTAGGAAATGAGTCTACGGGAGAAAAAAGCTTACAGCCTGTTCACTACTGAAAACTCCCTATCTGCATGCACGCCCGATCGTACGAGTCATGGAGATTTCCAATGGCTACTACTCTCAAGCATTTACGGTAATATAAATAGTCTTGACCTTGACGACAAGTTCGAAAGCCTAACTTGACTGTAGAGCACGGGCAAAATTATTAATCCTTGGTATGTTGCCCTTTATCGCCCTTGCTGATCTCCCTCACTTACTTCCATCCACCTTCCTTAGACCAGTAGTTGTCTCCATCAGCATCACGGACAATAATCTTACTTCTATGGTTGGCTTACTTTTCGTGAGCACCCTAAGAACCTTTTTAGAACTCGAATATACCTAACACCGGAATTACAGAAAGTGGTTGGCTATCTCTTTAACTTCGCGGTTCATTGGCCCTCCCAGAATTGCATTCAAGTAGCTTAAAAGGCCGGTTTGTGTGTCGACTCACCCAGTGAATCATAAATCGCGTGGAATAGACTGTCTGCGTTGGAGAGCAAGAATAATTAGGCATCTACGCCAAAGGGGATCATTTAAAGGTGCACGGGATACGGTAAAACTCGAACTGTTTATATTGCATGAATGATAGACCCCGCTGACAACGAAAGGCAAGAGTTTAATTGAAAAATGTATTTGTCTTCAGACTCCTTGCTAAAGTTGTCGATTCGTAGACCTGAGGTGAACAAAACATAATCGAAATGTCCATCCTGAACAGTGGAACTAGGCGCGCTGATCGGTTAGATGCTGGATGCAACGAGTGGTCAGAAAAGAGGGAAATTCTGCTTCCGATCAACTGTCAGCGTAGTTAATGTGAGCTGTAACGGAGATAACAGCGGCTGCTTCTAGATCCAAGGCAGGATCAACCTCCACTCTCGGCATGTTGTGTGGGCTCAATTACCAACAACCTAATCCTATTAAATGCCAGTTTGGAAGCCACAAAACATTGAATTCGATAGTGTAGAGCCTTTGCATCCTAAATGCGTGTTTCAGTACTTCTTGCACAGTCATCACTAATCACATTTGTTTTGGCAGCCCGCATTCTCATCTTGTTGAAAAGCAATGACTAAAAATAAATTTTCCTATGTTTTGCTAGCCTGTTGAAAATAAAAGTACACGAGAAGGTGGTGTGCGAATGTGTAGGGTTATATGTGATCCAAAACGATTTTTACTGAAGAAGCAGAGGTGTGTATCAAGAAGAAAGGAAAAAAAACTTTAAATTCTTTGTTAGCACTACAAAAGTTTATTAAGTAAATGGATTGGCAATTGGCGAGTTGAGTTGGCTAGTGGTCAGGCTCTAATGAAATCCAGATGGTAGACAAAGTTGCTTTATCGCTCGCGGTGACTTGAACCCGAATCTCGATCCATCTACTCAGCCATCACTGTTGCTCACCCTACAAGAGAGATTAACTTCTCGGGCATCTAATCGAATGCAGAATTCCACATTCTGCCTGACAGTCTAAATTCACATTTTATGAGGGCCACATGCATGCAGGGTAGTTTTGTGACAAAGGGAGGCAAAATGCATTTTAGTGAATATAAGCGAGAGCAGTGCTGTTATGCATAGGCCTCTTGGAGACTTCGCCAGCCAACGACTACCTGAAGAGGAAGTTCACACATCTCTGCGAGAACGCGACAAGAAGTTTAGAAATTGACATAAAATGTCTGCGGCCCCAGTGTGTACCTCTGTTTAACAAATTTGCTAAGACTGGCATTTGAAATAAAATGTGGTCGCTTGGGAAGTACAATTCTCTCATTCGAAATAAAAATAACTTAGCATAAATTTGTCAGATACCCTTAGCTGTTTGCTCTACCATTATGAATGGCAACGCACACAATGATTTGGGAATTTCATTTCAGAATTCGATTAATGCGCCCGTGTTACTATCCAACATTCCCACTTCCTATTTGCTAATCTACTAAGTACAATCAGACAAACAGGCGAGTCTTATGTTCCACCTGCCGATATCCCCTCCTCACTTCTTTGCACAGATTTGCTGCAATCCAGTCACACCTTCAGTTTGTCCAAAGCGAATATGCGTACTTCTCAATGCTTAAATTTCCACTGCATTTTGACTGACCCGCTTCGCTAAAACTAAACAGTGATGTGTTCAATCGACTTCACCCTTCTACCATTCATGCACTGTCTGGTAGCCACAATCACCGCTGAGTCCTGTGATATCTCAGCGGCTACTTTAGAATCGCTTCTCTACTTCCATAAGAGAGTAGGAATTCCATAGCAGGCAAATCCGTTTGTGAGGTAGAAAGCAGCTCTAACTCTTAGTGTATCACGTCACAGACACTTTACAAAACGAATCTGTAGAATGAACAGCAACAGAAAAATCTTTTATTTCTGTTGAGCAGCCATACATGAGCAGATTTTCTTTTAAGCTTGTTATTAAAATAGACGCAAACAAAATGAAGCTCCTAACCACGGCATACCCAATGGAGTTTTGCTGTCTCATATAACTTGTCAAGTTCTAGGCCGCTTTATTGTCCCGCATCTTATACTGCGACTAATGGAGCAGCCATGAGCTGTTAGCCAAGATTTTGATAATTAGCACCGGGGCTAAGAATTGAGCTCAGCGCGTTTTGATCCTTGACCGAATTGTCGGCTAAGTCATAAAACGATGAAGAGGGCAGTGCTCTGGCGTCATGCATAGCTTCATTGGACAGCCATGAAAATAGTCGGTCCAAACTGTCTAGATTGACCTTCTCGCCAGCTAGTCAATTGGAGAATGTTGCGTTTTTTTTAAGTTCAACAATGTCTCAGCGCAGACGCCTTCACATCAGCCAGAGCGAAACAATGCGCCTTTCATTGTGGTCTGTTTGCCGCCACATTTGCTATGTCAAGCAGCACAGAGAATCATTTCATCCCATTGTTCTTAATTTAAACTTAACTCTTACCTTCTCCTTCGCGTTCTCAAGTAGCAATGAGTCGTATAGTGCGTTTTGCTTACACTGTGTAAGGGCTAGAATAAGGTTTTGATGAGCTAATGTCACTCGTATGGAAAGCCATGCATCCCATAAATACAGTCACATTTAAACAAGAGAATATTCTTCCTTTTTGCTTAGCTGATTACAACAATAACTGTCGTGAGCACCCTTTGTAATTCTTTTTATGTAGAAGTGCAGTTCATGAGTAGCAGCTTGTCTTCTGGTGGCTCCACACCAAATTATTCATTGCACAACGAATTTAGCTGTATCGCATCACCTCCTACCTGACTCACAAGGAGAGCCGGAGCCAATTTTTGTTCCTTATTGAAACCCACCTACAGCAATGTCCACGGCCTTGATGGTGGTGGTAGTCGGTTGACTGGACGCAATCAACTGCTTTGAATGAAGAGCTTTGAACAGGCATATCGACTGGGCGACCCATGACTGAGGAAGGGAGTGTAACGTTTCTGGGCGTCCTTGAGGGAAATGGAGGGCATAACACCAGGGTAGAATAAATGTATTAAGAAAAAGGAAAAAATCAGGCAACTGGCATAGTGCTCAGATCAGCCTCTGCGGCTTGGGCATCACAACCACTTTAAGCAAACATTACCAAAAGGCACAGTGAAGCAAGTGAAGTATTACAAGGAGACGTGAAGAGAAGGAGGACTTTGCTCATGTTTCCAGACTGAGGTGAGCCAAATGGCGAAGTATCCACAGCATTGGCCACAAATATATTCCGGAACTACATGCTTTCTTTGTAATGAGTCTCATCATCTTTAGTGTCCTTTGTTATTTTACTTTTTATCGCAACAAATACGCCCAACCAGAAGATTAATTCCATGACTAGGAAACAAGCATTTCGTTTACACGAATTCGATCAAGGATATTTCAATCAAATCATTGTAAAACGCTGCAAGTTCTATGCAACATATGTTGCGATTTGAAGATCGTGGATGCGCAGGGGGAAAGCTGTCCTTCAAAGAAGGGAAAGTGATCATATATTGTAGTCTCAATGCCATCGTGCTACTTATAGGACTGTGTTTGTTCCAATTTCGACAACGCCAAGATGCGGACCACTCCTCCACCAATGAAGGGATCAGTAAAGGAAAGCGTATCATCCCACTCCAGACGCTCCCTTAGTTATTACGTTTCTCATGCCATTATTTATGCTTCAACTGGATTGTGCGTTTACCTCTCTGCTGACTCTATTAAAGTAGTATAGCGGACTCTCACTTCAGCAAGAGTATGGTTTTGAGTTCATCTGCTGCATTGGGTGTGTCTGAGTCTGTTGCAATCAGAAGCTTTACATTCTTGGCCCTTAGGAGCCAAAAGGATTCCTCATTTCCACCGACTCTCCTGCTTGAGCAGCCCCAGGTGCATCAAATTGTGTAGTACTCATTAATTTCATGTTTGCCATGACTGCAGGCAAAAGCATTGCTGTAACTGAATCAGATTTCGTTGCGCTCACCCAGTTGCTGTAGCAGTGTATGCAGATACGTGAGTGAAGGTTTTGCTTGCAATTGACAAGGGCACGTAATGACATTAGAGGAAAGGTGTCCGCTCTAAACCAGAGCGACGCTGGCTCCCGGTACAACAAATTCGTCAGCTTTTTACTTAGTAGATTGTTTATGATGCACAATATGTCAGGAGTTGTACTGTTATTGCTGGCTTGCATTTTTACAAGATACAAAGATGAGGCGCACGAAAATATCTGAATTCCAAATTGTTTGAACATTGAGCACACTAGTTACGCTGTATCATGCCTCTTCATCCGTCACCGTGTATCAAGTCACAGTATCAGTAAACAACACTGTGATTCTGTCCTCTCCACACTAGCTTGGTTCTGGCATGTGAATTGACCTGCTTCACTGCTTCTAGCCGACCACACTATGCCATTTCACTTCTCAGCACTACACCGAGTCACCTTGTGAATACGAGTGTGTCCGTGATATTGTTACTGCCTTCGCTTTATTCGCGACTGGAATATTGTATCCGTCAATGTCGGTCGACTTTGTGACTTTAACATTTGCACGTTGCTGTGTAGTACACGTCGAAAGCAATTGCATATTTACGAGTGGGATAGCAATGCTACTGAATGAGGTTGATGCCTGTTTGAAATAAGGAAACAAGAGCAAGGTTTAATGCCATTCATGAATGGTTTCGATGCAATGGACTATTCATTCACCAAAGAAACACGAAAACCTGCTGCGCTTGGCATCGTACGAATATGTCCTTTTTCGGTAACGTTGTGTTTGATGTGTAGAGAATTGCAAATGGTAGCAGTAGTGTTACGAAACACTTGGAGCGCTTTTGGGCAAGAAGCTATGCATGTCGCCACAGCACTGTCTCGCATCGTTTTGTCACTTGGTCGCCAAATCAGTCAAAGATCAAAATGCAGAGAGATTGCTTGGATGCATTCTTCTATGAAGGCACTGCGCCTGCTTCGTAGCCTTACTGTGCTAATAATTAACATCTTGGCTAACATGGTATGGCTGTTCCATCAGCCGGTCTACAACTTGACTAGTCACATAAAACAGTAAAAATAAATTCGGTATTCCTTAGTTTGACGCTGCATTTTGATGAGGTTTATGAAAGTAGCAGTTTCAGTGTAAAAGCATTCTGGATCCACATTAAAAATTGCGCTGTTGCTACTTAACACGAAGGAAAGATTATCATATTACTGTTCATCAATCATGAGCTAGTCAGGTTCGTTTTTGTGAAGTGCCCGTTGATTTACGCACTAAGTGGTAGAGCTGCTTTCTACTTCTCAATCGCATTTGCTGGCTATGAAATTGTTTCGATCTTTTGGAAGTAGAGAAGCGAAAATAAAATGGCCGCTGAGATATCACAGGACTCAGCGCTGACGGTGGCTATCAGACAGTGCATGAGAGGCGAATTTGCTAGCACACATCGCTGACTAGTTCTAGCAAGGCGGGTCAGTCAAGATGCAATGGAATTATGAGCAGTGAGAAGTGCGCATGTTCGCTGTTGGTAAACCGAAGAAGTGACTGCGTTGTGGCGAACCTGTGCAAGTATGTGAGGAGGTGATATCGGCAAGTGGGGCGCATGACTCGCCTTTACACAAAACTCGCCTCACCACGTTTGTCTGGTTATGGTCACGAGATTAGTGGCCGCAAATCAGGTGCATTGGGTGGTAAAGAGGGCACATTAATATAATCTTGAAGTGGATGCGTCGGCATCTGAATGAAGAATTCAAAATTCATTGTGAGCGTTGCTATTTACTATGGTAGGAGTAAATAGCCACGAAAATCAGACACATTTGTGCTGTAGTTGGCTTTCTACTCATTTAGGGCAGTTACGGCTTCTGAACGATTACATTCGACTTCAAATGTTGTTCGAATTAATCTGTGATATAGAGGCCAACACTGGGGCACAGACGCAATTCGTCAAGTTCGGAAGTGAGTTATGGTGATTGGTTGTGATGCAATGGTGTCGAGAATGCCACCCAAGTTATTCCAAACTGGCGAAATGTCTGGCCAAGATTTTGAGCTTTAGCATGACAAGTAAAGAAATAAGCACGGGTTTTCTAACAAAGACTACTTGGTTTGCTACTTTGTCCACTACCTGTTCCTTGACTGGATTGGCGGCAAGACCAGACTAATGCGAAATAACATTGCAGCACCACGCAGAATTCCCTGCCCGAAAGCAACAAAAGTGTCCCTTATTCATGTTGCTACCGTCGAGGGTTCTTTATACGGCAAATGCTACTTCTACGAAGATAGATATTCAGGTGATTTGGTGATTACACCAGGTTCATTTCAGACTTAGAAGCTTGCAAATGTACAGCAAACACCTACTTAGAGGGGGTGTAAACGATAATCAAGGTAGTAGTAAGGCCGCGTCAAACAAATTTCTCGCATTATTAGAGCTATTTGCAAAACACGCGCTTGTTTTTACAATTTGTTCATCTGATCTCTGCTAAAAGTGAATACTTTGCAAGTGGGTAAAGAAGCGCAGTGCCTGCGATTGCCTTAACAAGATGCAGAGACTAGCACACTTTGTTAAAGTTAATCACTTGGGTCACAACTTCTAAATACTAGAAGCTCGTTCACTCAAGTATACGCTATCATGTCTTTATGCAAGCCATGCATCAGTTTATAAATGGAACCTGTCATGCAAAGTGCCTGTGCACAACACCAAGTACAGAACCTTCTGAATTAGCCAAGCCTGATGAGCTAATCCCGGTGAGAGTAGAAGGCACCCTTGTTCCACACTCCGACGTACCTCACTTTACCAACCATCACATTACTCGACGGCAGTAAACGACTAACAGACCGACTGACCTCATCATCCCATCCCACCCATCGACTGACCGACTGACTGACTTAACGACTAGCCGACCCACCAACAAATAAGCAAGCACAGCTTACAGACTAGATACGATTTGTCTACCTTGGCGTCACCTCATCAGGCTGACAGCCGACTAATCAAGGTTGTCCGTTGTGCGTAAACACAACGCATCAACATCACGCTTTACGCAACATCCACCGCTGTTGCATGCTGTACAAACTTCAAACTGGAATTACGACTACCTTCTCCTTGTCCTTTGTTCCTTATTCGCGAATAAACCACCCTCTCCTTCTCCTCTTCGTGAGAGTTATTTCCTCGCCAATTATGGATGGCATGTATCGACCGAACTGCAGCATTTAACACGGTGGCTGACATAAATGCCACCCAAGTGCATCCAACCGTCCAACTTCCCTCATTTGCGCATACACACTCTACTCATGCGAAAGGTAAGCATTAACCACCACGAAGCAGAGAACCAATTGATTGTCACAAATAGTGTCTTCACTTCCCAACGTTAACTACTACTACAAAGTAGTGGGACCATTTCAAACTGAAGGTGCCAGAAAGTATGCACCAATACATTATGGTACGGCTCGACGTATGCAGAAGGGAGAAAATCGGACACGGTCCAGTAGAAGAGGCAAGCCACTTGCTCGTATTGAGTCAGCTATGAAGGTATTGCTGCACAATACAGCCCGACAAGGACATAGGAAGAACAAACTGCGAATGTGCTGCAGCAGCGGATGATGGAGGACGCTCGGTGATACCAGCATTGCGATACCATCTGGGAATTGAAGTCTAGCGCTGCAACAGCGAGTGATGATGGCGCGACTAAAATTGGAAAGAGCATTGGTACAGGCGACTGAGGCACTCTGACTCACCCTGTAGTCAGCAGTCGACTATATGAGACTACTACCTCACTAGGTCACGAGTGGAGTCTCTAGTCAGTGTTAATGAAAACAGCGACCAAATAAATGTGCAAATACGGATTCTACAATGTAGTTGCAAATTATATTTAAAAATGTGGAATACTTAACGGACTTGGTAATTATACAAGGAAAAGCACGTTTATCACCCAGAAAATCAAGATGATGTGATGTAACTTGTTACAATGATTTCAAATGTGTGATCTCATTTTGAGTAAATATCTCTAAAGCATAGGTTTTGGTGAATTAGACGTCAAGTTGCTTAAGGATAAGCCTTGCGGTTGAATGGCTAGAAGCAACTTGGTGAATAGGCCTCCCATCAAATGTGGTAACGAGCATGCTTTGACGAAATGGCCAACAACAATCAAGCTATTGGAACACGTTGTGAGGGAGCCTTTGAGGACACCTGTGCCAGATTGAAGCGCCTCCAATTCCGAAATTCTCTATTTGTCGCATTTATCGAATTTTCACAATGGAAAATGTCGGCGTGGAAGGTAAGGACAGACGATGACACACCAAATCCCAGCATGGTGGTGGTGGTGGTAGGTGCTGTAATTTCTGGGTTCCAATAAATCAGCTAAGTAGCTTTGGGTCGAATCAACTTATTTGACAATTGCAGTGTGTTGCTGCGAGAGCCGCGTTTGTGAGTTTGCTGTCGGCGACTCGGCAGGGCAGTAATTCCCTACCACATCTTTTATCAAAGCAAGCACCAGTGGCTAGACTATCTACTCTATAGCTTTATTCTAGTAAGACATACAGCCCTCGCCATTCTTAGCATCAGCGTACAGTGAGATTTTGCCTCGAACATTCTTCCTCTATGTAATCCACCTTCTGAGCGATGCGGCTTAACCGCAACATATTTGTCGTCCAAATGGAGACGTTTGTCGTGCATTCCGAAACAGAACGACATCACTGGTGTCTTATAAGTCTTTGATAATTTATAAGCCCTCCGCTTCATACCACACTGCCTTAGGTGTCTTAGTCTAGCCAATTTTGTCCATCAACATTGTGCATTTGGAACGATTAGAATGCCACGTTGAATGCCTCGATGCGATACTGGAGGCGCTAGGTGTACACGACGAAAATGTTGCATAAAATCACATCCACCACAGTCCTCTTCCCAAAAACTACTCTTTGTGTTTATTGGCCTGAGTTGCTGGTAACTGTGGCAAAATGAAATAGTTGAGGGTTAGAGCGCTAGAGTAAGCGCTGCATCCTCCTCTCTAACTGAAATTAACGCTTTCGCCGCAGTGTTGCTATCAGTGGACCAATGAGCCTTCCCGACTAAGGTCAGAGAGTGAGTGAGACAACCTAAGAACGAATCGCCGTTGTACAAACGAAAGGCCGATACGTCATACACCTTACCTGGTGAATGAGTCCCAAATGTATTGCTGGTGATGCCCCACGCAACAGAGGCTGAAGTTAATAGCGAGAGTCGTAGTTATCTGCACGGGAATCGGCTCTCCCCATCTGTCTGCTAAAACGCTCCTTTGAGGAAAATTCCTTGCATACGTTAGCATTTATTTAGCAGCGCTACCAAATGCATTTGCATGTTAGGTGAAGAATGTAAATTGCGATGACTGAGTGCTCATTTGGCTCCAAACACTTGGAGTCAGAATATTTTATCTCTGCATGGAAAAGTCTTTTTGCATATAAGTGATTTACCGTTCTTCTCAGTCTATAGCATTTTTCCTTCTTCACCTCGAGGATAGCTTTACCAGACCTCGTACGTGAACTCATTATGGACCGCGCTTAATTCATCCATAATAGCACTGAGGCTAACTCACTGGCTGACCATCTAGCTTCTGGACAGAAGTGAAATGCAACATTTCGCAAAAGGGTGGTCAGTGAGAGAACTGCATCATACGCCCACCTCAATTCACCAGTTCTTCTAGGGTCTCGAAGCAGTGGCCTAGACAAGTCAACACGCATGGCGAGTCATTCGGTGACCCTGTCTCGAATTGAGGTTGGTTTGTCCACGTAAGTGAACGAAGAAGCAGAAGTGAGCGTCTTAATCGAGCGAAATATGTGGAGATAAACGTAAATGCTTGATCTAACAAACTCATTTTCACCTGCGAGGCTCGTAAAACTCGAAGTTGTACCGGAGTAGCTCTAAGCAGTTGAAGGTGATTCGAAGCGAATGGGCTACACGCGCTGGGCTTTGTATTAATTCTCTTAGTCTCCTATCTCCTACTTATAAGATGCCTTGCAGATACAGACCATCAGAGCGAAGTATTGCGCCGTTCGATTACCTTGACACACCGCATGACCGACTTCATGCTGCACACTGCCTCACATAAATTGACGATGTCTGTGCCACTGAGGTGTTTGCAAATCTCGATTCGCAGATGTGGAAGAAGCCTCTCCATCGTACACACCGCAGTTTCGCTCAACAAATCCGAATAACAACTTGCGATGTTTTCGCTGTTAGCAGAGATCGCTTGAATAAGGCGCATAAATGAGCGCCTATTTGGAATCAACTCTCTCTGTAGTGTAAGCGGTTAGTCTGACTTTGCTACTGACTGCACAATCTGCCGCGCTTATTCCACCCAAATGCTTCTTGTGCATTTGCAAGCAATTAATTTGGCCCATGCTGTAACTTTTCCCACCCTAACATTTAATTGCAACCTATATTCCACTTGAATTCCTTGTTGTCTCATTTTGAAAACGGTGCTCGCATTAATGTGGCAGACTGTGGAACAACAAGGCAGGCGTTTTGTTTCATTTTCTCATTTCCATTTATCGCACGCAACGTAAGTCCCTTTTTGCAGTTTTAGTTCAATGCTTCAAGCATTCCAGTGGGGCTTGCCGCGACTCCTCACTTCCAACGGCGAAGGTAGCAGCCGAGTCCACAGCAAGCAGTCTGATGACAGCGGTGCCAAGCACCGACGAGAAGGGGAGCTTGGGTAAATAGCACATGCATGGTATGCTTATCTGTGAATTCCATGAACCTCATGTTTTAATCTTTCGTTTTTACCCTACTGAGCAATGCTTGCTCTCTTCTATTTCTTTTAGCAATGGGCTGTATCAGCAATGTGTTCCTTGGATATATGATAGAAACAAAAGAGTGAATGCAGTGTCCAATGCCACTTGTAAACACACGATATTACAGAGCCCAACGATTGTGGCATCCGTCTCGGAAGAGCGTTTGAAAGTGTTTACAATCGGACCCCACAAATATTGCTGACTGCGTAAGTTGCGCTTCTTCCTTTGCTGTAAAACAGGAAAAGCATGTGACTGCATGGCATTTGGTGGTGTCAAGCCAACTAAATGGCAAGGTCATGGTGTCAGCTTCATAAATCCACTTGTTTATTTACACGTGATTGTGGAGTCAATGACATTCACATCGTCAAATGCTTCCTTGTGGCAATATCAGTAGGTGGTGTGACGAGCACTGTTGAAGCAAATCTACTCAGTGTCTGCTGTGCTAATTTTGTGGGCGATGAGTAGGGAGGAGAGAGTGAGGAAAGTATATGTAGAGATTGCACATGGTTTATGCACCCACAATTTGCATCGATAGAGGTGCCAAAGTTTCCATCTCAAGCATCAAGCTCTATTTCGCATTTGTTGCTCTTCAAAGGGAAAGCATATCGTATTCAAAGTTTCTAAGTGGAGCGCATAAGATAAAGGACGGTTGTTAGCTGGGGTCCCCAAATGCAGCAACGGAGAACAAGGTGGTCATTCATGAAGCGTGTTGTGACACGCAGATGAGTGCACGTGACCCACTCACTTAACCTCAGTCTTAAGACCTCAGAGTCGATCTGGTCTGACATTCACCTTAATCTCCACTCCTTTCAATAAACAAAGACGCTTATTTCTGCGCCTTGTTGTCCACCGCAGACTGACTTACTTCAGTGCGAGGCATGCATCATTGCGTGGTTCGCCATGCGTGTCGACTTGTTTAGGACACTTCTTCGTGACTGTGGCATGACAAATGCAGCCATAGCACCGCCTGCACCGTTTCCATTAATTGCCACACAACCGATGCAGCTGATGTTGGATGCAAACGTTGTAATTTAAGCGATTCGCATTTCATTGCACTTATATGACAACCAAAAATAGAAGAAACAACTTTGGGCTTGCTTGCCTTAATGAGGAGTGGCAGATGAGGCCGTTGTTGTCGAATGCATCAAAATTCGAAAGCGGGATTTTTGGACCCAATAACAGATCATTGCGCATCAGTTGTGCGCATAAAGCTCAAACTAGCATTGCATTAATGGGATCAGATCTTGTGAGACATTAATGCTTACGAAGAAGTCTTTTGTAGCAGTGACATTCTAATTTCCCCGTAGTTAACTAAGCCATCCCGAACTCGGTGTCATTATGTGCTGCCGCCTTGGGTGCCTCAGACGATATGGGTTGCGGACCTGCACTTCAACGTTCCAACTCCACCATGCTTTAGCGATGATTCCTCTGCCTTACTGCCTTCTTCGGGTGTTGTTGCGCAGGACTTTGGAGGATAGTCAGGGCGTCGAACCTGATGCATACCCTATAAACTGTGTGTGCAGCATATTAATTTTGACTACTTGAGATGCTATACCTCGATTCCATCCTGAAGATGTGATGAAACTTAGTATCGAACGAGACCATGCCATCTGCTTTCGTGCATAAGGACAGTAAGACCACTAGCATGATTGGAAGGTCATGTTGAGCCATCGAGGCACAGCGTCCGAAGAATGAAATGCTCGAGTTCATTGCATCAGGATGTAGCATCCCCAAAGTACCGCATCTAAGCCTGAGAGTCATTCGTGAACTCAGTGACTAGCCGTGTGAAATTACTCCCTCTCGCATGCAAAGCCTCACAACATAGCAGCACAAGAAGGATAATTTTGATTAAAGACTAACTAATCAAATCTAAAACGACATTTAGGTAGTGTTTGCCTACACTCCCCACAGTCCTGATGGACAGTATTCCATGAGGATGGAAAGGAAACTGATTCATTGCTAAAGCAGAGTATATTTGACGGGTTGAAAGCGCTGGCCTGAAATCCATGTAGGCAGCTGTACTCAAAGCAACTGCACATAATGAATGAATTAATTACGGGAGGAAATTAGCTAAGAATAACCCTCATCGACCCTTTTATGCGTCCCTTTAAACATTCATCCACTTCGGTCATCACTCACCGCTTGACGCAGCCTTTGATCTCAGAGACGGAAATCAGAACTCCACTGTTGCAAAAGGCCTCTTACCACACCTCAATCTTTCGCATAATCTAACGTTTTAATGTGTTGTGACCATTTGGGCTAATATATCCTTCTTAGCCTCTTTCCAACTCCACCATTTAATCAGTTCTCGTCTAAAATGGGTTGACCGCTATTGCAGCACCTAAAATCATGCTACCACACTCATCAGCACATCTGTGGTGCACCGATGGGAGGAGGAATGTGTCAAAGTGCCTTTAAAGTCATCGCCATACAAAATTTGCGGATCCATCTCACAGTCTTCTCGTAAGTCAAAGAGCCAATTGACATCTACTGTTTTCCTTTCCTTAAAACTAGTCATAAGTGTGGTGATAGGCCCGCAGAGAAGAATTTGCGTAATCATCGTATATCATCTTGGCTCCGAGAATGCATGTTACCGACTTCTCAGCCACGTCCTTCTACTCTGATGCAGCGGAATGGTTTAGTCAAGAGGTATTCTGTTTACGCAGTGATTGTTGCACATCTAACACAGTTTGTGTTGCACTGGCGACAAGTGAAGCACTACTTTATTGCAGGGCCATTAATGAGCCAAGCAAAGGCATTAGGTGTGGGTTTGGCACGTCAACAGGCAAATCTGGTGCTTTACTTTCCCCAAAATTAGCGTCAGCACACCTATCAGTGCTTTAGAAGACTGGGTGTTTAGCAAGACCTGTCATCATAGAAACGGACACCGAGTAAGATAAATTAGAAATTTGGGATTGGACTGCTGCTAAATAAGGTAAATCGTCTGAGTAGGATAGAACTCAACATCTTGCAGCATGTCAGCGCAGTTTGTCCCTGCTCTAACCAGACCACCTTTGACTACTGACTAAGTGGCTAAGTAAACAAGTCGAAGTCACTGTGCTCTCAGGTGGAAGCGAGAGCTCAAACAACAGCAAGCTTAATTCGACGATCGCCAATGCAAATGCTCTATGCATTCGCATTAAATTAGAAGCCAAAATTGCTGCATTTTGAAGAGAGTCTATTTTGATTATTTACTGTAAACTGCTGTGAATTGCCTTATGTGCCATATGCCTTACTGTGGATTTTGCGCCCTCAACAAACGCTAACTTACGAGGTTATGAAATTCGCGTTCAAAATTGCTTAGCTGCCCAACTACTTAGACATTCTTCAAAACTAACAAACATTTTAAAATCGGCCACACAGAGGACTTTGTGCTGGGTTGCAAACTGATCCATTATCAATGTCCTGGCAATCGCAGAGAAGGAATCGTTTGGTTAGATTATAGCTGCTCTTGCGCATTTCACTCAAGGCCGCCTAAACTGTTGGCATTTTGGCATGAAAAGATGCACAACCGGTGATCAGCAGCACCGCCTCGTTAATATGCGCCCACCTAATCACAATGCTGCAGACTCAAGTGGTAGGAATGTAATCTTGGCGAGCCGCAAGTCAACGTTCAACAAAAAACACACAAGCAATGAAAATAATTCTAACCGTGAAAAAAGGGTTACAATGCAATCTTGTGTACCAAAGCAAGGTGCGGAATAGCGGGATTGCGTAAGGAGACAGGCATTTACTCGATTCACTGTAGAGACAAATTCGATTGCACACTTTCTTCTTGACTTCTGCCTGCAGCGTCCATGTTGACTATTTGCAACGCAGCCATTTGGAACACCTCATACAGCCACACGAACCTTCCACCCCGTTGGTGCAGACGACATGCCCTCCACCAGTTATAAGGTGTAAATCTCTCCGCAGATCCGTCAGACGCTTGCAATGTAATTCTGTCAAGTCTGTGAAGGTTGGCTATGAGACAAGCAAAATGATCACCCCTATCCGTCATATCTCTTGTCGCCAACGAAATCGTGTCGAGGATGAAGAGCATTGGAGGGCGAGTCGTCCTATTGGCAGCGAGGTCACTGATGCGGAAAATGAGGCGCCTTAGTCCAAGTGGAATCTTGCACCCAAAGTGGCATTGCAATGCAGAATCAATCACGTACACAACACCGTCGAATGAACAGAGGTAAGAAGTCTCGAAGGACCTAAGATCACAAACATCTCTTGCTTCTATGCTTTCCGGGTCGATATGAATATCAAAGTTAGTCAAGTGGGCCACTACATCAATGGAATCAGGTCCATCAGGGTAGTTCTGCAGCAATGGTCGTCCACACTTACAAGTCGCATAAACGAGGGAGGGCCAAAATGGCTGAAGGAGACCCACATCCATTACGCTGCATCCAAGCAATAAAAATCGAATGATCCTGCCACAATCAGATAGGACATGGTATATGTGCCGCGGAGTGAAATGGCAAAATTCATGGTAGTATCGTAGAGCACTGATTAGAACCATTCCTTCTGATTGCGCATTCACCTCTGGGTCAGCTTCTCTCCTTACAAAAGCATGAGTGGAATACAGCATGCAACAAAGTTTTGCGTCCACCCACTGCATTTGTCTCACGTAACTGCGCAAAATGCCTTTGATGGTGAGAGACCTGAGAACCGACCTCATGTAGGGCATTGCCTCACACACATCGACGATGTCCATGGCATCGAGGTATTTGCAAATCTCGACTCGTACATGTTGAGGAAGCCTTTCCATCGTGCGCCTCACAGATTCAGTAAGTGAATCCCAATTCTGGCTTGTAATTTATTCGCTATTAGTAGGGTTCGCTTGAGTGAAACGCATAAATGTGCGCCTGAATCGAGTTAGCCATTGCCGTGAGGCAAGTGTTTAGCCTGGCGAGGCCACCAACTGCACAATCTGCCAAGTTGACTTCAGCCAAATGCTTCATGCCTCTTTGCCAACAACTATATTCCATCAAGGCTGTAACGTTTCCCACTCTACTATTTAATATCAACTACTATTCCATTTGGGTTTCCTCTTGCCACATTTTAGAGGGTAGGCTAATCCTCCGTTTCAGACTGAGCGGTGGCAATGCAGAGGTTTTGGTTTGTTTTCCTGTTTTCTTCTTTACTCATATTTTCTGACAAATCAAGTGGCTGCAACACACTTTCAACTTCTCTGTCCATTTTGACGGGTAGGTCCAATGTATGATGAAGTACGACTTAAAATGCCAAATTCTGACAACGTATGGGGTGTGCATTCAGATGATGGGGTTAGCCTCCGTTGACATAAGCGTGGGGATGGTAATCTGGTGAGCCGTTTCGCACTGTATAGTGTGGAGCAGCCGTCGTGGCACGTAAGGAATCCTGCCATCGAAATATTGGGATAATATGAGGATAGCACTTCCTTTGATATCAACTATCTCCGTGTTTGTTAAAAGCATCTAAGTAGGCTATCTGCATTCGCGAAAGCATTTAGCTCATTACTAATCATCACTGGTGTGCAACAAAATTTGCATTTAGTCAACCACAAAGGCTTGATCTCAATAATTACTGCACTGGTGCTATATGAACTGATGGAAGATTGGCCAACGAACGGTACATGTAGCATAAACTAAATCTGCCATTTTCCCTGCCCAATTCAATCTGAGCAACACTTAACTTGCTCTAGGTATGTAAGTGCTGTTAGACGTCCTGTGAGGAAATGATAGAAAAGGTCTAAGAATGGGTAGACAAGTTCGCTATTGCTGGTTCACTTGTCAAGTATAAACAAATTCGCATGACACAAACGATAAAACGTTGCGGCACTGTGGAAAGAATGGATACACGAGCGAAAAATCTTAATTAAAAATGTAGTTGTCGCCATTTCTGCATGATGAAGTTACCGGTTCTTGGGCGTTGATTGAACGAAACACACTCGGAAGGCTAAGGGAGATGTCACATTGCAGCGGAACTATCGTCCTAAAGTTAAGACATCCGACACACACTCCTGTTGTATCAGTAGACATGAATGCATTTTCTAGACAATCAGGAATGACAGTGAAGCTCTGTCATTCAAGCACCAATTCAAGCTGTACTCCTGCTTGGCCCGTTGTGAGCATTGCGTTGGTACATGACGGAGTAATGGCTACCCTAAACGGTGGAACAGGGATTGATACTCAGTTGGGTGCTGGATGGAACCAGTGGTCAGAGGAGAAGGAAATTCAGCCGCAGATCTAGTGTCAGTGGAGTTCATGTGAGCGGCAACAGGGTTAACACCGACTACTGGTTGAGCAGCTCGAAGTTCAAGTCGAGTTCGCTGAGAGCGATTCGGTGGGGCAGTACTCTATCAACAACAACTCAAACGCACGATTTGCCGAGTTGGAAGCCCAGAAATTCTTGAATGGGTAATGTAGAGCCTTCGAATTCTTAATGCGCGTTTTAATGTCCGTTGTACAGGCATCATAACTCATTTGTCCTCGCTGCCCACCCTCGCATCATGCTAACAATCAGGGACGATAAATAAGTTGTCTGATGTTCTGTCATCATGTTGTATGCACGAGTACACGGAAATGTGGTATGAGAGCGCATGGGTTACATGTTATGTGTGAGCATAGATACAAATGGAGGGAAAGGAATAACTTTAAAGCCTTCGTTAGTTCTATGCAGTCTTAGTAGCATTGTGGCGAGTAAAGGTGTCTACTTGAGGACGGACCTTCGCTATCGTTCACGGTGACCTGAAATGGAATCCTGATCCATCCACTCAGCCGCCACTGGTGTTCACTATGCATCTCAGGTGAACTTCGTTTGCATTTAATAGAATGTTGAGTGCCACATTCCTTGGACATTTGGACTAACTGCTTGACAGCATCTGCTCACATTTCATGGTAACCACTTGCACACGGGGTAGTTCCGTGAGCAGATGCTCTTAAAGAGGCAAATAGGGGCAAAATGCATGTCTGCGTTTAGGAGCGTGTGCAGTGCCATTATGCATAGGCGTTGTAAAGACTTAGATAGCCAAAGACTCTAGGTGGTCGAGCATTCGCATCTCCGTGATAATGCAACTAGAAGGAAGGAACGGGACATAACAAGCCTATTTCACAAATTAACTCGAAATCGCATTTGAAAGCTGGTGTGTTCGCTCTGAATGTACACTTTTCTCATACATACTTCCACGCCAACTTTGATGAGTATGAACAATGGAAAATAAGGTGCAAATGAAACTATTTTTCTTGTAGTTTGACTGGGCTGGGACCCAAATGCAAAAGTCCGACAATGCGTTGCGTGTAAATTCAAATGTCGAGGTCATATCTCATTGACAACAGCGAAGAGACGGAAACCTGTTTGACCGATCCACGCTGTATAGTGTGGAGTGGCCATCTTGGCAGGTAAAAGGATCCTGCGAACGAGCGGTCAAAATATACTGGGGACAGCGTCTGATTCAATAACAAATGTTTCTCTGTCTAGCAGCAGCAGCAGCTTATAAATTCGGTTTCTGCAAGCATGAAAAGGAAATATTCACAAAGCTTTCTGTGAATACACCATGAAGTGAAGTTGATTATCAGAGGAGGCCAAGGCATTTGAAGAGCTTCTTTTGCATTGCATCGCTCGACATAATTAAGCGTTTTTTTCAATCGCAACTGCTCACTACAGATGTGGTTATACCGAACCGTTTAAAAGCGATGCACGGTGTGGTGAGCTTCCATGAAGAATGCACTTCGGGGCCCATTCTTTTGAATGTCTGCAGCGGCACTCACTTTATATCAATGAACAAGAGCATTATACGTGGGAGGGTGCCAAACCGAGTGCTTAGTGTTAATCGTTGCACACTGATAGCCATCCGTATGGCCCACTTCAATTTTAAATACAACCTTCTTCCTGTGTGGAGATACTTAAATGCATTCTCCTTAACAGCTAGCCATTTCATCAAGGCAAACTGCCTACTCATCCTTAAAGACTCTGTTTATAACATCAATATTCCTGTTCATGAACGTAAGTCTGCAGTGGAGACGCATAAACAATCAAATATACAAAAAACTAAAAAGTTTGAGTCTCCTTTTTCCTGCTGGTATGGAGAAAATATAACTTGCGGAATGCGCATGCATGCGAGCATACAAGTCCGCAATTGGTTGGAATTCCTTTCCTTCTTCTCACTGTCTAACAATTTTAACTAGGTGCAATGTGATTTAACTGCTCCGGCAATTTCGATGACTAGGAGTAATAGATCAGGACTGCTTGTTCTACTTTACCTTATTTTACCATTCTCCCTACTTCTGCGTCACAGTGAGGACAAAAGACCAACATGAGAAAGCTTACGGTGTCCGCGCTATCCACATACCTAATCCAAGTGGACATAGTTGATAGAGTGCCTCTGTATAGGCTTGGAAAATTATGACCTGCAGCACGAGCACGCATGTAGACTTACAGTTTCTTAATTAAGCGTACTTCTTGTCAGGGTTTGAAAGATGCGCATGATGAAATGTTTGCAGTTATACAACGATGCAAAAAGAATTGATAGAGAGTGACAATGTGGGGAGGGCAAATGTCTTTGCTGTAACTTCTCCATTTCGGATATGTCACTTCTCAGACATTAAGTGAACGAAGCACACTTGGGCATAAACTGTGTTATTACGATGCAACAGAGAAATTTTCTCATTTTTATGGCATCCAATATGCACTTCTGCTGTGCCAGTCCATATGAATGCATCTATTAACCAGTCAGGAGTGAAAGCACTGCTCTCCTTTCCATCACCATCCCATGCACGATAACTTGGATGAACTTCCACATTATTTGGACCTTTGCAACAACCGCCTGACCATCAATCGTCGCATATCATGAGGAGCACCTGCCTACGCGGTATTTGCGTGGTCCATTGTAATCGCTCAGAAACCGTAAATATGGCACGCAAAGTGAAAGCCAACTACAGCGCAAATATGTCCAATTCTCGTGGCTATTTGCGCCTACCGTGATAAAAAGCAACGCTTACAATGAATTCGGAATTCCTCATTTAGCCGCAGATGCATCCATTTCAAGATTTTATTAATGCGCCCTCTCTATTATCCAATACACCTGATTTCCCGCCACTATTCTGGTGACCATAACAAGACAGACATGTTAAGGCGAGTTTGGCGCAAAGGCGAATCATGCGCCCCAGTGGCGGCTGAGTGGATGGATCAGGATTCCATTTCAGGTCACCGTGAACGATAGCGAAGGTCCGTCCTCAAGTAGACACCTTTACTCGCCACAATGCTACTAAGACTGCATAGAACTAACGAAGGCTTTAAAGTTATTCCTTTCCCTCCATTTGTATCTATGCTCACACATAACATGTAACCCATGCGCTCTCATACCACATTTCCGTGTACTCGTGCATACAACATGATGACAGAACATCAGACAACTTATTTATCGTCCCTGATTGTTAGCATGATGCGAGGGTGGGCAGCGAGGACAAATGAGTTATGATGCCTGTACAACGGACATTAAAACGCGCATTAAGAATTCGAAGGCTCTACATTACCCATTCAAGAATTTCTGGGCTTCCAACTCGGCAAATCGTGCGTTTGAGTTGTTGTTGATAGAGTACTGCCCCACCGAATCGCTCTCAGCGAACTCGACTTGAACTTCGAGCTGCTCAACCAGTAGTCGGTGTTAACCCTGTTGCCGCTCACATGAACTCCACTGACACTAGATCTGCGGCTGAATTTCCTTCTCCTCTGACCACTGGTTCCATCCAGCACCCAACTGAGTATCAATCCCTGTTCCACCGTTTAGGGTAGCCATTACTCCGTCATGTACCAACGCAATGCTCACAACGGGCCAAGCAGGAGTACAGCTTGAATTGGTGCTTGAATGACAGAGCTTCACTGTCATTCCTGATTGTCTAGAAAATGCATTCATGTCTACTGATACAACAGGAGTGTGTGTCGGATGTCTTAACTTTAGGACGATAGTTCCGCTGCAATGTGACATCTCCCTTAGCCTTCCGAGTGTGTTTCGTTCAATCAACGCCCAAGAACCGGTAACTTCATCATGCAGAAATGGCGACAACTACATTTTTAATTAAGATTTTTCGCTCGTGTATCCATTCTTTCCACAGTGCCGCAACGTTTTATCGTTTGTGTCATGCGAATTTGTTTATACTTGACAAGTGAACCAGCAATAGCGAACTTGTCTACCCATTCTTAGACCTTTTCTATCATTTCCTCACAGGACGTCTAACAGCACTTACATACCTAGAGCAAGTTAAGTGTTGCTCAGATTGAATTGGGCAGGGAAAATGGCAGATTTAGTTTATGCTACATGTACCGTTCGTTGGCCAATCTTCCATCAGTTCATATAGCACCAGTGCAGTAATTATTGAGATCAAGCCTTTGTGGTTGACTAAATGCAAATTTTGTTGCACACCAGTGATGATTAGTAATGAGCTAAATGCTTTCGCGAATGCAGATAGCCTACTTAGATGCTTTTAACAAACACGGAGATAGTTGATATCAAAGGAAGTGCTATCCTCATATTATCCCAATATTTCGATGGCAGGATTCCTTACGTGCCACGACGGCTGCTCCACACTATACAGTGCGAAACGGCTCACCAGATTACCATCCCCACGCTTATGTCAACGGAGGCTAACCCCATCATCTGAATGCACACCCCATACGTTGTCAGAATTTGGCATTTTAAGTCGTACTTCATCATACATTGGACCTACCCGTCAAAATGGACAGAGAAGTTGAAAGTGTGTTGCAGCCACTTGATTTGTCAGAAAATATGAGTAAAGAAGAAAACAGGAAAACAAACCAAAACCTCTGCATTGCCACCGCTCAGTCTGAAACGGAGGATTAGCCTACCCTCTAAAATGTGGCAAGAGGAAACCCAAATGGAATAGTAGTTGATATTAAATAGTAGAGTGGGAAACGTTACAGCCTTGATGGAATATAGTTGTTGGCAAAGAGGCATGAAGCATTTGGCTGAAGTCAACTTGGCAGATTGTGCAGTTGGTGGCCTCGCCAGGCTAAACACTTGCCTCACGGCAATGGCTAACTCGATTCAGGCGCACATTTATGCGTTTCACTCAAGCGAACCCTACTAATAGCGAATAAATTACAAGCCAGAATTGGGATTCACTTACTGAATCTGTGAGGCGCACGATGGAAAGGCTTCCTCAACATGTACGAGTCGAGATTTGCAAATACCTCGATGCCATGGACATCGTCGATGTGTGTGAGGCAATGCCCTACATGAGGTCGGTTCTCAGGTCTCTCACCATCAAAGGCATTTTGCGCAGTTACGTGAGACAAATGCAGTGGGTGGACGCAAAACTTTGTTGCATGCTGTATTCCACTCATGCTTTTGTAAGGAGAGAAGCTGACCCAGAGGTGAATGCGCAATCAGAAGGAATGGTTCTAATCAGTGCTCTACGATACTACCATGAATTTTGCCATTTCACTCCGCGGCACATATACCATGTCCTATCTGATTGTGGCAGGATCATTCGATTTTTATTGCTTGGATGCAGCGTAATGGATGTGGGTCTCCTTCAGCCATTTTGGCCCTCCCTCGTTTATGCGACTTGTAAGTGTGGACGACCATTGCTGCAGAACTACCCTGATGGACCTGATTCCATTGATGTAGTGGCCCACTTGACTAACTTTGATATTCATATCAACCCGGAAAGCATAGAAGCAAGAGATGTTTGTGATCTTAGGTCCTTCGAGACTTCTTACCTCTGTTCATTCGACGGTGTTGTGTACGTGATTGATTCTGCATTGCAATGCCACTTTGGGTGCAAGATTCCACTTGGACTAAGGCGCCTCATTTTCCGCATCAGTGACCTCGCTGCCAATAGGACGACTCGCCCTCCAATGCTCTTCATCCTCGACACGATTTCGTTGGCGACAAGAGATATGACGGATAGGGGTGATCATTTTGCTTGTCTCATAGCCAACCTTCACAGACTTGACAGAATTACATTGCAAGCGTCTGACGGATCTGCGGAGAGATTTACACCTTATAACTGGTGGAGGGCATGTCGTCTGCACCAACGGGGTGGAAGGTTCGTGTGGCTGTATGAGGTGTTCCAAATGGCTGCGTTGCAAATAGTCAACATGGACGCTGCAGGCAGAAGTCAAGAAGAAAGTGTGCAATCGAATTTGTCTCTACAGTGAATCGAGTAAATGCCTGTCTCCTTACGCAATCCCGCTATTCCGCACCTTGCTTTGGTACACAAGATTGCATTGTAACCCTTTTTTCACGGTTAGAATTATTTTCATTGCTTGTGTGTTTTTTGTTGAACGTTGACTTGCGGCTCGCCAAGATTACATTCCTACCACTTGAGTCTGCAGCATTGTGATTAGGTGGGCGCATATTAACGAGGCGGTGCTGCTGATCACCGGTTGTGCATCTTTTCATGCCAAAATGCCAACAGTTTAGGCGGCCTTGAGTGAAATGCGCAAGAGCAGCTATAATCTAACCAAACGATTCCTTCTCTGCGATTGCCAGGACATTGATAATGGATCAGTTTGCAACCCAGCACAAAGTCCTCTGTGTGGCCGATTTTAAAATGTTTGTTAGTTTTGAAGAATGTCTAAGTAGTTGGGCAGCTAAGCAATTTTGAACGCGAATTTCATAACCTCGTAAGTTAGCGTTTGTTGAGGGCGCAAAATCCACAGTAAGGCATATGGCACATAAGGCAATTCACAGCAGTTTACAGTAAATAATCAAAATAGACTCTCTTCAAAATGCAGCAATTTTGGCTTCTAATTTAATGCGAATGCATAGAGCATTTGCATTGGCGATCGTCGAATTAAGCTTGCTGTTGTTTGAGCTCTCGCTTCCACCTGAGAGCACAGTGACTTCGACTTGTTTACTTAGCCACTTAGTCAGTAGTCAAAGGTGGTCTGGTTAGAGCAGGGACAAACTGCGCTGACATGCTGCAAGATGTTGAGTTCTATCCTACTCAGACGATTTACCTTATTTAGCAGCAGTCCAATCCCAAATTTCTAATTTATCTTACTCGGTGTCCATTTCTATGATGACAGGTCTTGTTAAGCATCCAGTCTTCTAAAGCACTGATAGGTGTGCTGACGCTAATTTTGGGGAAAGTAAAGCACTAGATATGCCTGTTAACGTGCCAAACCTTCACCTAATGCCTTTGCTTGGCTCATTAATGGCCCTGCAATAAAGTAGTGCTTCACTTTTCGCCAGTGCAACACAAACTGTGTTAGATGTGCAACAATCACTGCGCAAACAGAATACCTCTTGGCTAAACCATTCCGCTGCATCAGAGTAGAAGGACGTGGCTGAGAAGTCGGTAACATGCATTCTCGGAGCCAAGATGATATACGACGATTACGCAAATTCTTCTCTGCGGGCCTATCACCACACTTATGACTAGTTTTAAGGAAAGGAAAACAGTAGATGTCAATTGGCTCTTTGACCTACGAGAAGACTGTGAGATGGATCCGCAAATTTTGTATGGCGATGACTTCAAAGGCACTTTGACACATTCCTCCTCCCATCGGTGCACCACAGATGTGCTGATGAGTGTGGTAGCATGATTTTAGGTGCTGCAATAGCGGTCAACCCATTTTAGACGAGAAGTGATTAAATGGTAGAGTTGGAAAGAGGCTAAGAAGGATATATTAGCCCAAATGGTCACAACACATTAAAACGTCAGATTATGCGAAAGATTGAGGTGTGGTAAGAGGCCTTTTGCAACAGTGGAGTTCTGGTTTCCGTCTCTGAGATCAAAGGCTGCGTCAAGCGGTGAGTGATGACCGAAGTGGACGAATGTTTAAAGGGGCGCATAAAAGGGTCGAGGAGGGTTATTCTTAGCTAATTTCCTCCCGTAACTAATTCATTCATTATGTGCAGTTGCTTTGAGTACAGCTGCCTACATGGATTTCAGGCCAGCGCTTTCAACCCGTCAAATATACTCTGCTTTAGCAATGAATCAGTTTCCTTTCCATCCTCATGGAATACTGTCCACCAGGACTGTGGGGAGTGTAGGCAAACACTACCTAAATATCGTTTTAGATTTGATTAGTTGATCTTTAATCAAAATTATCCTTATCGTGCTGCTATGTTGTGAGACTTTGCATGCGGGAGGAAGTAATTTTACACGGCTAGTCACTGAGTTCACGAATGACTCTCAGGCTTAGATGCGGTACTTTGGAGATGCTACATCCTGATGCAATGAACTCGGGCATTTCATTCTTCGGACGCTGTGCCTCGATGACTCAGCATGACCTTCCAATCATGCTAGTGGTCTTACTGTCCTTATGCACGAATGCAGATGGCATGGTCTCGTTCGATACTAAGTTTCATCACATCTTCAGGATGGAATCGAGGTATAGCATCTCAAGTAATCAAAATTAATATGCTGCACACACAGTTTATAGGGTATGCATCAGGTTCGACGCCCTGACTATCCTCCAAAGTCCTGCGCAACAACACCCGAAGAAGACAGTAAGGCAGAGGAATCATCGCTAAAGCATGGAAGAGTTGGAACGTTGAAGTGCAGGTCTGCAACCCATGTCGTCTGGGGCACCCAAGGCGGCAGCACATAATGATACCGAGTTCGGGATGGCTTAGTTAACTACGGGGAAATTAGAATGTCACTGCTACAGAAGATTTCTTCGTAAGCATTAATGTCTCACAAGATCTGACCCCATTAATGCAATGGCAGTTTGAGCTTTATGCGCACAACTGATGCGCAATGATCTCTTAGTGGGTCCAAAAATCCCGCTTTCGAATTTTGATGCATTCGACAACAACGGCCGATTGTAAGAACTTTCAAATGCTTTTTGAAAATGGATGCCACAATCGTTAGGCTCTGTAATATGGCGTGTTTACGAGTGCATTGGACACTGCATTCACTCTTTTGTTTTTTTCATATATCCGAGGAACACATTGCTGATACAGCCCATTGCGAAAAGGAGTAGAATAGAGCAATCATTGCTCAGCAAGGTAAAAATAAAAGCCCAAAATATGAGGTCCATGGAACTCACAGATAAGCATACCATGCATGTGTTATTTGCTCAAGCTTCTCTTCTCGTTGGTGCTTAGCGCCGCTGTCATCAGACTGCTTGCTGTGGACTTGGCTGCTACCTTTGGCGTTGGAAGTGAGGAGTCGCGGCAAGGCCCACTAAAATGCTTGGAGCATTGAACTAAAACTGCAAAAAGGGACTTACGTTGCGTGTGATAAATGAAAATGAGAAAATGAAACAAAACGCCTGCCTTGTTGTTCCACAGTCTGCCACATTAATACGAGCACCGTTTTCAAAATAAGACAACAAGGAATTCAAGTGGAATATAGGTTGCAATTAAATGTTAGGGTGGCAAAAGCTACAGCATGGACCAATTTAATTACTCGCAAAATTGCAAGAAGCATTTGGGTGGAATAAACGCGACAGATTGTGCAGTCAGTAGCAAAGCCAGACTAAACGCTTACACTACAGAGAGAGCTGATTCCAAATAGGCGCTCACTTATGCGCCTTATTCAAGCGATCTCTGCTAACAGCGAAAACATCGCAAGTTGGCGTTCGGATTCATTAAGCGAATCTGCAGTGTGTACGATGGAGAGGCTTCTTCCACGCCTGCGAATCGAGATTTGCAATCACCTCAATGGCACAGACATCGTCAATTTATGTGAGGCAGTGTGTAGCATGAAGTCGGTCATGCGGTGTGTCAAGGTAATCAAACGGTGCAATACTTCGCCCTGATGGTCTGTATCTACAAGGCATCTTATATATACGAGATAGGAGACTAAGAGAATCAGTACAATGCCCGGCGCGTGTGGTCCATTCACTTAGAATCACCTTCAACTACTTTGAGCTAGTCCGGTACAACTTCGAGTTTTACGAGTCTCGCAGGTGAAAATGAGTTTGTTAGATCAAGCATTTACGTTTATCTCCACATATTTCGCTCGATTAAGACGCTCACTTCTGCTTCTTCGTTCTCTTACGTGGACAAACCCACCTCAACGCGAGACAGGGTCACCGAATGATTCGCCATGCGTGTTGACTTGTCTAGGCCACTGCTTCGAGACCCTAGAAGAACTGGTGAATTGAGGTGGACGTATGATGCAGTTCTCCCACTGACCACCCTTTTGCGAAACGTTGAATTTCACTTCTGTCCAGAGGCTAGATGGCCAGCCAGTGAGTTAGCCTCAGTGGTATTATGGATGAATTAAGCGCGGTCTACAATGGGTTCGCGTACGAGGTCTGGTAAAAGCTATCCTTAAAATGAAGACGAAAAAAAGTTATGGACTATGAGGAACGGTAAATCACTTATATGCAAAAAGACTTTTCCATGCAGAGATAAAATATTCTGACTCCAAGTATTTGAAGCCAAGTGAGAACTCAGTCATCGCAATTTACATTCTTCACCTAACATGCAAATGCATTTGGTAGCGCTGCTAAATAAGTGCTAACGTATGCAAGGAATTTTCCTCAAAGGAGCGTTTTAGCAGACAGATGGGGAGAGCCGATTCCCGTGCAGATTACTACGACTCTCGCTATTAACTCCAGCCTCTGTTGCATGGGGCATCACCTGCAATACATTTGGGACTCATTCACCAGGTAAGGTGTATGACGGATCGGCCTTTCGTTTGTACAACGGCGATTCGTTCTTAGGTTGTCTCACTCACTCTCTGACCTTAGTCGGGATGGCTCATTGGTCCACTGATGGCAACACTGCGGCGAAAGCGTTAATTTCAGATGGAGAGGAGGATGCAGCGCTTACTCTAGCGCTCTAACCCTCGAATATTTCATTTTGCCACAGTTACCAGCAACTCAGGCCAATAAGCACAAGGAGCAGTTTTTGGGTAGAGGACTGTGGTGGATGCGATTTTATGCAACATTTTCGTCGCGTACACCAAGCGCCTCCAGTATCGCATCGAGGTATTCAACGTGGCGTTCTAATCGTTCCAAATGCACAATGTTGATGGAGAAAATGGCTAGACTAAGACACCTAAGGCAGTGCGGTACGAAATGGAGGCCTTATAAATTTCCAAAGATTTATAAGGTACCAGTGAGGTCTTTCTCCTTAGGAATGCATGACGGACGCCTCCATTTGGACGACGAATATGTTGCGGTTAAGCCGCATTGCTCAGAAGGTGGATTGCATAGAGAAAGAATGTTCGAGGCGAAATCTCACTGTACGCTGATGCTAAGAATGGCGAGGGCTGTATGTCTTACTAGAATAAAGCTATAGAGTAGATAGTCTAGCCACTGGTGCTTGCTTTGATAAAAGATGTGGTAGGGAATTACTGCCCTGCCGAGTCGCCGACAGCAAACTCACCAACGCGGCTCTCGTAGCAACACACTGCAATTGTCAAATAAGTTGATTTGACCCAAAGCTACTAAGCTGATTTATCGGAACCCAGAAATTACAGCATCTAATTCTTCGTAATCTTTATTGACCAACGCATTGTCAAATCATAGCTGCACCTGAAGCGACCGGCAATATTTAGCAGTGGGAAATGCGATTTCATTCATTCAGAACCGGGCACACAGAAAGACTTGATTTGCGTCGAGTCTTTTGGGAAGAAGATCACCCACCACCACCACCACCATGTTTGGATTTGGTGTGTCATCGTCTGCCCTTACCTTCCACGCCGCCATATTACATTGTGGAAATACGATAAATGCGACAAACAGAGAATTTCGGAATTGGAGGCGCTTCAATCTGGCACAGGTGTCCTCAAAGGCTCCCTCACAACGTGTTCCAATAGCTTGATTGTTGTTGGTCAATTCGTCAAGGTATGTTTGGTACCACATTTGATGGGGGGCCTATTCAACAAGTTGCTTCTAGCCATTCAGCCGCAAGACTTATCCTTAAGCAACTTGACGTCTAAATCACCAAAACCTATGCTTTAGAGATATTCGCACAAAACGAGATCACATATTCGAAATCATTATAACATATTTCATCACATTATCTTAATTTTCTGTGCAACAAACACGCCTTTCCTTGTATAATTACTAGGTCCTTGTAGTTTGCTGCATCTTAAATGTAGTTTGCAACTACATTAAAGAATCCGTACTTGCACATTTACTTTGGTCGTTGTTTTAATTAACAATGGTTGAAGGCTTCAATTGCGACCCAGTGAGGCAGTAGTTCCATACAGTCGACTGCCGACTACGGGCTGAGTTAGAGTGCCTCAGACGCCTGTACCAATACTCTTTCCAATCTTTATTCGCGCCATCATCACTCGCTGATGCAGCGCTCGACTTCAATTCCCAGATGGTACCGTAATGCTGGTGGCGCCGAGCATCCTCTATCATCCACTGCTGCAGCACATTCACAGTTTGCTCATCCAATGTCCTTGTCGGGCTGTATTGTACAACAACACCCTCATAGTTGACTCAGTACGAGCAAGTGATTTGCCTCTTCTACTGAACCGTGTCCGAATTCCTCTCTCCTACATACGTCGAGCCGTACCATACGGTATTGGTGCATACTTTCTGATAATTTTAGTTCGAAATGGTCCCACCACTTTGTAATAGTAGTAGCTAATGTTGGAAAGTGAAGAAAATATTTGTGACAATTAATCGGTTCTCTGCTTTGTAGTGTTCAACGCTCGCCTTTCGCATGAGTAGAGTGTTTATATGCAAGTGTGGGAAGTAAGATGGTTGGATGCACTTGGGTTGCATTCATGTCAGCTAACGTGTAAAATGCTGCAGTTCAGTCGATATATGCCATCCATAATTGGCGAGGAAATAACTCTCATGAAGAGGAGAAAGAGAGGGTGGTTAATTCGCAAATAAGGAACGAAGGAAAAGGGAAAGACAGTCGCAATTCCATTTTGAAGTTTGTTTAGCATGCGGCAACGGCAGGTGTTATGTCAAGCGTGATGTTGATGTGTTGTGTTTACCCACAACGGACAACCTTGATTGGTCGGCTGCCAGCCTGATGAGTCGAGGTCAAGGTAGACAAATCGTAACTAGTATGTCAGCTGTGCTTGTTTATTTGTTGGTGGGTTGGCTAGTCGCTTAGTCAGTCGGTCGGTCGGTCGATGGGTAGGTGGGATGGGGGTGAGTGTGAAGATTAATTGGTCGATCGGTGCGTGATGAGGTCAGTCGGTCTGTTAGTCGTTTACTGCCGTCGAGTAATGTGATGGTCCGTAAAGTGAGGTACGTCGGAGTGTGAAACAAGGGTGCCTTCTACTGTCACCGGGATTAGCTCATCAGACTTGGCTAATTCAGAAGGTTTTGCACTTGGATTTGTGCACGGGCACTTCGCCATGACAGGTTCCACTTATAAACTGATGAATAGCTTGCACAAAGACACGATAGCGTATAGTTGATTGAAAGAGCTTCTAGTAATTAAAAGCGGTGGCCCAAGTGATTAACTTTATTGAAATGTGCTAGTCACTAACGGACCATCACGCAGTGTCGCGAATTAATTGAAGGGTCACCTTGTACTTGCATCCGGAGGAAATATTTGATAAGTCAAATGACACAGATCTGTGCTTTTGCTGCTGCAAAAATCAAGAACACAGATTTGTTAGCTTGATGCTTGTATCAAACAGCTTTGGAACGATTGATGTTAAAATGTGCAAAGACAAGATTTTCTCTAGTCTTCTATCACGAACGCACAAACTTTGCACATGGACGTGTGCAGTGGAGCCATCGCATACTGAGGGCTCTGACTGGAGGCACCTTCTGCCATCCGCATCGTGCTCACATGCATCAAATCAGCATGCACCCACACTGCAGCTCACCATCATCGTAGACCTTGTTTTCACCAAGAAAAGATGCGCTTACAATGGGTAGGATGCCTGCTTCCACTCATGACTAATCAGGGTGGAAGGCACTGGCAGCCCAAATTACCCCGTTCATTTCAAGTTGATTTAACCACAACGGCACAGCTAATTTTGGCTTAAGTTTAAGTGAATGGATAGAAGGGCTTTGCGCTGCCTTGTAATAAGCCATTTCGAGCTTGTCCATACACTGGTCTCCCATCAAAGTGCAAATTCTCGGAGTGCATTAAGCGTTTTTTGCTTGTTGGCAATAGAGCTCTATAGTTGGGCATTAGAGCTGGGAGGAATTTAAGAAAACCGATCCACTACGAACTTCAAGTAGACTTTGTTTTCTTGGCTTACAAGGCTTTAGACAGAGAGGTCGATTTCTTGCTTCCTTTCTCCTGCTGTATCACCATTTTATAGACGAATCAATTCAGAGTCTGCTTCTGTTTGGCTGGAGAGATTTGCCATAAATCTAGCGATGCGGATTGAAAAGCGAATGGATGAGAAGCATCGACGGACCAATCGCGTAGCAGATGTGAGATACTATGCGACAGGATATTATAATATCGGTTAGCTTGTCCACTCTGCAGTAATGCACAGAGATCGGCACCTGTTGTTGACTACCTTCCGCTTATCCGTGCTATTAAAATGAAACGAGCGGCAACATTGCAGGCAAGATTCCGATCACCGAAGGCTCTCAAATTGACGTGCTGTCATTATAAATCACACTGCTTCAGGTTAAAATCTAAAAAGTGGACCAATGCAATTTTGTTACATTAGGAATAACAGAGATGCTGAGAGGTGTTAAGTAGCTCCGAAAGGGAAGCTTCGACACGCAAAAGAAAATTTGTAATAATTGAGATTATTTTGTGTCAGGCAGGGCCCAAATTATCATGACTTTGTGCGGCCTTTCTCATTCGTATTCTGTAGTGGCTCTTATCACGCTTTGTTGACTTTAAATTCCTGTAAATAAAAGGTACGCAAGGAGACGTCAGTTCCATTTATTCATCCGATTCACAGTTTTTGCTCATGTCGCTGTGCGTCAGCAAAAGCCGTCCATGCCTGAATGTGGGGTGACTTGTACTTTTATTACCATAGTGTGCCTCATATAAAGATCTGCACAAACCGAATGGAGAAGTAGGACAGTGTAAATGCTGGGCATTGAAATGTCCAAGCAGACTTTGCCAGCACCAGCACCTGGTCTCGCCCACGTGTGTACTTGTAGCTTGATGCATAATGGACAAAAATCACTTTACCGGTTTTTCGCAAATGACGATGTAGTGGACATACTTTGTATGGATTGCGTGCCTTACCCTGTCCTCATCGCACATATGCATGTCGTAGTATCCTTTTTGGGCTAAATGAACTAATCAGCGATTTTGATGTACCTGTATGAATGGAGAAACCGTTGTCACCTACGCGAACAACTTCTTACGACATTGTAAATGTTTGAGTTGTCGTGCCGTGAGCTTGCTTACCACAAACTTTCAATCATGGTCGTCAGTCGAAATGTTGTGGAAGCAAGCTGCCCATCTCGTAGCGCATTAGTTGTGATTCGACTTTAACAAAACACAATGCGGTCATTAGTAATGCGAACTCAGGTTTTCTATGATGAGGTTGTGATTGTGCAGTAGATTGACCAATGGTGAGGATGGCAAATTCAGCGTGGGTGATTAGTTTTACCAATTGCAGCATAATCGCAACAGCTCACTCCAGTTCAGACCAAATCAGAAGCAAGCAGCCCGTGTCACACACTTCCTCCACATTGATTTACGTGGTTAGGCAATGTAGAAAGACCGCTTTGAAAGACTATCATATAATCATTGCAAGTGTCGTGAGGCACCGACTTCTTCACCCTCACGGTCACTCGCCAATGGACTAGCAATGCATCGCAACACCCATTTCTGTGTTTTTTAGCAAAGGAAAGAACTTGAGAAGTCTGGATCAAAAAGAAAGGCTTAAGTTACGCGGACTATTTCCACCACCATATGACCCAGCTGCACGAAGATGGTTTTGAGTTTTCGCTGTCGCCCACGTTGGTAAACTTGTAAGTCTGCATGTTACACGAAGGTGAGCTGCATCAAAGCGAAATTTGCCTTTTGAAAGAAGTGCCTTGACAGCATCAAGCACTGCAGTCACTTTTACTTGGTACCCTTCATCTGCACATCTTTCCATGTCAATCCATGTCAAACACATTATTTCATCCGTGTGCATTATACTACTCAAATCTTGTCACTCGATGGCAGTTGGGAGGCAAGTCACTTTGCATCAGTAACGAGCATCGGTTTTGAGCATAAGCTATTGGAGGGGATGATGCAGTTGGGAGGCATTTGCACTGATTGCAGAGTCAACATCCCACCGGTGCATTTGCTGATAAATTGCTCACTGGTGAAGTGGTACTTTACAGGATCAAGAGGGAAAGTGACATTGTATGCAGAGACAAATAATGCGATGACGGGATAGGCAGTGCATTGAGTAAGAAACTAAGGCAGTCCCATTATGAAGTAGCTAGAGCCTAGACCGACCTAATCCCACCTGCACTAGTCTCAAAAATCCAGCGTGGTGAAACCTATGGGCTTCATCACACGTCACCTACAGTAAGTGATTCTGTATGCACTGCCACTGTCTGGTGGCCAAAGCGATTAGGACTAGCAATCAGAGTTGAATAAGCTAAATTGAAGGCTAGGGGTCGTCAGTGCGAGAGTTGGACCACTTCGTCGCAATCAGAGGTAAAATAACAGTACACGAGGTAAGTGCCCTGTCTGTAAACAGACACTTTGCCTCCATTCGCTCAATTTCTTTCTTCCACTCACTACTTCACAATGACTTCTTCGTCGACATACTCCAGATTGCATTTGCATTGCTTGATGGACTATGGGATGGTGGGTAGCATTCGAGTGCTCTCTGTGAACTGGCCCACCTGTTAAGCGAGTGCAAGTTTGCCATGCGCTGTCCTCAAATCAACCAATGCAAACCTCTAAAGTATGCTCTCTATGGTTAGCCTTACTAATCATGCATCGCCACACAACTTTGCCCAATCATGCCACTCACTAACCACGATTTGCGATGTGTCGACACTTGATCCTCTACAGATTGTACTTCCACTCTATAGCAAGCCCTTCGCTGTAGGCCAATCTCTGCTGGATTGGACGATCTCTTCCATCTACTGTTTAGTTGTTGGCGAATGGAATCCTTAATCCTGGATTTGGAATGTAGTGAGGCCACAAAATAGGCCTATTTCCTCAAGCCATCAAAACTGTGCCGCCGCCATCTTGAACACCTTCTCGATGAAGCGCATGCGTGCAACTGTGCATTCTCTTCACTCACACATCACATTTCGCTTATTGCGACCCCATGGCTTCATGTAATGCTTGTCCCCTTCAGTTGACAGTAAACAGTCATATGATGGCTTGTCAAAATTAGTAGGTGGTGTGGGACAGAAAAGATCACATGCACTCTTTCAAGAAATCAACAACCCGGATCTCTTTAGCTCATTACAAATCATGTTTAGCACAAAGGGAAGGCATCTACTGTTAGGAAGAAGGAGATGTAGAAGCAACATGCACACTGCTCGTATCAATCCATCCTCACGTATCGCTTGACCACAGACTACTGCTGCAATTGACGCGGATTCAGCACGAACCGTGTGCAACTGGATTAAAAGAAGCTACTTAGCTTCTTTGGATTCTCCCTTACACCCACATGGCTTAGGTGCTCATGTTTGTATCAATGAGCCTCTGTTTTGAATGCATTTGTTTTCCCTATGTATACTTGTGCCATAAAATGCAATATCCGAAGGGAGTTTTGGGCTATTCTTGCCAAATATGCCTGATTGCCATGCTTAATAAGGTGATTTCTCCCACTGGAACGTTGTAAGAGGGTGTTGAAAACTCTTGTACACCGGAATCTTATCACGACATATAACCTGCTCAATTCTTTGATTATGCTTGTGGTTGGTTCGTTCGTACCAATGATGCACTGTACAACGTTGCCCAGTTCTGTCATGACTGTTCTGTGAGGCATGACATCCGCATCACTATGCTCCATTGCAAATGTTTATGCCAGCATGCAACTGGACGGTCTCTATCGCTTTGGTTTTGATTAGATAAGGGCTTGTCAAATCCGTTCTCTTCATATACATCTCCGTTTTCAGGTAGTCTTGGGTGTCATATCATTGCGAAGACATCGAATAGCTGATGTTGTGCTGCACTTTTCTGTCTCACTTTCTTGAACGAATCTGGTATTTTCGTAAGCGATGATGTGTTCATTCCCTCTTTTGTTTTGTTCGAATACACTTTTCACGGCTGCATTGCAGGCGTTCGGATGCGGCGCAAGCCGTGGGGCGCTTGCATCGAAATTCGGTAATGTCAGAATCGGTGTGATGCATGATATTTGCTTCAGCTCTTTAAATGCACCATCATGCCAAATTTTTCTGCTTCGAATGACTTTCTGTCTATTTATCTTTGGTTAATATAACTCCCACAGTTATTTGTTGATCAGTTGCAACCACGCTGTACTTTACATATTCTTCAGATATTTGTCTGACCATCGCATGGAGTTGGCCAAACGCTGTTTGGAAAGGCTTTCTTGGGGTTAAGGGTGGGTGATCCAACACTAGTTTCAGGAAAAAGTTGTGCTCTCATATACCTCAAATGAGAACGTGATCAACATCTGGATAGATCAGACAATGCTGCGATATAGGGTCTAAAAGGCAGCGCATGTTTCCCGTAGGTACCGTGCGACAATGCAAAGGCTGCCTTTTTACTCTCGGTTTCAGCTAATTCTACTTGCGTGATGAATCACTTTGGCTTGCATAGGGACTTCTACAAGTCGTTGTTGTGGAGTTGTAAAAATGCGTCTTTCTGCGTTACTGCGCTCTACTTTTCATAGTCGACGCATAGATGCAGGCTTCCGTTGTTCTTCTATGCCCACGCAATTAGAGACTTATGGTGATTTTTATGGTTTTTGATATCACCTTGCAGATGGGTCTAGTCTCGCCATCACCAATGTATGCTTCACAATGCCGCGGCATGGAACTCTACATACGCACTTAATTAGCACTTCACGACGTCCTTTACCTACATTGTTGGTGCCGTCCAAGTTGTTCATAGGTGTGATTGTGGCCTCTAGAATGGCGTTACAATGTCACCGACGCCTTCCATCTGTACGAAACAGCTGCATTGACCTCAATTCCATTTTGGCTGCTATAGGTGCCTTCAGCAAGATTTGAGACGGCTTTGATGGTACGCAGGAAATCTGTATTCCGAACCGCTCGGAGCCTGTCCTCCAGCTCAGTTCTAGTAGCGCTGTTTACTGTTATAACTTGCTTAATGCTATGGCTGTAATAGACCTTCTGCTCGTGTGCTTTTGCATAAAAATATGCAGAATGTTACAGGATCCATCCAGTCATCAACGTCTCACTGCACCTGCAGACTGCTTCGTTAAGTCCACCAACACTTGCGCCAACTTTGCGTAATCCCTTAAATCGGTTGTTCTTAAGATAAAGACCCTTCGATTGCCAGTTTGTGATTAACTTATTTGTGAACATTAGGGCACGGAGATCCCCATTACTTACTGAGAAAAAGAATGCATGCGGATGACTTGAGCACAATGCCAAGGTGGTGATCATACCAAATCAGGGTATCACATCGACTTTAGTTGCAGAAATGCACATGCACACACCGATGAAAAAGTCTATTTCGAAAGAGTATTTGACAAACCAGATTGGATTGTAGATTGTAAAGGCTGCAATTGGGGTTCAGCGATCGTCTGTAGTGGGCGAGAATTAAGAAGTTGTCTTCTGCCTAACGCTGGCCGAACACAGCAGACTACTGTGCTGTTGCCTATTGTCAAGTTGACGCCTAAGCATTGCCCTACGCTAGTGCGGGCGAGCGATAATAGATGGTGGCGAAGATAGGCAGGCGAGAATGTGGGTAAAGCGATGATTTGACGTCGCGAGCAAGATGTGAACCTGCACGGGTAGACCCCAAGAAATTTCTAGTCCATCGTCTAAGCACTTGGCCTTCGCATCACAAATCTGCCCTTCCACTACACTTTATCTGTACAATTTCACAAGGAGCATCTTCAGTTGCTCACACGCTAAGTCAACTGGTGTTGTGGTCCGAACTCCGTTTGGCTACGCCTTGCACCTCATGCGATCACCAAATTTATAGCATCTAAGAATATTATTTTTACATTCGAAACGTCAGTTAACATTACTGTTCATCTGTCAATAGAAGAACAAAATGATGCATGGTCAAGCTGAAACTAAATCCAACGATAATCCTACGCAGCATTTGCAACACTGAAAATGACTTAGAAGACGCAGTTCTTTATGACCATCAGAAATTAATATGTACTGACTTTATTGTTTTAATGCTTCAAGACTTCTGTGATTGGTAGCCAGCGTCACGAAAATCCATACATCATAGCTGCTCATTTCGCAGCTTGGACATGAATTGAGTATGAATAAAATGCCTCATCATGTTGAGATTAGAGAGGACCTTTCACTGCTGTGAGTGCTGCCACTCAGGAAATAAGCTGCTTCCAATCATCAAGGTATGGTCGCTTCCTCCCTTCATTGTTTGCACGAAGAGAATGTCTTGAGAGCAATAGAAATGCTTACATGGAAAGGATTTGTCGTGAGTGGTAGTGGGCTGCAAATATGAATGGAGAAACCGTTGTCACCTCAGTGAACAGTTTCTTACGCCATTATAAATGCTTCCATTGTCGTTTCGCGAGCTTGCTTACCACAAACCTTCAATCGTGTTTGACAGTGAAAATGCAGTGAAAGCATGCAGCCAACTCAGGATTTGAATGATGAGGCTGTAATTATGCAGCAGCTTGACCAATCATGCGGATGGCAAACTCGGCGTGGGTGGTCAATTGCAACAATTGCAGTAGCTCACTCGACTTCACACCATGACAGAAGCAATGCAGCCAGTGTTACACATTTCCTCCAAATGCCGCTATCGCTACCTTTGGTGAAGCTATAAGTCTGCATAAGTTACACGAAAGTGAGGCGCATTGGTGCAAAACTTGCACTTCAAAAGACACGCCTTGACAACATCAAATAATGCATTCACTTACACTTGGTATCCTCCATCTACACACCTTTTGATGTTGACCGATTATAAGTGCGTTATTTGAAATGACTGCCTTATACTACTCAAATGCTGCCAACAGGGATCAGCTAGAGCAGCTTTGTTTGTGTGGCAGGAGAATGGAATGCGGAGAAGAAGCACATTTTACTGCAAATGAGGCTACTACCCTGCATTTCGTTGGCACATCAACATGGTAATGGAGCGTTCTGGCACCATTGCAAGGCAAGTCATTCGACATCTAACGAGTGTGGATCTGGTTGCAATGACTAGCCTACGTTGAAGAATATAGTTGCTCCAATGGTGCAGGAGGTTAGTTAACTAAATACATCTATTCCAGTCTGAAAGTGAAACTGTGTTAGACACAAGCCGGTTCTGAAATCCAGCGTGGCAAAAACTTTTGACTCGATGACAAATCACCCTCAGTAAGTGGATTCGCATATGCTACAACCGGCTGGTCGTTAAAATGTGTAGGAGTAGCATTAGAAGTTGAAATAATGAAGTTCAAGCCTAGTGTGCTGTCAGTTCGGAAGTTGGAGCCGCATTTTGGTGTGACAGGAAAATGGACTGTGGAGGAGAAGCACATTCTACTGCATTTGTGAATACTATCCTGTCTTTGGTTGGCGAAGGGAAATGACGTTGATGCGATGCTGGATTGAAGTGGTTACTGAATTCGAACAAAGCCTGACGTTGGTGCTAGTAAGTGCACAGTCACCGTGGCATGTTGGAATGTGAAAGCACCCCAACATCAGGCTGGTTAGAAGCCATGAATAAGGTCTTTTCATCTTCGAGAAACAAGCCATGTTAGAGAGCACTAATTCACAGTCGGTAATCAAATTCTGCGACTTCATTGACGGTGATCGCACTCAGCAGTCGGCACTTCGATTTGGTCCAAAATCGTGATCTGAATAAGCAACAATGAAGGGCGAATTCACTCATAGTCGGTATTGGTGGTGATGATGCCAATGAGAAGCACCAGGACAGGATAGAGCGACACCGTAGAATTCGTCATGCAAACGCAGTTGAATTGTTTGGTGGTATGACTCTTGTTACACCCACATTAATACCAACGTGACCATCGCAGCTATCCAATCAGATGCTCAGAAGCACGTAGGAATGGCTTTTGAACATCTGCTTGTCTCTTTTGAGCATGCAGCTCATTCTCTTGGTAAAGGGTGTGTCTTAATTAGACTGACGGTTGGTCCCTTCGCCTGGGTTGCATTCCATCCAAACAAAATAATTCTTGTTGTATAGACGATTACACCTGATGGCCCCACGTTCACTACTTCCTTCTTCTTCAAATCTATAAATTATTTCAACAGGCAAGGAAGTCCAACATGAATGTTTTGACGAAATTTGGTGCATTTGGAATTGATTCGCGTGTCAATAATCTTCGTGTTGATCTAATGTTGCATTGTGGAGGATGCAGAAATCGGTGGCCATTTGATATGGGTGTACCAGTGGCACCGTCCCTGCCGATCCCATTTCGCATCGCCACTCGCAGGACGCCTCAGTTGGCCTGTATAATCGTAGTAAATTGGAAGTAGTGTTGTCAGCAGGATAGTAAATTGATGGCCGTGTGATAGAATGATTGCGTACATGATCTGCTGACACAGTGCAATAAAAATGGACGTGAGCAGAAGCTGATTTCCATTAACTTTGACTGCACACATCGCCAGTGGGTGGTGCGTCATGATGCGAAGCGATTATGTGCACACAGAAACAATCATTGCCAGGGCGAAAGCTGTCACTGCATTGGCAGCTTCTATGCAATTAAACAGCATGTTTTGATTCACTGGCGAGGAAGCATTCTACTTCCTCACAATCGAGATTAAAGTTAGCATCGTTGGTGTCTCTAAATTTGAACATGACGAAATTTGATGATGGGAGGAGAAAATGGCAAAGAGTACCACGCTAAGGGATGCATGCATTTATTGGTGCTTTATTTTGCACTCAGGCAGAAATAGTGTCAATCACGAACCAAACCAAAGTGCTCACTATGGAGGAGATAATATTCTCGGTTGAAAGAGTGGAAAGTTAGACAAAAGGAGCGATCGGATGCTGAGGCGTGGTGACTGCGCCAACTGAAATGCGATTGGCTGAAATAATAAGCATGTAGGTTTAACACTTGTCCACCATCGCTTGGTTAGAAAGAGTGAAGACGATAATCCATCGAGTAGTGAAGCCTCATTAAACGCATGTATCGCACCCTTTTGTTTGGTGCGAATCACGTGCTCAACTTGGCGAATAGTTCCTCTGGTCTGTGCTAACTGTGAAGGATTGGCAAATTGGAAACGAAGTCCACTGACTGCAACTGTCGTGTGCAGAGTAGAAAAAGAAACCAGGATTAAGCAATTTAAATTTTTGAATAACTCAGTATCAAAGTCATCGTTAACCCTAAGGAAGGAGGTGCAAATTAGAAGTAAAATTTGTTTGCTCAGTCACCTACTGTAGTGTTTCAAAATGCAAGACGATGCGTGTTATGTAGCGAGTAGTTCTAAAAGGGAATTTCCCTGCCTACAGGCATACGAGGACAATTCGATAAACATGTCTATGGAAACTAAATGCTGTGTGGTTAAGACAAAGGAGAAGCAAAAATTGAACAGCTAATCCAATCAATCAACAAACGTCGAAAACAATGTAGACTGAGTGGTTTGATGAGGCAAGCATCGGGCTTGTGGATGCTACAACTTCGGGAAATAGACTCGACCTTTGGAAGAGTCACACTGAGCTCTTCTTGAGTGAGCGCTGATACGAACCATGTACACATTTATTCAAGACATTCGCTAGGACTCTGCCAGAAGTAAACGCATCACAATTTGAGAAACAGTCTCATAAAATACAAGTGCAATGCGCATGGTGGAAGGGATTCCAGCAATCGTGTAAATCGAAAATTGTGAATACCTCGATGGTGCAGACATCGTCACTGTGTGTGAGGCAGTGAACCACATAAAGTCGCTTCTCAAATCTATCATTGTCAAATGCGTTCTTTGCAATTACGTGAAAGACATGGCATGCGTTAACGCAACACTTTGTCGTATGCTGCATCAGACATTTGCAGCGACAGAGGGTAAGGAGGCAGAGTCAGTGTCAAAGACAGGGTCGGAAGCAGAGGCGCTTCGTAAGACGGTATTATACTACCGAGAGAACTACCCATTCTGCATAAAGTGTGTGGGCCAGAAGCCAGCTGATTCCCACATATTATTTTACTGCACACTGTCTGGCATTAGCACACGCATTCCGGATATTATTGGTTCTTTTGGCAAGACTCTCAAACTGCAAACTGATGAGCATGGACAGCGCCCATATTAAAGAGCTTTTGCTTATAGCGCACGCAAAGATGCCAGCAAGCTGGATGAGAAAGAAAGCAAACACCTCTACACGCTTCTCGGCACTGCCATCATCTGCCAGTTCCCCTATGTGATGTACGCGATGCGTTCTTTGCTGCAATGACATAGTTAGCGCCGTCCGCCATATGCACTGAAGAGCGCAATGAAGAACATCGCCCGTATCACCTACAATAGGACCCGTCGCAATCCACTACTTCTCATCCTGGGTGTTAAATCGGAAGAGACAGGGAGAACAGCGGCCAAGTGTGACCATTTGGAGTGCCTTGTGACCAGTTTTCAGAAGCTAACAGTTGGTTTGTTTGGGAGAAGGGGTGAAGGATTTGAGGTGGATGGTGGTCCAAGCAATTGGTAGAGTGTGGCGTCCGCACTTACGAGATAGGCTGATCGACAACCTGCGCGAAGCATTTTAGTGGGATTGTCGCGGCTCCTCACTGCTAACGCTAAGGAAAGCATCCGATTCCACAGCAAGCAGTCTCATCGCAGCATCCGAAGAATGAAATGCTCGGGTTCATTGCACCAGGATATAGCATCTCTAAAGCACCGCATCTAAGCGTGAGGGCAATTCGTGAACTCAGTGACTAGCAGTGTAAAATTCACTCACTCTCGCATACAAAGCCCCATAATATAGCAGCACTAGAAGGAAAATTTTTGATTGAACACTAACTAATCAAATTTAAAACGATATTTAGGTAGTGGTTGCTTACGCTCCTCCACAGTCCTGCTGGACAGTATTCCATGAGAATGGTAAGGAAACTGATTCATTGCTAAAGCAGGGTAGGTTTGACAGGTTGAAAGCGCTGCCCTATAATCCATGTAGTCAGCTGTACCCAAAGCAACTGCACATAATGGATGGATTAATTACGGGAGGAAATTAGCGAAGAATAACCTTCACCCACCCTTTTATGCGCCCATTTAACCATTCATCCACTTCGGTCGTCACTCACCACTTCATGCAGCCTTCGACCTCAGAGACGGAAATCAGAACTCCACTGCTGCAAAAGGCCTCTTACCACACCTCAATCTTTCACACACCCTGACTTTTAATGTGCAATGACCATTTTGGCGTTATATTCTCCCTAATCTGTTCTCAACTCCACCACTCAATCACTTTCCCGCAAAAGTGGTTTGATCACCAATGCAACACCTAAAATCACGCCACTTACGCACCAACACATCAATGGTGCACCAATGGGAGGAGAAATGTGTCGAAGTGCTTTTGAAGTCATTGTCAAGCACAAATCACTGATCCACCTCACAATTCTCTCGAAAAATTGAAGGGCTAATTGACATCTACTGGTTTCCTTTCATTAGAACTAATCACAAGTGAGGTGATAAGTCTGCAGAGAAGAACTTGAGTAGTCGTCGCGTTTCATCTTGGCTCCAAGAATGTTGCACCACCTTGTAGCTTGAGACAAAACTCTTCATGCATGTCATCGACCTCTTATCATGCCTTTCTACTCAGATGCGGTGAACTGGTTTAGGTTTTTGCGCATCTAACATAGTTTGAGTTGCACTTGCGAAAAGTGGAGCACTACTTTATTCCAGCGCCATTAATGAGCCAAGCAAATGTATCAACTATAGGCTTAAAGCGTTAAAAGGCATATCTAGTGTTTTGCTTTCTCCAGCGTCGTGCATAGTAGCAGCAAATAATGAAGCACATCTTAAGTTTCATTGTTAGCTCCTGATAATCTCTGTCCACATTTGTGGAAGACTGGCATCGTGCTGCCTGTAAATTTAAATGTCGTGATCGCAATAATTGCACTGCAGTGGTCAAGCTCATGGTTAAACGCGGGCACTGCTCTTTGTGAAGATTCTTCTACTAAACTATAGCTAAACTGTTGGGACCGAACCAAAATAGCTACTGCTGTGATCAGTCTGCACACCTTGTGGCCGATTTTTGTAGCCATGAAAACAGTCAGTCCAAAGTGTCTAGTTTGGGCTTCTCGCCATCGAGTCAATGGAGATGTTGTTTTGGTTTCTCACTTTTAACTTAACTCTTTCCTCCCGACAATAAAATTGCTGCAATATCCTTTTGGCTGTTCTGTTAATTTTGACGGGTGAGAACAATGGGCCACGAAGAACGCTTTAAAATGACTGCCATGAGCTTTGACAAGGTAATGACATAAGTGCGGAATTCTGACAACGCATCACAGAATGTGTGAAGCCACTGTGAATCCCTGCTTCCTATGCTGCTTTAGTTGATGCAATGCTGGTGATGATAGTCCTTGTCCTTGTCTCGTCAATTACAGTGGTTATTTATCTACAGACAGGTGTTGAGGAAAAGGCACTTTAACTGACACAAAAAGAGGGGCGAGGTAAGATATTGCTAATTATGGGAACGGTGTTGCTACCCATCAACATTGGCAGAGCATTTCAAAGTACTTTGCAGCTAGTTAAGTTGTTAGAAGGTAAGAATTAAGATGAAAGTGAGAAATCAATCCAATACCTCTGCATTGCCATCGCGCAGCTTGTAAGGATGATTAACCTACTGCTTAAAGTGCGATAAAAGGAAATCCACATGGAATAATAACTGCCATTTAATAGTAGAGCGAGACCCGTTACGGTGCCGTGTGAATTCGTTTGTTGGCAAAAGTACACTGAGCAATTGGCTGAAGTGAGCCTGGCAGATTTTGCGGTCAGTAGTAAGGCCATACTAAACACTTGCCTCACAACAACGGTCCATTCAAATTAAGCAAGCGCCATGGGTTTTACTCATGCGAACTCTGCTAGTAGCGAATGCATCCCAAGTCCAATTCGGGATCCACATAGTATACCTGCGAGCAGCACGATTTACGTGGTTGTATTGAAACAGTCACTTGCTTGCCTCACATTTATATTTGTGTTACTGAAAAGAACATGGAAGGGAATATGCTCTGTGAGTTCGACGATGTGGTGCGCATGATCGATTCCGCACTGCAATGCCACGTTGGGCGAAGTCTCATGCTTGGAATTATTCGCCTCATATTCCGCATCAGCAATCTTGCTGAAATTAGGGACACTCGGTTTCCAATGCCATTAATCTTGGGCTCAGAATCGCAAGAGACAGAGGTTTTGACGCATAGGGTGATCGTTTTGAGCTTCTCATGGCTACTCTATACTGGCTTGGCAGAATTGTATTGCGATGGTATGGCGGGTCTGCAGTGAGAGCTACACCTTATTATTGTAATGAAGACCATTAATAAGGGTCTACAATGGAAGTTGAACTAATATGACAATGTTGGTGAAAAGATTTACTCAAGGCTTACTAACAACTTGAGCATTCAGGAATATTCCTAGGTGATTAGGAGAGCGAGGATAGTTGCTATGCTCATTGTGGTGCCCCCAAACGAACGATTACGACAAACAACTCCGAAGAATAAATTCCGTTATCAGTAAATGTAAAACTGCATGAGGTACAGTTCATGCGAGGAAACACAATAAAGTTGGATTTCTGGATGATTACCTATTCACTTGCATGTATAAAGGCATTGCCGTGTCGTACCTGTTGGCGGAGAAGAAATCAAACAATCGTGGCTCCTAGAAAAGTGGTGGACAGTAGAATTGCTGCTGTTTGTCTTCTGACCAAACAGTCTCATCGCTTCATCAGGCGTACTAACCCATGACGGGAATAAAGGATATTGATCTAGGGCACGATGACAGTGCAATGTTATCTGTGCAGACGTAATGTCTTACCTATGGTCACTTTTAAAAAGGCGGAGAGTAAACGTTAAGGCACTTGTTGACCTAAGTGTGATGGTGAAGTGTTCCATGGGATTGCGTTCAGCGAAGGCACTTTGGCAACTTTCAACCCATTGGTGGATCAATTCGTCACCTCTGTTGAGTCAAGGGCGGTGTTGCATTAGTGGTAAAACCATTCCAGGTTATCAGGGATCTGACAATGAATTCGAAACAGATAAGTGAGAGGATATTTTAACGTACAGGACAAATAATATGGCTGATCATATGATGACATTCTATGAGATAAGTGAAAGCGAAACGTAGGACCTCAACCTGATAGTGGATGCGCTTTTGATGAGTGGAACCATCGCGTAAGTCAGTCGCATTGCTGTTGGAGCAGCTGCCACACATTGGCACTTTGCCAAAGCAAGTAGATCGCAGCCATCCGCAACCACACTCTCATCACCATCATCCTCCTCATTATATATCCCTTATGTTCACCAAATTTCTACTTCATGACCGAGAAGGAATAGCTTTGCCATGACACTAAAATCAGGCAGCTGGCATGGCCCGGAGATCAGCCTCTGCGGCTTGGGCATTACGGCCGTAAAGAGTGGATGGACTTTGCTCAGATATTTGCACACTGAGGTGCTCCAAATGGCTAAGTATCTACAGCATTTGCTACACATATATTTTTTGGTGCTTGCTTTCTTGGTAATAAGTCTCATCATCGTTAATCTCGTTTATAATTTTGCGTTTTATTACAGCAAATTCGTTTGAGCAGAAGATTAATTTCATGGTTAGGAAACTTGCATTTTGCGTATACAAGTTCGTACGATAACATTTCAAGCGAGAGGTGGTGTAGGCTACCGCAATCTTTTGCGACCCTTGCTTGAAGGATGTGTTGCAAGTACTGTCAGCTGATTTTAGAAATGATTCACATTCCAATGCAGATTATCCCATTATTCCATATCCCTGCCTCGATGCCAATTGCCCTCAATCAACTCAAACCATCACGAGTAGTGCTGCTATTGCCACCTGCTTCGCACAAAAGAAGGATTATTGCTTCCTTGTCCAATCACTCGACCACACTTGTCATTCGCTTCGTCCATGCCTCCCAACCTCCCTTCATGCGGCACTCTGTGCGGTCGCAGAAGTCAGCTGGACGATAGCCAAGCAGCACAATAGGCAGCAGTGTTCTGTTTGACACTCGTTCACCGAAGCTGGTTGCAGCCTCTTCTCAGCGACAGTCTAGAATCTACGGTAGCCCTCATTAACGACATTTGCTTCAGTACGGCTCGTGTGGATGTGGCGCTTAAGGATGGCACGGTGCACACCCACCATTTATTCCCACGTCTTCTGGTTGTATTTCTTGTGGCACCGAATATGGCATCATGGCAGATGAACGTAGTGTGAAGTGGAAGCGAAACCCCTCGAGCCACAAGTGTATGCAGATCTCTTAACGTGTTTGGTGGAAAGAGGGTAAGTAAAGCTTGATGTGATAAGATGTGAGGCAGTGCATAAACAGCGATGCTACTACGTGGGCGCCTACGGTGGAGGATACTGGAAGTAGAGTTGAGGGCAGCGGCATTTCGCACAGCGAAGTTCACTCCACATCCCACCAAGCACTGCGTCTACGATGCGGTGTTAATGTGGCGGGCAATAGTGAAGTGGTGCAGGTTTAAAGGAAGTGTCCAACTTAATGTCCTTGGATTTGTGCGACATCAGTGATGGTCTAAGTGTCACAATTCTCTTCACTGGATGGCTCATTTCAAGTATATTTTGTGCTTGTTACTTGCTCAATGCTGAAAAGTAGAAGAATTACATTGCAAGAAATGCAGGTGTGGACCTGGACGACACTGCCATTAGCATAAGTACTGAAGTGATAACGTCGGACTGGATTAAGCATAGGCAAAGTGGCGGCGTGAAGCGTGGTACAAATAAGTTCAAATTGATTCGAATTTGTCTGATTTCTCTTTTTGTAGAAATGAGGACAGGTAAAAAACCTCCAATGAATTTGTTGAGGAAAGAGGTATTGGCGAACACCTATTGTCTACAATTGTGGTTCCATGACTGTCACAATGCACACAAAGACAGCAATACCAACGTCTGGAAGATATTTCACACGCTTTTTAGGTGCATTAGAAGCGATTAGGAAGCTAAGAAATGACTATGCAAAAAGTGCTGCTCGCCTTGTTATATCAGGACCAAAGAAGGCGACAATGAGAAGGTAATGCGGATTTTGTTTCCTCTTTGCATAAGTTACCTGATGCAGGGTCCACAACTGCGACCGTAAGCTGTCGCTGGCTTGGTGCAATGTCACATTCTTGCTTATTCGTTAGATTGGTTTAAGACCTATTCTCAGTGACTGCATAGAGGGAGGCGGGATTATTAGACTACATCAAACAAACGTGTCCTGCCACCTGTCACCTTCCCATGACGCCAAGCAATAGCATCAGATCTGTGCTTTACCTGGGAAGCCGTTCAAATTAGTGACGACGGATGGAATCAATGTAAACTTCCTCGATTCTGCTTCAATGGCTTAAGGAAACAGTTCCGACCTCAGCTGCATTCCCAATGTAGGCACAATGGCTCAAATTCGTCGACTACCAAACAGTATATAGAAGAGGTCGTCCAATCCAGCACAGATTGGCTTGCAATGAGGAGCATGCTATAGAGGGGAAGTGCAACCTCTAGAGAACCACGTGTTTTCACATAGCAACGCATAGTTAGTGAGTGGCGTGATTAAGCAAGATGTGTGGTAATGCGTGAGCAGTGAGGGTAACAGTGGAGAGCATGCTTTAGAAGCCACCACTAGCTGCATGGTAAACTTGCATTCGCTTAGCGCATGGGACATTTAACGTTGTACACTCGACTACTTTCCATCATGGCGTAGTCTATTGAGCAGTGCCAATGCATTCTGGAGTATGTCAGTGGCGCAGTTGTTTTGGAGCAGTCAATGGCGAATTGGTGAGTGTAGAAGGCGGAACAAAGAAATTGAGCAAAAGAAGACAAAGTGTCGGTTGGCGGGTAAGGACAGTGACTTCGTCTACTGAACCTCTACCTTATCGCTTCAACGAAGTAGCCCAACTTCCGCACCGACAGCCTATCGGGCTTGAACTTCATAATTTCAACTTCTAATGCTACTCCTAGGCGTTTTGGAGACCAGCCTGTTGTAGCACATGCAAATTCATTCAATGAGGGTGATTTGTCATAGAGTCGAGAGTCTCTGTCACGCTGGATTTTGGAACTGGATTGTGCATAAAACAGTTTCACTTGCAGACTGGAATAGCTGTATTTAGTTAACCAATCTTCTGCACCATTGGGCAACTATATTCTTCAACTTAGGCTGGTAATTGCAAGTGACTTGCCTTGCAATGGTGCCAGAACGCACCATTACCATGTTGATGCGCCAACCAAAGGCAGGGTAGTAGCCTCATTTGCAGTAGAATGAGCTTCTTCTCCGCATTCCATTCTCCTGCCACACAAACAAAGCTGCTCTAGCTGATCCCTGTTGGCAGCATTTGAGTAGTATAAGGCAGTCATTTCAAATAACGCACCAATAATAGGTCAACATCAAAAGGTGTGTAGATGGAGAGCACCAAGTATAAGGCAATGCATTATTTGATGCTGTCAAAGCGTGTCTTTTGAAGCGCAAGTTTTGCCTTGATGCACCTCACTTTCGTGTAATTTATGCAGACTTGTAACTTCACCCAATGTGGCGAAAGCGGCATTTGGAGGAAGTGTGCAACACTGGCTGCATTGCTTCTGACTTGGTTTGAAGTCGAGTGAGCTACTGCGATTGTTGCAATCGACCACCCACGCGAGGTTTTCATTCTCACAAATGGTCAATCTGCTGCATAATTACAACCTCATCATTCAAATCCTGAGTTGACTGCGTGCTTCCACTGCATTTGCACTGTCAAACACGAGTGAAGGTATGCGGTGAGCAAGCTCGCGACACGACAGTGGAAGCATTTACAATGGCGTAAGGAGTTGTTCACTGATGTGATAACGGTTTCTTTATTTATATTTGCAGCTCACCACCACTCATGACAAACACGTTCCATGTAAGCATTTGCATTACCCTCAAGAAATTCTCTTCGCGCAAACAACGAAGGGAGGAGACGATCATGCCCTGATGATACGAGGCAGCTTATTTCCTGAGTAGCAGAACTCTCAACTGTGAAAGGTTTCATCCAATCTCACAATGATGAAGCGTCTCATTCATACTTGATTTGATGTCTAAACTGCGAAATGAGCAGCGATGTGGTAAGGATTTTCGTAACGCTGGCTTCCCATCACAGAAGCCTAAAGTAGTAAAACATCAAGGTCAGTAAATTTTGATTTCTAGTGGTCATAAGAAACTGCACCTCCTAAGTCATTTTCTTTGTTGCAAATGCTGCGTTGGATTATCGTTGGATTTAGTTTCAGTTTGACCATGTATCATTTTGTTCTTCTATTGGTAGATGAACACAATACTATAGAAACCCAAGTAACTGCATGAATTTCTCCTGTTGTGCTGTCTAAATTTGGTGATGACATGAGGTGCAAGGTGTAGCCAAACGGAGCTCGGACCACAACACCTGTTGACTTAGCGCGTGAGCAGCTGAAGATGCTCCTTGTGAAAGTGTATAGATTTGTGATGAGAAGGTTGAGTGCTTGGGTGATGGACTAGAAATTACTTAAAGTCTCCCCATGCGGGTCCACATCCTGTTCGCGTCGTCAAATCATCGCTTTACCTATATTCTCGCCTGCCCACCTTCGCCACCATCTATTTTCGCTCACCCGCACTAGCGTAGGGCGATGCTTAGGCGTTGACTTGGCAATAGGCAGCAGCACAGTGGTCTGTTCTGTTCAGCCAGCGTTAGGAAGAAGAAGACTGCCTAATTTCCGCCCACTACAGACGATCGCTAAACGCCAATTGCAGCCTTTTCAAACTGCAAACTCTTGTCTACTGACAACCCCATCTGATTTGCCAAATGCTCTTTCGAAATAGACCTTCTCATCGGTGCGTGTGTGTATGTGCATTCCTGCAACTAGAGTCGATGTGATATCCTAATCCACTTCGACCACCACGTTGACGTTATGCTCAAGTCTTCCGCGTGCATTCTTCTTCTCAGTAAGTAATGGGGGTTGCAGTGCGCTAAAGATCACAAATAAGTTGATCAAAACTGGCATTTGAATGGTCTTTATTATAAGAACAACTGAGTTAAGGGATTGTGAAAAGTTGGCGCAAGTGTTTGCGGTCTTAAAAAAGCAGTTTCTGGGTGCAGTGAGACGTTCATGACTGGATGAGTCCTGTAACGTTCAGCATATTTTAGGACGGAAGGTCTATTACAACCAGAGCATTAAACCAGTCATAACCGTATACAGTACTACTAAAATGAGCTGGAGAACAGGATGTAAGCCATTTGGACTACAGATTTCCTGCGTAACATCAAAACCATCTCAAACCTCGCTGAGAGCATTTTCAACAGTCGAAAAAAGGAATGAGGTCAATGCAGCTGTTTTGCTGCCGTTGGAAGGCGCTGGTGACATCAGCAACGCCATTCTAGAATCCACAGCCACACCTATGAACAACTTGGACTGCACCAACAATGTAGGTAAAGGACTTCGTGAAGTGCTGATTAAATTCGCATGTAGAGTTCCATGCCGCGGCATTGTGGGGCATACATTGGTCATGGCGAGACTAGACCCATCTGACAACCACACAGACACACTACCTCCTCTCTCAGAAGGAGTCACCTATCAAGGTGATATCAAAAGTCATCAAAATCACTATAAGCCTCTTCGATTGCGTGGGCATAGAAGAACAATAGAAGCCTAGAACGACGCGCTGATTATGCAAAGTAGAGTGCCGCAACGCAGAAAGACGCATTTTTACATCTCCACAGCAACAACTTGTATAAGTCCCTATACAAGCCGAAGTGACTCACCACGCAAGTGGAACTAGCTGAAACCGAGAGTAAAAAGGCAGCCTTCGCATTGTCACAGAGGACCTGTGGAAAACGTGCGCTGCCTTTTAGACCCTGTAATGCAGCATTGTCCAATCTATCTAGATGCCGATCTCGTTCTCATTTGAGGTATGTGAGAGCACAACTTCATGCTGGAAGTAGTGCTGGACCATTTACGAGATCCAGGGTTTGCCCTTAACCCGAAGGAAGCCTTTCCATACAGCGTTTGGTCAACTTCATGCGATATCCATTTAAATATTTGAAGACTATGTAAAGTACAGTGTGGTCGCAACTGATCAGCACATAGCTAAAGGAGTTACATTAACCAAAAAACAGACAGAGGGTCATTTGAAGCGGTAAATTGAGCATGATGGTGCATTTATTGAGCCGAAGCAAATATCATGCATCATGCCGATTCTGACATTGCCGAATTTCAATGCAAGCGCATTACGGCTCGCGCCGGGTTCGAACGCATGCAATGCAGCCGTGAATAGTATGTTCTCACAAAATGAAAGAGTAAATGAACACATTACTGCTTACGAGAATACCAGATTCGGACAAGAAAGTGGGACAGAAAGGTGCAGCACAACATCAATCATTCGATGTCTTTGCAGTGATTTGACACTCAATACTGCCTGACAATGGGGAAGTTTATGAAGAAAAGGGATTTGTCAAGCCCTTACCATATCAAAACCAGAGCAACAGAGGCCGTTTAGCTGTATGCTGGCATAAGCATTTGCAGTGGAGCGATTGTACAGTACAGTGCTGAAAAGGAGATATGCATAGTGATGCGGATGTCATGCCTCACAGAACAGTCATGGCAGAACTGGGCAACGTTGTGCAGTGCATCATTAATCTAAGCGAACCATCCACAAGCATAAGCACAGAATTGAGCAGATTATCTGTCGTGAGATGATTCTGGTGTACGAGAGTTTTCAACATCCTCTTCCAACCTCCCAGTGGGAGAAACCACCTCATCAAGCATGGCAATCAAGCATATTTGGCAAGAATAGCCCAAAACTCCCTTCGGATATTGCATTCTATAGCACGAGTACACCTAGAAAAAACAAACACACCATTATGCTGCTCTAAGTGCTGTCTATTGACAAGATTTGAGTAGTATAATGCACTCGGATGAAATAATGTGTGCTAAATGGATTGCATGGAAAGATGTGCAGATGAAGGGTACCAAGTAAAAGTGAATGCAGTGTTTGATGCTGTCAAGGCACGTCTTTTAAAATGCAAATTTTGCGTTGATGCACCTCACCTTTGTGTAACATGCAGACTTACAAGCTTAGCAAAGTGTGGTTGGGTCATGTGCTCCTCGAAAATTTTCGATGCAACTTTGCTCCTCTATATATTTGAACTTCCCGAATTCTCCTCTTTGCTGACTGATTAAGGATCCCATTAATTAGAGACTTGCAGAAAAGAGGAAAACCAAACTGTTGTGGTATTTTGCTTTCGATTGTTTATGCATCTGCACTCAAGACTTGCGTTTATGAACAGGAACAGTGATGATATAAACAGACCCTTTGAGGATGAGCGGGCAGTTCGCTTCTAAGAAATGGCTGACTGTTTAAGGTAGAAGACCGTATTTGAAATTGAAGTGGGCCATACGGATGGCTATCAGCGTGCGACTAAAGCACTAAACACTCGGTTTGGCATCCTCTACGTATAATGCTCCTATTCATTGATATAAAGTGGGTGCTGCTGCAGACATTCAGCAGTGCATTCGTCGCAGAGTGCATAATTGACTAGACGAGCTAAGTCGACGCGTGTGACTAAATCACCTCTGTCAACAATTGAGTCTCTTGTTCCAATGTTTCTCATTGTTACACCATGGACATACTTGAGGGAGGCAGTATGCAGCCACAGTGCTTGAGTCATAACAACTCAACTTTTCTTTGAATATGCAAATAGTCCAAGAAGACTACTACGAGATCGTAAAGAAAACCTTAATGCATTCTGCGATTTCAGAAAATCCTGATCCCTTTTCTGCTTTGATAGCTTAAACTGCTGGAAGGAAGATATAAATGCACACCCTAGTCAAAGGAACTTTACAGCGACCCGCCTACCGCATCGCAGAGTGAACTAAGCGATGAGGGGATGCAGTCCTACACAGCACTACTGCTATTAGATTCACTATCGCTTGCCCATAAGAGTAAATTAGGATTAACTTGAACATCACCACAGCCTCATTGACGTGATGCACCAAATAAACATGCGACTCACGCTATAATGGCCATGGAGTTTGGTGTTCAAGTGTAGTACACTGCAACAGAGCAGTCAATGAAGAAGCCTGTCGTCCAACCTGTTGTCCCTTAGCGCCATTTCCACTTCGTAATATAAGCGATGATTTTTTGCATTACAGTGTCATGGTAGGCACTGCCTGTTACATTCATTTTAGAACCTCATGAATATCATCATTTGCATCACGTCCGATGTGACGAGTCGCCCTCATCGATACCTGCCTCGAATGCTAAGTCAAAAGAGACTGAGATGGTGGCGAATGCGTGTGATCATTTTGAGTGCCTTGCGACCAGTCTTTGCAAGCTGAACTACGGCGCATTTGTCGAATGCATTTTCATTTCTCCTACTCTTAGCTCACACTAACAATCTTGCATATTTCATACAATACAATTAGGAATTTTACTTTTAGAAAGTGGAATTGGCTTTAGCACAAAGTGGTGGTGTGTGTGATGAATTTACTTTGGAGTGGGTAAATTTTGACGCTTAAGGTTGTTTATCTGAGATCCTTGGCTAAAGGGATAGGTAAACTCATAGGAGTAAAACGCTATGCATGGCGCATTTCTGCTGTGCCCATCAATGCGCGTGCATCTGTAAACCAGTTGGAAATGGAAGCACTGCTACTCCTTCTCATCAGTAATTCATGTCATGCTTCCAGTAGCCCCATAGTGAGCATCTCAATGCCACACTATGCAGAGAGATGGACATCCCAAATGGAAGGACAGGGCCTGCTGATCATTAAGATGCTGGATGGAAGGAGTAGCGCCAAGCGACGGAAATCCAGCATGCGATCAAATGTCAGTGGATTTCACGCGAGCTGTAACAGGGTCAACGCTCACCACCAATTGAGTAGTTACCGGTTGAAGTCAGGTCACCGTGAGCAATGCAGCGAGATCGTGGGTTAAAATAGTAAAAGACACTTGTAACTGCACAGTCGCCGTTGCTAAGATCACAAAACTGTGCAATAATACGCCAGTAATTGCATCTATCCGCGGGTATGACACCCTGTACAGTTCTCGGACTACTACCTTATGTGAGGTCCTAATTAACTTCATGAGCACGAGCCTTTTCTGCCTTCCATTAGCAGACTTTCTCGACTGGCGTCGACCCCACTCTCGGACCACAGAGGATAGTTGACTAGCTCAATACCTTCTCATAACGTTTTATGCAGCAGGTGGTAAAACCTTATTCCCTATTTCATTATGTCTACTAGCTTGGAAACATGATGAGGTGGCCTATGTAAGGACCAATTCTGCAAGAACATCGGGTCACCTTGTAACTGTGACGATGCCTGTGAGAAACGCGCAACTTCACGATTCGTCTTGCATATAGTTCCTGTCCTGGCTTTGATCGCAGCTGCAACATTGAGTTTGCCAGCGTCGATCGCCTGGTGATTTTAGCGTGATGCACACTGCGGCGTGGCTTGGGTTAAAGCAATTGCAAACTTAAGAGATGGAAGGCAATACTGCTTGATTTGTTCGATGTCCGCGTAAAATGAGGAGTTGAGAGCAGGACTTAATGCTGCTTTGTGGTCGGTTGTGAGGCACTGGACTGTCCATTTACCATGGACACACTAAAATACCCTGCATTCGGCATGGCACGCTTATATTTACGGAGGAAAGCAGTGTTTAACTTGCGAAGAATCCCAAGTGACAGCAGCGGTATTACGAAACAGGCTTGAAGTAGAAGCCCACTGTAATGATATCAAAAGCATACTTTATGGGTGCTCAAGAAGACTGAAAGACATTTAGGTGACCATTTATCTTCCATAATCTAATCGTAATCGGTTCCGCAAAAGTAACTGTGGTGCAGTTGCTATCTATATTACAAAAGGATTTGCTGTCTGTGGAATCGCTACTATTCCATGGAAGTGGAGTAGCAAAATTGAGGAAGCCACTGAGTTCTCACGGAACTCAATGGCAGCTCTGGTGCCCACACAATGCGTGATGAGTGGAAAGGTGAGCTTGCATAAAAACATTCGCCGTAAATCAACTGATCGCGTCGCTGGTTTGTAGCAAGTCTGTGGAAAGAGATGAGTTAGTGGTGTCAGCAAATGTGGCACGAAACCCGCGTTAGCATGGTTGTTTGAATAATGCTGGCAGATCAGCGGATACCGAGACGAGCATGTCAATGAAATCCTAGAATGGACATGCTTAAAACCTAAAAAGAAATCTTGGTTCATTGTGACCGTTGCTATCATTGCTATGGGGCAAATAGCTACAGGAGGTAGGCAAAACTATGCTGTATTTTGCTTCCTGATGAACCGCATTTGTTTTCAAATGCAACTTCGAGTTAATTTGTGGAACAGAGGTACTCACTGGGAGAAAAGGCCTATTAGATCCGGTTCTAATCTTATAGCCGCATTGTCACAGAGATGTGTGCTCCTCCACCTCGAGTCTTTGGCTAGCGAAGTCTTTACAACGCCTATGCATAATAGCACTGCACTCGCTCCTAATCACTGACATGCATCTCGCCTCCCTTTGCCTCTGTAGGAGCATCTGCTCACGGAACTACCTCGCATGCAAGTGGTTACCATAAAATGTGAGCAGATGCTGTCAAGCAATTAGTCCAAACGTTTGAGGAATGTGGCATCCAGCATTCTATTAAATGCAGACGAAGTTCATCTGAGATGCATAGTGAACACCATTGGCGGCTGAGTAGACGGATCATGATTTCAGTTCAGGTCATTATGAACAATGGCGAAAGTTCGTCCTCAAGTGGCCAACTCAACTCTCCACAACGCTAAAAAGCCTGCGTAGAACTAACGAAGACTTTTAATCTTATCTTTTTCACTTTCATACCACATTTCCGTGTACTCGTGCACACAACATGCTAGCAGAGCATCAGACGACTTCTTAATCGTCCTTGATTGTTAGCATGATGCGAGGGTGGACAACAAGGACAAATGAGTTTTGATGGCTGTATAATAAGCACTAAAGCACGCATTAGGAGTTCGAAGGCTCTACATTGCCCATCCAAGAGTTTCTGGGCTTCCAAATTAGCAAGCTGTGTGTTTGAGTTGTTGTTAATTGAGCACAAGCAGAATGCAGGGAGTGGATCGCCCCACCAAATCGCTCACAGTGAACTCGACTTGAACTTCGAACTGCTCAACCAGTAGTCGGTGTTAACCCTGTTGCAGCTCACATGAACTCCACTGACACTAGATCTGAGGCTGAATTTCCTTCTCCTCTGACTACTAGTTCCATCCAGCACCCAACTGAGTGTCAATCCCTGTTCCACCGTTTAGGGTGGTCATTTCTCCATCATGTGCCACCGCAACGCCCACAATGGGCCAAGCAGGAGTACAGCTTGAATTGTTACTTGAATGATAGAGATTCACTTCCATTCCTGATTGTTTGGAGGATGCATTCATATCTACTGATACAGCAGGAGTGTGTGTTAAATGTATAAAGTTTAGGACGATAGTTCCGTTGCAACGTGACATCTCCTTTAGCCTTCCGAATGTGTTCCGTTCAATCAACGTCCAAGAACCGGTAACTTCAGACATTGGAAAAACAAACTGCGAATGTGCTGCAGCAGTGGATGATGAAGGATGCTCGGTGCCAATAGCATTGCGGTACCATCTAAAAATTGAAGTCGAGGGCTCCGCTGTTCGTAAGGAATTGGAGCAAGGCCCACCCTTTCGTTGGAGACGCCGCAATCTCCAACAATTGCATGGGCCAACATGCACCTCAGGACCTCCAAAATCTTTACACGTGTCCGCCGCCGTCTCTGTCTGTCGAGTGGCGATGGAGGGCGACGTGTCGCATCGAAGGTGCTGTGAGTGAGAAGGTTCATGAGGCTCCTTAACATGTATAATATGCGGTGCCTACTATGACACTTCACTGCAGAAATTCATCACATACATCACGAAGTGGGTTTTGCACGCAGTGGCGACCTATTCCTCAACGTTTTTTCTCAAAAGTGGGACAAGGATTTTGTACCAACGCTCACTCAGTTAAGCAAACCTTCTTCATGATTTAATTGGATTTATAGTGGCACTAGATCTGTGCGAATTGGCTCACCAGATTTCCATCCCCACGATTATGCCAACGGAGGCTAACCCCACCATCTGAATGCACACACCAAGCGTTGTCAGAATTTGGCATTTTAAGTCGCACTTCATCATGCATTGTTCCTACACATCAAAATGGGTAGTGAAGTTAAAATTGCGTTGCAGCAACTTGAGTTGTCAAGAGTAAGATTAAAATGAAAACGGAGCAACAAACTAAGACCTCTACATTGCCATCGCACGGTCTGTAACGGACGATTAGCCTAAACTCTAAAATGTGGCAAAAGGAAATCCAAATAGAATAGAAAGTGCCATTGAATAGTAGAGTGGGAAACGTTGCAGCCTTGATGGAATATAATTGATGGCGAAAGTGCATGAAGCATTTGGCTGGAGCAAACCTGGCAGATTGCGCAGTCGGTGGCCTAGCCAGACCAAATACTTGCCTCACGGCAATGTCTAACTCAAATCAGGCGCGCATTCATGCGTTTTACTCAAGCAAACTCTGCTAATAGCAAATAAATCACAAGTCGGAGTTAGGATTCACTTACCGAATCTGTGAGGTGCACGATGGAGAGGATTTCTCAACATGTACGAATCGAGATTTGCAAACACCTCGATGCCATGGACATCGTCAATGTGTGTGAGGCAATGCCTCGCATGAGGTCGGTTCTCAGGTCTCTCACCATCAAAGGCATTTTGCGCAGTTACGTGACACAAATGCGGTGGGTGGACGCAAAGCTTTGTTGTATGATGTATTCAACTCGTGCCCTTGTGAAGAGAGAAGCTGACCCAGATGTGAATACACAATCAGAAGGAATGGTTCTAATCAGTGCTCTACGATACTACCAAGAATGTTGCCAATTCACTCCGCAGTACATAGACCATGTCCTATCTGATTGTGGCAGGATCATTAGATTTCTAATGCTTGGATGCAGCGTAAGGGATTTGGGTCCCCTTCATCCCCTTTGGCCTTCTCTCCATTATGCTGCTTATAGGTGTGGGCGACCATTGCAACTCAACTACCCCGTTGGACCTGATCTTATTGAAATGGTCGCTTTCTTGACTAACCTTGAGGTTCATATCAATGAAGAATACATAGAAGGGAGAAATGACCGCTATCATAGGTCCTTCAAGGCGTCTTATCTCCGCGCATTCGACAGTGTGGTGTACATGATCGATTCTGCACGTCAATGTCAAGTTGGGTGCAGTCTTCCAACTGGATTGAAACGCCTCATTTTCCGCATCACCAACCTCACTGTTAAACAGTTGACTCGCCCTTTACTGCTCTTCATCTTGGACATAAAATCGCAAGAGACACAAAATCTTGCCTCTTCGGGTGAGTGTTTTGAGCATCTCATAACCAGTCTTCACAGACTCGACAGAATCGCATTGCGGAGGTACGGCAGAACTGCAGCGAGAC
>JADWOT020000010.1:9801007-9991116 GCA_036345935.2 Taenia hydatigena
GTGCATCAAATTGCGTGGTGCTCACTAATATCATGTTTGCCATGACTGCAAGTAAAAGCATTGCTGTAACGTTAAGACGACTCAACACGAATAAAAGTTCCTTACATTATTACTCATCATTCATAAACTAGCCGGTTTCGTTCTGTAAAGTGCCCGTTAATTTGCGTACTAAGTGGTAGACCTGCTTCCTGCATCACAATCGCATTTGCTGACTATGAAATTGTTACAATCTTATGGAAGCAGAGAAGCAAAAATGAGGTAGCCGCTGAGATATCACAGGACTCAACGGTGACGGTGGCCACCAGACAGTGCATGAGAGGTGAATCGGCTTGCACATACATCGCTGACTAGTTCTATCAAAGCGGATCAGTCTAAATGCGATGGTAATGTAAGCAGTGAAAAGTGTGCACATTCGCTGTTAACAAACTGAGGAAGTGACTGCGTTGCGGCGAATCTGCGCAAGTATGTAAGGAGGTGATATCGGGAAGTGGGACGCATGACTAGCCTTTGCACCAAACTCGCCTTAACATGTTTATTTGGCCGGAAATCAGGTGCATTGGATGGTAAAGAGGGCATATTCATTGTGAGCGTTGTTATTTACTACGGTAGGAGTAAATAGCCACGAGAATCGGACATATTTGTGCTGTAGATAACTTTCTGCTCATATGCGACAGTTACGATTTCTGAACGATTACATTCACTTCCAAATGTTGTTTAAGTTAATTTTTGGAACAGAAGCACACACTGGGTACAGACATGTTTCGTCAAGTTGAAGTATGAGTTATGGTAGCTGTACAAGAAGCATGTAAACACGCTCTACGCATCCATCCGAATGCTTCGTGACTTCAAAACTAGCAATCCGTGCGTTTGAGTCGTTGTTAAATGAGTTGGCACAGAATGCAGAGAGTGGGCGGTGACATCGACTTGCACCCAGAACTACTCAATCAGTTGTCGGTGTTGACCCTGTCGCGGTTCACACGAACTCCTTCGCGCCTTGATTAAAAGCCGAATTTTCTTATTTTCTGACAGCTTGTTCCACCCAGCATCTAAATGATTGGCAGTTCATGTTCCACCGCTCAGAACATTTACTCCTCTATCATGCAACATTAGGATACTCACCACGATTTGATCAGAAATCCAGCATGGATTGATGAGGGAGGGGGAGCAGCACTGCCATTCCAGACTGGTTAGAATATGCATTCATATCGACTGGCCCAGCAGAAGTGCACATTGGATGCCACAAGAATGAGATGATTTCTCTGTTGCATCGTGATAACACGCTTTATGTCCAAGTGTGCTTCGTTCACCTAGTGCCTGAGAAGTGACAAATGAAACATGCAGCAGTGGCAGCATGTACATTTGCAATTCAGACTTCGCCACTCTCCGTCAATTCTTTTTGCATTGCCGAAAAACTGTAATCACTTCATCACACCCATCTAGCGAACCCTAACAAGAAATCCAACCACATGCATGCTCGTAGCGTGGGTCATACTTCCCCTAGTCTATACAGAGTCACTCCATCAACTATGTCCACATGGATTAGGTATGCGGATTACGTGGACACCGTAAGCTTTCTCATTTCAGTCCCTTATCGTCAAAATGACGCAGAAGTAGAAAGAAAGTTAAGGTAAAGCAGAGCAAGTAGCCCTAGTCTTCTGGCTGAACCGTCTCATTACTTAATTTGGCTTACTAACCCATGCCAAGAATGAAAGATATTGGTCTATTGGTCTACGTTCCCTCTGAAAACGTATTGTCGTATTTATGGCCGGTTTTTACAAAAGGCAAAGAGTAAATGTTAAGGGACTCGTTGACCTAAGTGTAGATAGTGAAGCATTCCATGGAATTGCGTTCATCGAAGGTACTTTGGTACCTCTCAACCCATTGGTGCATTATCCGTGTTTTGGTACTTCAATTTGGTACCTTTGTTGAGTCAAGGCTAATGCTGCATTAGCGGTAAAACCGTTTCAGATGAATAGGTACGTGGCATTGAGTGAAACCTCAAATACATCATCCTGGAAAGGCATCTTACGTGAATCTGCGCAACAAACGGCGTAGCGAAGGCAATGCCATGCAGTTTTTGACAGAAGCAGAGTCAGAGGCAGAAGCCCTTTTTGAGGCCATGCAATCCCGCAAACGATATTGCCAATCTCCTCTGAATAACCAGAACCTAAATCCGCTTAAATGCTAAAAAGCATCAATTTTTAGACGATGCGCTCCCAATTCAGGTCACGAATTGGGACCGGACCAAAATAGCGACTGCTGTGATCAGTCTGCACAACTTGTGGCCAAATTTTGTAGCCATGCAAATAGTCAGTCCAAAGTGTCGAGATTGAGCTTCTCGCCATCGAGCCAATGAAGAATGTTGCGATTTATCAGATCAACAAAGCCCCAGCGCAGTCGACTTCACAGCGGCCAGAGCAAAATAATGCACATTTCATTGTGGTCTGTTTGCCTGAACATTTCCTATGTCAAGCGGTCCAGAGAATCATCTTTATCTAGTTGTTCTTAATTTAATCCTATCTCCAAATTTCTCCTTCGCGTTCTTAAGGAGCAATGAGTTCTATTGTGCGTTTTAATTACGCAGTGTAAAGGCCAGAATAGGGTTTTGTTGGGCCAGTGTTGCCTATATGGAAAGCCTTGCATCCCATATAGACAGTCACCTTTCCACAAGAGAATAATTTTCCTTTTTGCGTGGCTAATTACTACAATGACTGTCGTGAGCACCCTTTGCAATTCTTTTTATGTAGAAGTGCAGTTCATGAGCGGTAGCTTGTCATTGAGTGGCTCCAATTTGAATCACTAGTAGCACAAAGAATTTAGCTGCATCGCATCACCTCCTGTCTGACTCCCAGAGGGAGCCGAAGTCAATTCTTTGCTCCTTATTGAATCCCACCTACAGCAATGTCCACGGCCTTGATGGTGGAGATGGTCGGTTGACTGGACGCAATCAGCTGCTTTGAATGACGAGGTTTGAAGAAGCGAATCTACTTAGCAACTTATGACTGAGGAAGGTGGTGTAATTTTTCCAGGCTTTCTTGAGGGAAACGGAGACCATAACACTAAGGTAGAATGCATGGGTTCGGAATAAAAAGAATAAAATCAAGCAACTGGTATGGTGCGGAGATCAGCCTCTGCGAATGGGCATTATGGCTGCTTTAAGCAAACGTTACCAAAAGGCACAGTGAAGCAGGCAAAGTATTGCAAAGAGACGTAAAGGGAGGGTGGACTTTGCTGATGTATTTACAGACCGAGGTGCGTGAAATGGCGAAGTATCCACAGCATCGGCTACACATATATTTCTTTATTGCTAGCTGTCTTTGTGATAAGTCGCTTTATCTTTAAGGCCCTTTATGATTTTGCTCATGTGGGCTACAAATCCGTCCATTTAGAAGGCTGATTCCGAGGTTAGGAAACTTGCATTTTGTTTGTACAAGCTTGTACGAGGATATTTCAAGCGAGGCCTTGTAAAAGGCTGCAAGCTCTTTGCTGTATGTCTTGCTATTTTGTACAATATTGATGTGCAAGGCGACCAGTGTATCTCAAGGAAGAGGGAATTGATAATGTAGTGTGGTCTCACCTCGCCTTCTTGCATTGACGACAGGCAATCATTTATTGCCATTTTGCTACTTATAGGGCTGTAGATGTTTTCAATGCAATAATGGCAGAATGCTGATTGCTCCTCTACTGAGGAAGGGATTGATAAGAGCGAGCGCACCACCGCATTCGCGACTGTCTTCCAGTTATCAAGTTTCTCATTTCATTGCCTATGCTTCAACCGGTCAGTGTGTTTATCTCTCCCTACTGACAACATTAAATTAGTACAGTGGACTCTCCTTTCAACGGGAGTAAGGCCTTGAGTTCATCTGCTGCGTCGGGTGTGTCTGAGTCTGTTGCAACCAGAAGCTGCACATTCTTGTTCCTCAAGAGCCAAAAGGATTTCTCCTTTCCAGGTGTATCAAATTGTGCAGTGCTCATTAATTTCATGTTTGCCCTGACTGCAAGCAAACGCATTTTTGCGGCTTAATTTGATTCCTTTGTGCTCATTTAGTCGCAGGTCCGTGAGTAAAGGTTTTGTTTGAAGTTGCCAAAACACATAAAGACTTCGAATAAAATGTAGCCAATCTAAACCATGGTGGCGCCGAATCTCGATACAACGAACTCTTCATCCTTTTGCTCAATAGACAGTATACTTAGTAGATGGCTTAAGAAGCACAAGATGCAAGAAGCCGCACTGTTATTACTGGCTTGCAGTTTTACAGGGTGCAAAGATGTGGCGCACGAACATATCTGAACCCCAAATCGTTTGCGCACTGAGCACACTAGTCACGCTGCGTTTTGCCTCTCCATCCATCACCGTGTATCAAGTCACAGTATCTGTAAGCCACATCGTGGATTTATCCTCTCCACACTAGCTTGGTTCTGGCAGGTGAAGTGACCTGCTTCACTGCTTCTAACCGGCCAGGAGATGAGATCAATTCACTACCCAGCACTACACCGAGTCACCTTGTGAATACGAGAATGTCCGTGATATCGTTGTTGCTTTCGCCTTATTCGCGACTGGAATATTGTGCCTGCTAATGTCAGTCGCCTCCGTAACTTCAGCTTGTTGCACGTTGTAGCTCGGTGAATGTCGAATACAATTGCATATTTTCGGGTAGGGCAGCAATGCTGCTTAATGTATTCGATGCCTGTTTAAAACATTGTTTAGTTGGACTATAGCTGCCGAAGCGCACTTCACTCAAGGCCGCCAAACGTTAGGCTGTCCTAAACTGTTTGCATTTTAGCGTGAAAAGAAGCACAATTGGTGATCAGCAGCACCGCCTCGTTAATATTTGACCACATAATCGGCATTTCGCTGATTCGAGTGGCAGAATGTAATCTTAAGCGCACCAAAAGTCAACTTTCAACATTAAAAACACATAATCAATGAAAATAATTCTAACCGGGAACAAAGAGTTACAATGCAATCCTGTGTACCAAAGCAAGGTGCGGAATAGCGGAATTGCGTAAAGAGGCAGCCATTTACTCGCATCACAATGCAGGCGAATTCGTTTACGCATTTTGTCCTTGACTTCTTCCTGCAGCGTCGATATTGGCTATTTGAAACGCAGCCATTTGGAACACCTCATACAACCTAACAAACCCTCCACCCATTTGGTGCAGACGACATGCCCTCCACCAGTTATAATGTGGGAATCTTGCAGCAGATCTGTCAGACCCTCGCAGTGTAATTCTGTCAAGTTTGTGAAGGCTGGATATGAGATACGCAAAATGGTCACCCCTAGACGTCAAATCCCTCTTCGCCAACGAAATCGTGTCGAGGATGAACAGCATTGGAGAGCGAGTCGTCGTAGTGGTAGCGAGGTCGGTGATGCGGAAAATGAGGCGCCTTAGTCCAAGTGGAATCTTGCACCCAAAGTGGCATTGCAATGCAGAACCAATCACGTACACAACACCGTCGAATGAACAGAGGTAAGAAGTCTTGAAGGACCTAAGATCACAAACATCTCCTGCTTCTATGCTTTCTGGATTGATATGAATCTCGAAGTTAGTCAAGTGGGCCACTACATCAATAGAATCAAGTGCATCAGGGTAGTTCTGTAGCAATGGTCGTCCGCGCCTATAAGTCGCACAAACGAGGGAGGGCCAGAGAGGACGGAGGAGACCCAAATCCATTACGCTGCATCCAAGCAATAAAAATCGAGTGATCCTGCCACAATTAGATAGAACATGGTGTATGTGCCGCGGAGTGAATTGGCAACATTCGTGGTAGTATCGTAGAGCACTGACTAGAACCATTCCTTCTAACTGTGCACTCAACTCTGGGTCAGCTTCTCTCTTCACAAAGGCACGAGTCGAATACAGCATACAACAAATTTTTGCATCCACCCACTCCATTTGTGTCACGTAACTGCGTAAAATGCCTTTGATGGTGAGAGATCTGATAACCGACCTCATGTGGGGCATTGCCTCACACACATTGGCGATGTCCATGGCAGCAAGGTATTTGCAAATCTTGATTCGTACATGTTGAGGAATCCTCTCCATCGTGCACCTCACAGATTCGGTAAGTGAATCTTAATTCCGGCTTGTAAATTATTCGCTATTAGCAGGGCTCGCTTGAGTGAAACGCATGAATGTGCGCCTGAATCGAGTTAGCCATTGCCGTGAGGCAAGTGTTTAGTCTGGCTAGGCCACCGACTGCACAATCTGCCGGGTTTACTCCAGCCAAATGCTTCATGCCTCTTTGCTAACAACTATATTCCATCAAGGCTGTACTGTTTTGCACTTTGCTATTCAGTGCCAATTACTATTTCATCTAATTTCCTTTTGCCGCTTTTTAAAGGGCAGGCTAATCTTCCGTTTTAGACTGTGCGGTGGCAATGTAGGAGTTTCAATTTGTGTTGCCGTTTTCATCTTTACTCATACTTTTTGACAACTCAAGTGGCTGCAACACACTTTAACTTCTCTGTCCATTATGATGGGTGGAACAATGCATGATGAAGTGCGACTTAAAATGTCAAATTCTGACAACGCATGGGATGTGCATTTGGATGATGGGGTTAGCCTCCGCTGGCATACTCGTGGGGGTAGAAACCCGGTGAGCCATCGTGGCAGGTAAGAGAAACGTCCCATTGAAGTGCTGGAATAATCTGAGAACAGTACCTGCTTTGATATCAAATATCTCTGTGTTTGTTAAAAGCAGTCAAGTAGGCGATTTGCATTTATGAAAACATAAACCTATTTTGCTCATTTCTAACTACCACTTGTGTGCAATGAAATTTGCATTCAGTCAACCACAAAATCTTGATCTCAATAATTACTGCACTGGTGCTATATCAACTGATGGAAGATTGGCGAACAAACGGTATATGTAAAATAAACTACATCTGCTATTTTTCCTACTCAATTCAATCTGGACAACACTTAGCTTTCCCCATGTATGCAAGTACTGTTAGATATCTGATGAGGAAATGATGGAAAAGGACTAAAAATGAGTAAAAAAGCGCTATCGCTGATTTGTTTTTCAGGTATAAGCAAACTCGTATGCCACAAACAATGAATCGTTGCGGCACTGTGAAAAGAATGGATACACAATTGACAAAATCCTAATTAAAAATGTAGTTGTTGCCATTTCTGCGTGATGAAGTTGCCGGTTATTGGGCGCTGATTGCACGGAACACATTAGGAAGGCTAAAGGAGATGTCACGATGCAACGGGACATCCGACGTACACTCCTGCTGTATCAGTAGATATGAATGCATCCTCCAAACAATCAGGAATGGAAGTGAAGCTCTGTCATTCAAGAACCGATTCAAGCTATACTCCTGCGTGGCCCGTCGTGAGCATTGCGTTGGCATATGAATGAGAAATGACCACCTCAAACGGTGGAACAGGGATTGATGCTCAGTTGGGTGCTGGATGGAAGGACTGGTCAGAGGAGAAGGAAATTCAGCATCTGATCTAGTGTCAGTGGAGTTCATGTGAGCTGCAACAGAGTTAACACCGACTACTGATCGAGCAATGTGAAGTTCAAGTCGAGTTCACTGTGAGCGATTCGGTGGGATCATCCACCCCCTGCATTCTGCTTGTACCAATTAACACCAACTCAAACGCACGGATTGCCAATTCGGTAGCCTAAAAATTTTCGGTTATATTGCAAAGCCTTCGAATTCTTAGTGCGTGTTTTAATGCTCATTGTACAGCCACCAAAACTCATTTGTTCTCGCTGCCAACCTTCGCATCATCCTAGCAATCAAGGACGAAAATAAGTTCTCTGATGTTCTGTGAGCATGTTGCATGCACGAGCACACGGAAATGTGGTATGAAAGCGCATGGGTTGCATGTGATGGGTAAGCATAGATACGTATGAAGGGAAAGGGCTAAGTGTAAAGCCTTCGTTAGTTCTACGCAGGCTTATTAGCGTTGTGGAGAGCAAAGTGGGCTACTTGAGGACGGACTTTCGCCATTGTTCACGGTGACCTGAACTGGAATCCTGATCCGTCCACTCAGCAGCCACTGGCGGTCACTATGCATCTCGGATGAACTTCGTTTGCATATAGTAGAATGCTGAGTCCCACATTCCTTGGACACTTGGACTAACTGCTTGACAGCATCTGCTCACACTTCATAATAACCGCTTGCATGCTGGGGAGTTCCATGTGCAGATGCACTTAAAGAAGCAAAGAGAGGCAAGATACATGTCAGTGATTAGGAGCGAGTGCAGTGTTGGAAAGACTTCGCTTGCCAAAGACTTGAGGTGGAGGAGCATACGCATCTCTGTGATAATGCAACTAGAAGCTTGGAACGGGACCTAACAGGCCTGTTTCACAAATTAACTCGAAATTGCATTTTGAATGCAGGTGTGGTCGCGCAGAAAGTACAATTTTCCATACAATGAAGAACCGAAATAAAGCATAAATTTGTCCAACTCCTGTAGCTATTTGCCCCACAGCAATGAATAGCAACGGTCACAATGAATCAAAAATTCCTTTTTAGGTTTTAAGCATGGCCATTCTAAGATTTCATTGACATGCTCGTCTCGATATCCGCTGATCTGCCAGCATTATTCAAACAACCATGCATGCTCAGGTTTTGTGTTGCACTTGCTGACACCATCAACTGATCTCTATCCACAGACTTGGTGCAAACCAGCCACGCAATCAGTTGATCTACAGCGAATGCTTATAAGCAAACTCACCTTTCCACCCTTCTTGCGCTGTGTGGTCACCAGAGCTGCTGTCGAGTTCTGTGAGAACTCAGTGACCGCCTCAATTTCGTTAATCTACTTTCATATAAAAGTAGCAATTCCGCAGGCAGCAAATCCATTTTTAGTATAGATAGCAACTGCACCACATAGACTCTTAGCCGAACCGATTATGACCAGATCATCGCTGCTGCCAATGGCATTGCGAAGGCTGTGCGTCGTCAGCGAAGCCACGTGTGTCTGTTAATTGCTTCATAAGCAGAGAGCATCTCACAGAGCAGTGGCTCTTCCCAAGAGGGTCAATGATAAGGACCGTCTTATTTGCCTTTGAGTAGGCAGCTGGGTAAGTCGGCAAAAGTCCACCTTATCCACACGAAAACAACAACATTGATGCAAATCAGTTCGACTTCTCACCTATTTGTGTAGTTTAACCATGTTATATGATTTCTTATCGAAAAGTTTTTGACATTTGTCCTTAATGCATTAGGAGTGAAAAAGGATGCTAGGCATTAGTGAACTCGTACCGAGCACTGCGATTACATCAGGATTGTTGGACTTGCCCACTCGCCCTCTGACTACTGACACGTAGCCGTGGTCCGCAAAAGTCCTGACTGCATGCTGTATGATTTGACGACCTTGCTGACTTACCTATTCTAGTGACCTCGAGTAGTGAATTTTTGATTTTTTGATAATGCGTTACCTCTACCGCATACAGGACCTTTGCATTCACCTTTCCCTGCGTTCATTTCGATTTAGCACAAACAGAGGTGGCTTCGCGCCCTCATGCATCATCACTGTTTGGCTCATTTTGCAGATTTCAGACAGTCAAAGGGGAGAGATGGTCATTCACTTCGCATGCTGCTCCGTATCCTCAAGGCAGCATTGATAGTGGGAACGTTGGCTTATCTGTGTCACTGCTTGTTCCAAGTACCCTTCGGTGGAGATGTCTCTCCAACGATTACTTTGAGCAGCGTCGATGTCGGCGAATACCTAGAGAGACGTGGCTCTCGCCTTCTTCTCGTCCATTCAATCACCTGATCACAAGAATTGCCACTTCAATCGAGATCGTATTCCCATCAAGCGAGATCGTGATGGTGACATGGGTATTGCAGTCACCATAGCAGTAAAGAATGACGTGAAACCACCAGTGGCTCGAATCCCGCGAATGATTCACAGAGTATACAACTACTACTGCATCCATTTGGACCGAAATGCTGATCCACTACTCCAAGCAGCAATGAAGGGTCTGGTCACCTGTAAGAATAGAAATATTGAGTTAGATCCGAAGGACTCCAGCATCGCAGTGACACCCGTAGGTGCTGGTGCCTTACAAGCTCATTTAGTCTGCGCTAAGCAAGCTCCAAATCGCAGTGCAAAGTGGAACTACATAATGAACATTAATGATGACCAGTTTCCTTTACGAACGAATTTGAAGACGGTGGCTATCCTGCAAGCTGTCAGCGGATCCAATCTGTGGAGACCCTTAAATGTGAGTTCGCGTGATGTTTGCCTTGCCCTTCTCAACGCTTAGTTTGTTTACTTGGACCATGGAAATAAGATTGAGGTTCGTATTTTTGCAAGCTCTCCCTCCCTTTGATTCAAATTCCAGGACTAAGCCTCTTTTGTTTGAGTTGGGCATTTCCCGCCAACTTTGAGCGTCAAATATTATTACGCTTATGTCTCCCCTTCCGTATGCTAGAAAGCACTTGGATCTCATTTAAGTAGTATCCGCCGACCCTAAAAATTCTCTCAAATGAGTGCCATTTAATAACCCTTTCCCTTTAATGTTCTTGTCTTGTGATATTTTCCCGAGGGATAGATGCAAATCACTTGTCCTGTTATTCGATTACAAGTCGTCCCATGTTGACTTGGGATGCGTTTTTCGGGATTCTTAAGAAACTTTTGCACAAAATGAAGGCCTTTTAGCATGCTTTACAAATGACTCTCTGAGTGCAATGTAATTCTCCTCAACCAAATGACCTTTTTATCCGATTCCCTCTGGGATGTTGCAGGAATGATGCGTGGGGCTGCTACCTGCTGTCTTCAATCAAAAATTTGCCTTATTGTGCTGCTATCTTATGAAACTTTGTATGTGAATGGAAGCAAATTTTACAAGGCTTGTCAATGAGTTCACGAATGGCTCTCAGGCTTAGATGCAGCACATTGGAGATGCTACATTCTGATGCAATGAACTCGAGCATTTCATTCTTTAGACGCTGTCATCAGACTGGTTGCTATGGACTTGGCTGCTTCCTTCAGCGTTGGTAGCGAGGAGCCGAGAATGACACTGAGTTTTGCTCTCATTTCCCCATTTGATGTAGACATCGAGAAACATTAAGCAGCATTGCTGTACTACTCGTAAATACGCAATTGCTATCGACATATACCACGTCGCAACGTGCAGCAAGCTGAAGTCACGAGAGCGGCCGCTGTTGGCAGTCACAATATTCCAGTCGAAATTTAAGCGAAGGCGGCAACAATACCACGACACACCCGTACTCACAAGGTGACCTAGTGTAGTGCCGGAAAGTGATTTGACCGCATCGTCTGGCCGGTTAGAAGCAGTAAAGCAGGTCACTTCACCTGCCAGAACCAAACCAGTGGGGAGAGGATAGATTCACAGTGTGATTTACAGATACTGTAGCTTGATACGCGGAGATGGATGAAGAGGCGAAACACAGTACTACTACTGCGCTCAATGCTTAAGCAACTTGTAATTCACATATTTTCGTGCGCCATATCTTGTCATCTTACAAGAATGCAAGATAGGAATAACGTTGCGCCTTCTGACATCTTGTGCTTCGTAAACCATCTACTAAGCAAAAAGCTAACGATTTTGCTGCACCGAGATTCGGCGTCACTATAGTTTAGAGTAGACGCATTTCTTTTAAAGTCGATGTGTTTTGGCAAAATCAAACGAAACCTTCACTCATGGACCTGCGTGCACTATTAAAGTGACCTAACGGTCACAAAAAAACTAATTCAGTCACAACAATGAGTTTGCTTGCAGGCATGGCAGAAATGAAATTAATGAGCCCTACACAATTTGATAACCTGGAGCTACTCAAGCAGGATAGTCGGTGGAAATGAGGAACCCTTTCAGCTCTTGAGGACCAAGAGTGTGCAGCTTCTGATCGCAACAGACTCAGACATGCCTGACGCAGCAGATGAACTCAGGTCTATACTCCCGTTAAAAGGATTGTCCACTGCACTATTTTAATGGAGTCAGTAGAGAGAGATAAACGCACAGACCGGTTGAAGCACAGGTAATGACATGAGAAACTTGATAACTATGAGATCGTCTCCAATAAGATGATGTGCTCGTTCTTATCAGTCCCTTCATTGGTAGAGAAAGAATCCTCACCCTGCCCTATAAGTAGCACAATGACCCCAAATAATTGCTCTGTTGTCAATGCAAGAAGGCGAAGTGAGGCCACAACGCATTATCAACTTCCTTTCCTTGAGATACACTGGTCTCCTTGCGCATCAATATTGCACAAAATAGCAAGACATACAGCAGAGAGCTTGCAGCGTTTTACAAGGCCTCGCTGTGGATACTTCTTCATTTGGCGCACCTCAGTGTGCAAATACATGAGCAAAGCCCACCCCCTCTTGCAATACTTCGCTTGCTTTACTGTGTCTTTTGGTAATGTTCGCTTAATGCGACCATAATGCCCAAGCCTCAGAAGCTGATCTCTGCACAATAGTTTCCTGATTTTATTCCTTTTTCTAAAGCACATGCATTCTACCCTGGTGTTATGCACCCCGTTTCGCTCAAGAATTCCTAGGAACGTTACACTCCCTTCCTCAGTCATTGGTCGCTCAGTCGATTTGCTCGTTCAAGGCTCGTCATTCAAAGCAGTTGATTGCGTCCAGTCAACCAACCATCTCCACCATCAAGGTCGCAAGCATTGCTTTAGGTGATTCCATGTTGAGCCACCATAAGACAATCTGCCACTCATGAACTGCACTTCTGCATTTAAAAGCATCGCACAGGGTGCTCGCAACAGTCATTGTAGTAACTTGCTGCGCAAAAAAGGGAAATGTTCTCTTGTTAACAAGTGACTGCCTTTATGGAATGCAAGGCTTCCCATATAAGCGAAATCAGCCCATCAAAACCCACTTCTGGCCTTCTGCACAGGGTAAGCAAAACGCACAATAGAACTCATTGCTCCTTGGGAACGCGAAAGAGAATTTAGGATTAAAGCTTAAATTAAGAACAAAAGGATGAAATGATTCTCTGGACTGCTTGACATAGCAAATTTTGCAGCAAACAGACCACAATGTAATGTGCATTGTTTTGCTCTGGCCACTGTGAGGGCGACTGCGCTGAGGCGTTGTTGAACTGGAAAAACGCAACATTCTCCATTGACTCGATGGCGAGAAGCTCAATCCAGACACTTTGGACTGACTATTTTCGTAGTTACAAAATTTGGCCACAAGGTGTGCAGACTGATCACAGCAGCCGCTATTTTGGTCCGGTCAGCAAAACAAATGAAACAAAGCGCCTGCCTTGTTGTTCTACAGTCTGCCACATTAAAATGGGCACCGATTTTAAAAGAAGACAAAATAAATTCAGGTAGAATGTAGATTGCAATTAAGTGTTGGAGTAGAAGAAGTTACAGTATGGAACAACTTAATTGTTCGAAAAAGTGCAAGAAGCATATGGCTGGATTAAACGTGGCAGATTTTGCGGTCAAAAGCAAAGCCAGACAAAACGCTCACTTCACAGTGAGAGTTGATTCAAAATAGGCGCTCATTTATGCGCTTTATTCACCCGATCTCTGCTAATAGCGAACACATCACAAGTTGGCATTCGGATTCATTAAGCGAATCTGCAGTGCATACGATGGTGAGGCTTCTTCCACATCTGCGAATTGAGATATGCAAATATCTCAATGGCGCAAATATCGTCAACTTGTGTGAAGCAGTGCCCAGCATGGAATCGATGCTCAGGTCTCTCACCATCCAAGGCATTTTGCGCAGTTACGCAAGACAGATGGAGTGGATGGACGCAAAACTTTGTCATATGCTGTATTCGACATCTGAATTTGCAGAAAGAGAGACTGACTCAATGGTAGAGGCAAAGTCGGATGGAGATGTTCTTTACAGGGCCATACAATACTACCAAGACGGTCGCCAATAGCCTCCGGAGTGCATGAACTATGACTTACCTAATGGCCGACGAACCATCCACATTTTGATGCTTGAACGTAACATTGCGGATTTAAACCTTCGCCCCTCATTTTCCGTAACTCTTCAAATTTGGGAATGGAATTGTGGACAGCAATTGTACCAAAAGTGTTGCTTCAGAGGAGGCCTTACTGAAGCAGTCATTCGCAGATCCAACTTCGATATTCATTTCAAAGTGAATGACTTAGAACCGAACAGTTTACAGACTTCCAAAATCCGTGGATTCGACTGTGTGGTGTACATGATGGACTCCGCACTGCACTTTCTCCTTGAGCGCACCCTTCCACGTGCATTACTGCACCTCATATACCTCACCCCTTCTGCGAAATGTTGCATTACACCTCCGACAAGAAGCTGGTTGGCTGGCCAGCCAGTGAGTTAGCCTCAGTGGTGTTATGGATGAATAAAGCGCGGTCCACAATGAGTTCATGTTTGAGGTTTGGTAAAAGCTATCCTTGAGGTGAAGAAGGAAAAATGTTATAGACTAAGAAGAACGATCAATCACTTATATAAAAAAAAGACTTTTCCACGCCGAACCTGCTAGTGACAAAGACATCGAACAAATGAGGATGTGCGGAAAAGTGAGAGTAGATTGACTGCAGAATGCCTCTTGGTTAAACCGCATGATTGAATCGGTGCAAAAGGACTTAGTTAGGCCTTTTAACCCATGACAGGAATAAAATATTCTGACTCCAAGTGTTTGGAGCCATATGAGCACTCTGCATCGCAATTTACATCCTTCGCCTAATATGCAAATGCATTTGGTAGCGCTGCTAAATAAAAGAGAGCGTTTCAGTAGACAGATAAGGAGAGCTTATTCCCGTGCAGATAGCTACAACTCCCGCAATTAACGTCAGCCACTGTTGCATGGGGCATCACCTGCAATACATTTGGGACTCCATTCACCAGGTAGGGTGTATAAAGTATCGGCCTTTCGCTTGTGCAACGGCGATCCGTTCCCAGCTCGTCTCCCACACTCTGCATTCATGTGAAATTCCGGGTAAATTTGCAGGGCAAAAGGGGCGCACACTAAGAGTGGAGGCATGTTTCGTCAAGTTCTAACCGCCTTGACGCGCTATTTTAGGGATTTGTATGGCCTTCCCCTCCAACCAGTCGTCCATCATCAGGGAGCACTTACAGCATTCATGCGCAGTAGCATACTAACAATGTTAGCACTTCCTGTTGCTAACATATTTCACTTAATTTCGCCTCTTAAAGAGCAGCCTCTCGCAAAATTCACTTGCACACAAATTGGCATCGTGAATCGCGAATTGAGGCTGTCAGGACTGTAGAACACAGCATCCACCTGAGTGTCAGCGAAGTTAGTCCAATTTATAAGGAAGGCAACAGTGGTGTCTGAGTAGAAACATGGGGATTTTAAGCATCGTTCTCACTTTTATTTCAATTATCTCTTTGCTTATTTACCACAAATTGTGCTGAGTCACGCACCACCCACGGTTATTCCCGTGCCACGTCTTTGTGCACTGCTGGAGGTAGCATTTGATACGCAGGGAGACAGTAACCCTACACTTACTTGCAAGAAAGCTGCAGAAAAGATTTATCAAGTCAAAGCCAATCGTTTACTACTGATTGGCTTTGTGTCGTCAAATGGAAAACTGTCTCAGACTACTCGTGGTTTGACGTGAAAGAGAAGGGAATACAAACAGCGCCTACCGCTGCTTGCAAGGGTACTCATTTGTCCTAAACTAACACAGTGATCTTTGTTGCTAAGCGACCATCTCTAGTGGCTTGATATGATATGGGCGTTAAGGGGCGATGCTAGGGCATCCTAAGCAACTCTTTGACACTATGACATGGACGTGAAGAGCACTCTCCAAGCATGTCCTGTCGCTTAGAGAATAGCCCAAGAAGGAATAATTAACAAGTGTAGAAGGAGCACTAGCTGGAATAAAAATTTCGCCTTACTTTTGAGGCCGAGCAGGAACGCATGTAGAATAACATGGATTTACTTTAGTTACTGCAGACGAAAGCGCTAAAGATTTGTGATGACCCTCACTCTGCTTTTGGCTGCTTGCTTCACCATTGACAATGGCGATTTGCAACGAGACTTAATGGGACGTCTCATGCATGTTGCCGAATATGCCATCTTACTGGTGAAGAGGCTGCATTCTCCACCAATCACATGTGTCTGCGCTCACCAGGAAGACTCTCCACTCTCGCGGAAAACACCAATGACTTGTCTGTGGAGATCGACCAAGAGACATTTAGTGTAACCACGCCTAAATATCAAATTCTGTGTTTTTTCCAATTCAACGTGCAGGATGAGCAGCATCGTGGAGCGAAGCATCACATTAAAGTCGATGCAGGTGAAACTCTAAGAGATCTGAGATGGTGGCAGTTACAGGCGTCAAAGAGAATGTTAAAGTTCGATATATGAACTACATCTTGGATGAATCCGCTATGTGCATCACAGTTTACAACTGAGTGAGTTTCACACTTTAAGCTATAATCAGGATGTGTTTTTACAAAAAGCCGCATTATAAGCAAATCAATTATGTGGCATCCGATTATCAAAATATGGACAGGTCTGTTGCTAAGCAGCATCTTGGTATAGGCGAATCGTACAGTGTTGGCAATCCTCTTGGTAGTTCCAAGTGGCCTTGCGAAGGCTTGTTGCCCCAAATTCTGCCTCTGCCACTGTCACTGTAAGCGCAGAATGCAGCATGCGATGCAGTATTGCATGTGCCAATTCCAGCTGTCTCGCGTAACATGTCTTTCATATTGAGAGAGTTGGTTGTGCGCTTCGGGCTGGGCATTGCCTTTAATAAATTGACGATGACTGAGTCATTGAGGCATTGGCAAAGTGTTGATTTTCACAATCTTGGTTAGTCTCTGCATCTTGTTAAGGCAGTCGCAGGCACTGCGCTTCATTACCCACTTGCAAGGCATTCACTTTTAGCAGAGATCAGATGTTTAAATCGTAAAAATAAGCGCATGTTTTACAAATGGCTCTAATAATGCAAGAAATTTGTTTGACGCTGCCTTGCTACTGCCTTGATTATCGTTTGCACTCCCTCTAAGTAGGTGTTTGCCGTACATTTGCGAGCTCCCAATTCTCAAATGATCCTGGTGTAATCACCATATCACCTAAATATCTATCTCCGTAGAAGTAGCATTTGCCGTATAAGCAGTCCTTCATGGTAGCACGGAACACTTTCGTTGCTTTTGGGCAGGAAAGTCTGCATGGTACTGCAGTATTATTTCACATCATTTTTTGACCTTGCCGCCAATTCAGCTAAAGAACAGGAAGTAAACAGAGTAGTAAATTAAGTAGTCCTTGTTAGAAAACCTGTGCATGCTTCTTTATTCGTCATGCCAAAGCTCAAAATCTTGGCCAGATGTTTTGCAAGTTTGGAATAAATTGAGTGGCTTTCCCGACACCATTGCATCACAACCAGTCACCATAACTCGCTTTTAAACTTGACGAATTATGTCTGTAACCCAGCGTTTGCCTCTGTTTTACAAATTAACTCAAACAACATTTATGAGCAAACAAAATCGTTCAGAAATCGTAAATTTGCAAGCTAGTAGAAATCCAACACAGCACAAATATGTCTGACTCTCGTGGCTATTTACGCCTACCGTCTGAGTGTGGTGCAGCTCAGCATCTCATAAGATGTCAGCGCAGTTTATCAAGCTCTAAGCGAACGAGCTTTGACCGCTGATTAAGTGGTTGAGGTCTCAAGTCGAAGTCACGTGAGGAATGCGGTGAGTTCACTTACGCTCTTTACCATACGGAGGCTCAATTAACGGTAACCGTAATTCGCCAATTGCCAATCCGAATGCCCCATTCATTTGAAGTAAACCAATAGCCTATGCTGCATTGTAAGAAGTTTTTTTTAATTTTTACTAGAAAGTTGCGTGAATTGCATTGCGTGCCATGTGTCTTACTGTATAATTCGCTGCACCCAACGAATGCTACATCACGAGGTGATGAAATCCTCGCTCCAAATTGTCCACGACAAAGGACAGGCTGTGAATGCATTAGCTGAGCAATGCGTTGGCAATGCGACTCTCTGCTCGCCTTCAGTGAAATCGTGTCGTCGAAATGCAAAGCCAGATTAGCTGCCTAACTAATAAAATATTTTTCGAATCTAGCAAACATTCTTTAAAGCCAGCCGCAGGCAGCACTGTGCTCTAAGTTGCAAATTGATCCACCACCAATACCCTAAAACAATCCCAGAGAAGGAATCGTTTAGCTGGATTATATCTGCAGTTGCGTATTTCGCTCAAAGCCGCCAAAATTTGGACTGTCCTAAACCGTTCGCGTTTTGGCATGAAAAGAAGCACAATCGGCGATCAGCAGCACAGCCTCGTTAATATTCGCCCACTGAATCACAATTTTGCAGGCTCAGGGGTAGGAAGTTATCTTAGCACACCGGTAGTCAAAGTTCAACAAAAACACGTAAGCAATGAAAGGGAATGTAGCCTGGAACAGAGTGTTACAATACAATCTCATGTACCAAAGCAAAGTGTAGAATAGCGAGATGGCATGGAAGAACAGGTTTTTACCCGAATCACAATGCGGGTGGATTCGGTGACACATTTTGCCCTTGGCTGCTTCTTGCAGCGTCGATGTTGACTATTTGCAACGCAGCCATTTGGAACGCCTCATACAGATTCACGAACAAACCACCCTGTTGGTGCAGACGACACACCCTCCACCAATTATGAGGTGGAAGTCTCGCTGCAGTTCTGCCGAATCTCCGCAATGCGATTCTGTCGAGTCTGTGAAGACTGGCTATGAGATGCTCAAAACACTCATCCGTAGAGGCAGGATCTTGTGTATCTTGCGAATTTATATCCAAGATAAAGAGCATTGGAGGGTAAGTCCTCTGTTTAACAGCGAGATTGGTGACGCGGAAAATAAGGCGTCTTAATCCAGGTGGAAGGCTGCAACCAACGTAGCATTGCAGTGCAGAATTGATCATGTACACCACACCATCGAATGCACGGAGATAAGACGCCTCGAAGGACCTATGATAGCGGTCATTTGTCCCTTCTATGTATTCTTCATTGATACGAATCTCAAAGTTAGTCAAGTGGGCCACTACATCAACAAAATCGAGTCCATCAGGGTAGTTCAGTTGCAATGGTCGTCCACACCTATAAGCCGCATAATGGAGAGAAGGCCAAAGCGGATGATTGGGATCCAAATCAATTGCGCTGCATCCGAGCATTAGAAATCGAATGGTCCTGCCACAATCAGATAGGACATGGGTTATGTGCCGCGGAGTGAATTGGCATTACTCTTGGTAGTATCGTAGAGCACTGACTAGAACCATTCCTTCTGATTGTGCATTCAACTCTGGGTCAGCTTCTCTTCTTACAAAGGCACGGGTTGAATACAGCATACAACATAGTTTTGCGTCCACCCGCTCCATTCGCCAAACGTAACTGCGCAAAATGCATTTGATGGTGAGAGACCTGAGAACCGACCTCATGTGGGGCATTGCGTCACACACATTGACGATGTCCATGGCAGCAAGGCATTTGCGAATCTCGATTCGTACATGTTGAGGAATCCTCTCCATTGTGCACCTCGCAGGTCTACTAAGTGAATCTTAACTCCGACCTGTAAGTAAGTAAGTAAGTAAACCTGCCACCGAAATGCCGGAATAATCTGAGGGTAGCACCTACTTTAATGTCAAATATCTCTGTGCTTATTAGAAGCATTTATGCAGGCTGCCTGCATTTGTGAAAACATTAATTCATTTGCCCAATCCTAATTCCCGCTGAAGTGCAACAAAATATGCGTTTATTCAGCCACAAATGCTTGATTCCAATGTTTACTGCACTGGTTTTACATCAAAAAACTGGAACACAAATTGAATATGCCATTTTCTCTACCCAATTCAACCTGGACAACACTTGACTTCCTCTAAGCATGTTAGTGCTGTTAAATGCGTCCTTTAAGGAATCACACTCTCATCGCCATCATCCTCCTCACCTTTGATCCCTCATGCTCACCAAATTTCTGCTTTATGGTCGTGAAGGAATAGATTTGCCATGACATTAAAATCGGACAGCTGGCATTGTTTGGAGATCAGCCTCTGCGGCTTGGGCATTACAGCCACTTTTACAAGGGGACATAAAGAGTGGATGGACTTTGCTCAGATATTTGCACACTGAGGTGCTCCAAATGGCGAAGTATCCACAGCATTGGCTGCACATACATTTTTTAGTGCTTGCTTTCTTTGTATTAAGTCCCATCATCGTTAATCTCGTTTATAATTTTGCTTTTCAGCACAGCAAATTCACCTGATCAGAAGATTACTTCCATGGTTAGAAAACTTGCATTTTGTTTATACAAGTTCGTACGAGGATATTTCAAGCCAGTCCTTATGAAACGCTGCAAGCTCTTTGCTGTATGTCTTGCCATTTCGTGCTTTATTGATGTGCAAGGAGATCAGTGCATCTCAAGGAAGAGAAAAGTGATAATGCAGTGTGGTCTCAATTCGCCTTCTTGCATTGATGACGGAGTAATTATTTAGTGTACTTCTTCTACTTATAGGGCTGCAGATGTATATAAATGTAATAATGGCAGAATGCGGATTACTTTTCAACTAATGAAGGGGTTGATAATAGCGAGTGCACCAACCCATTTGTGACTGTCCTATAGTCATCAAGTTTCTCATGTCATTACTTATGCTTTAATCGGCCCGTGCGTTTATCCCTCTCTACTGACTTTATTAAGATAGTGTCGTGGACTTTCTTTTAACGGGAGCATGGGCTTGAGTTCATCTGCTGCGCTGGGTGTGTCTGAGTTTGTTGCAATCAGAAGCTTCACATTTTTGGCCCTCAAGAGACAACGACAATCCTACCTGCTCCTACCCTAGTAAATAGCTACGCACACAATGAGTTGAGAATTCTTTATCTAGACGCAGACACATTTGTTTGAAGTTTTTATTAATGCGCCATCTTCACTGTCCAATACACCCTATTTCTGTTTACCAGTCAGACGACCATAACCAGACAAACATGCTGAGGCGAGTCTTATGCAAAGGCAAATCATGCGCCCGACTTCCCGATATCACCTCCTCACATACTTGCACGGATTCGCCACAACGCAGTCACTCCTTCAGTTTGCCAACAGCGAATGTGCACACTTCTCACTGCTTATATTACCATTGCGTCTTGACTGACCCGCTTTGCTGGAACTAGTCAACGACGTGTGCAAGCAACTTCACCCCTCATGCACTGTCTGGTGGCCACAGTCACCGTTAAGGCCTGCGATATCTCAGCAACCACTTCATTTTAGCTTCTCGGCTTCCATAAGATAGTAACAATTTCATTGTCGGCAAATGCGATTGCGGGGTAGGAAGCAGCTCTACCACTTAATGTGTAAATCAACGGGCACTTCGCAGAACGAATCGAACAAGCTCTTGAATGATAAATAGTGACGTGACGGTCCTTCATTCGAGTTGTGTAGCCACAACGCATATTTATAAGTAAGCTCAGAAAGCTTTTGCCCTTAAGGTGCTATTTCTATCAACCCGATCAAAATGCAGCGCCGAACTAAAAATTACCGAATGTAGGTTTGCTGTTTTATGTAACTAGTCAAGTTGTAGATCTCTATATTATCCCCATTTTATGCTGCCGCTAATGGAACAGCCATACTTTGTTAGCCAAGATGTTAATCATTAGCACAGTAAGGCTACGAAGTAGGTCCAATGCCTTTATATAAGAATGCATCGAAATAATCTGTCTGCATTTTGAACTTCGGCTGCATTTCAATCTTTGGCTGATTCGGTGACTAAGTCACAAAGTGGTGCAAGTGAGTGCCCTGGCTGCAGGCGTAGCTTCTTACTCAAAAGCGATCCAGGTGTTTCGGAATACTACTGACACCAATTGCCATTCTCTCTACATCAAAGCAAATTCTAGGAAAATGAACGTAAACGCGCGATGCCAAGGGCAACAGGCTTTCGCGCACCCTTGTTAAGCATGCAGTATACTGCTTCACAACTAATCAAAAATGACGTCAAAACTTAATCCCATATTCCTTTTTTGTGCAGGCGTCGAACGCGTTAAGAACCATTGCTGTCCTACTCGTAATTACATGCAATTGCACTCAACGTTTATTACGCCGCAACGTGAAACGAGCTCAAGTCACTAAGGCGGCCGACATTGGCAGACAAGCTTATGCCAACGAGGCTAGCCATATCATCTGAATGCAAACCCATGCGTTGTCTGATTTTGGCATTTTAAATCGCACCACATCATACATTGTTCCCGCCCATCAAAATGGGCAGAGAAGGAAGATTAAACTACCCTTTAAAATGTGACAAAAGAAAATCAAATGGAATAGTAAGTGCCATTGAATAGTAGAGTAGGGAACATTACAGCCTTGATGGAATATAGTTGTTGGCAAAAGTGCATGAAATATTTGGCTGGAGTAAACCTGGCAGATTGTGCGGTCGGTGGCCTCGACAGACCAAACACTTCCCTCACGGCAATGGCTAACTCGATTCAGGCGCACATTTATGCTTTTCACTCAAGCGAATTCTGCTAATAGCGAATAAATTACAAGTTGGAGTTAAGATTCATTTAGTAAACCTCCGAGGCGCACGATGGAGAGGATTCCTCAACATGTACGAATCGAGATTTGCAAATACCTCGATGCCATGGACATCGTCAATGTGTGTGAGGCAATGCCCCACATGAGGTCGGTTCTCAGATCTCTCACCATCAAAGGCATTTTGCGCAGTTACGTGACACAAATGCAGTGGGTGGACGCAAAACTATGTTGTATGCTGTATTCAATTCGTGCCTTTGTAAGAAGAGAAGCTGACCCAGAGTTGAATGCACAATCAGAAGGAAGGGTTTTAATCAGTGCCCTACGATACTACCTAAATTATGTCTCATCTAATTGTGGCAGGATAATTCGATTTTTAAAGCTTGGATGCAGTGCAAATGATTTGGGTCCCAATCAATCAATCATTTGAGGCGCCTTAGTCCAAGCGGAAGCCCGCACCCAAAGTGGCATTGCAATGCAGAATCAATCATGTACACCACACCGTCGAATGAACAGAGGTAAGAAGTCTCAAAGGACCTAAGATCACAAGCATCTCTTGCTTCCATGCTTTCTGGATTGGTATGAATATCGAAGTTAGACAGGTGGGCCACCACATCAATAAAATCAGGTCCATTAGGGTAGTTCTGTATCAATGGGCGTCCGCACTTATGAGTCGCATAAACGAAGGAGGGCTAAACATGGTGGACGAGACTCACATCTATTACGCTGCATCCAAGCAATAAAAATCGAGAGATCTTGTCACAATTAGATAGGACATGTTTTATATACTTCGGAGTGAATTGGCAATAACCTTGGTAGTATCGTAGAGCACTGACTAGAACCATTCCTTCTGATTGTGCATTCACCTCTGGGTCAGCTTCGCTCTTTACAAAGGCACGAGCAGGATACAGCATACAACATAGATTTGCGTCTATCCACTGCATTTGCCGAACGTAAATGCGTAAAGTGCCTTTAATAATAGGAGACCTGAGAACCGACCTCATGTGGGCATTGCTTCGCAAACATTGACAATGTCCATAGCATCGAGGTATTTGCAAATCTTGATTCGTAGGTGTGGAGGAAGTCTGTCCATCGTGCACCTCGCAGGTTTACTAAATGGTTCATAACTCCGACTTGTGATTTATTCGCTATTAGCAGAGTTCGCTTGAGTAAAATGCATGAATGTGCGCCTGAATCGAGTTAGCCATTGCCGTGAGGCAAGTATTTAGACTGGCTAGGCTACTGACTACACAATCTGCCAAGTATAATCCAGCCAAATGCTTCATGCGCTTTTGCTAGCAAATATATTCCATCAAGCCTGTAACGTTTCCCACTCTACAATTCAATGGCACCGTAGGGGTTATGGTTTATTTTCCCGTTTTTATCTTTACTCTTACCTTCTGACAACTCAAATGGCTGCAACAAACTTTAACATCTCTATCCATTTTGATGGGTGGGTCCAATGCATGGTGAAGTGCGACTTAAAACGCCAAATTCTGACAACGCGTGGTGCGCGCATTCCGTTAGCATAAGCGTGGAAATTGAAATTAGGTGAGCCCTTTTGCACCGTTTAATGTGGAGCAGCCTTCGCGGCAGGTAAGGGAAACCTGCCATCGAAATACTGGATTAGTCTGAGGACAGCACATGCTTTGATATCAAATATCTCTGTGTCTATGAAAAGCATTTAAGTAGGCCATCTGCAGTTGCAAAACAAAAATCTATTTCGCTTATTCCTAATTATTACTGGTGTGCAACGAAATTTGGATTTAGTCAACCACAAAGTCTTGATCTCAATAATTGCCTCACTGGTGTTATACGAACTGATGTAAGATTGGCGAACAAACGGTGCATGTAACATAAACTAAATCTGCCATTTTCCCTACCCAATTCAATCTGGACAACACTTAACTCGCTCCAGGTATGTAAGTGCTCCTAGACGTTCTGTGAGGAAATGATGGAAAAGGACTAAGAATGGGTAGACAAGTTCGCTATTGCTGTTTCGCTTGTCAAGTATAAACAAATTTGCATGGCACAAACAATGAATCGTTGCGGCACTGCGAAAAGAATGGATACAGCAGTGGCAAAATCCTGATGAAAAATGTAGTTGTCGCCATTTCTGCATGATGAAGTTACCGGTTCATGGGCGTTGATTGAACGAAACATACTGGAAGGCTAAAGGAGACGTCACGTTGCAATGGAACTATCGTCCTAAACTTAACACATCCAACACACACCCCTGCTGTATCAGTAGATATGAATGCATCTTCTAAACAATCAGGAATGGAAGTGAAGCTCTGTCATTCAAGCACCAATTCAAGCTATACTCCTGCTTGGCCCGTTGTGAGCATTGCGTTGGTACATGATGGAGAAATGGCTACCCTAAACGGTGGAACAGGGAATGTCACTCAGTTGAGTGCTGCACGGAAGGACTGGTCAGAGGAGAAGGAAATTCAGCGTCTGACCTAGTGTCAGTGGAGTTCATGTGAGCTGCGAAAGAGTTAACGCCGACTGCTGGCTGAGCAGTTCGAAGTTCAAGTCGAGTTCACTTTGAGCGATTCGGTTGGACCACGCTCTCCATGCATTCTGCTTGCACTCAATTAACAACAACCCAAACGCACGGATTGCCGATTTTGAAGCCCAGAAATTCTTGGATAAATAATGTAGAGCCTTTGAATTCTAAATGCGCGTTTTAATGCCCATTGCACAGCCATCAAAACTCATTTGTCCTCGCTGCCCACCTTCGCATCATGCTAACAATCGTAGACGATAACTAAGTTGTCTGATGTTTTGCCAGCACGTTTTATGCACGAGTACACGGGAATGTGGTATGAAAGCACATGAATTACATTCTAAGATTTCAGTGGCATGCTCGTTTCGATATCCGCTGATCTGCTAGCATTAATCAAACAACCATGCATGCGTGGGTTACGTGTTGCACTTGCTGATACCGCTAACTGATTTCTTTCTACAGGCTTTCTACAAGCCAGCCACGCAATCAATTGATCCACAGCGAATGCTTTTGTGCAAGCTCACCTCTCCACCCTTCATGCATTGTGTGGGCACCAGAGCTGCCGTCGAGTTCTGTGAGAACTCGGTGACCGTCCTAATTTCGCTACTCTGCTTCCATGGAATAGTAGCGATTCCGCAGACAGCAAATCCTTTTGTAGTATAGTAGTAACTGCACAACATTGACTTTTTTGCCGAACTGATTATGATCCGATCATGGACGATAAATGTTCACCCAAAAGTTTTTCAGTCTTTTTAAACAGCCAAGAAGTATGCTTTTGATAGCATTACAGTGGGCTTCTACATCAAGCCTGCTGATGCTCGTAAATAAAATCAAAGTGTAATGTCAAGCTGAGGCATACGTATGAAGTCGTAGGCCGCTTTACTATCCTCCTTTCCATACTGCAGCAATGGTGTTGATCATTAGCACAAGGGGCTAAGAAGTAAACGCAGCTATTGTATAAAGAGTACCTCTAAGTATTCTGCCAATTTTTTCGTCTTTTTATCTGAATTGTTGACTAGGTCATAAAGCAATGTAGGACAATGCTGTAGCAGCATGCATAGCTTTATGCCAAAAACAATCCGAATGTTTCGTAACACTGCTGCTGTCATTTGGGATTCTTCGCAAGTTAAACACTGCTTTCCCCCGTAAATATAAGCGTGCGATGCTAAATGCAGCGTGTTTTAGCGTGTCCTTGGTAAATGGACAGTCCAGTGCCCCACAACCGACCACAAAACAGCATTAAGCCCTGCAGGCATTTCCCATTTTCACGCGGACATCGAACAAATCAAGCAGTATTGCCTTCCACCTCTTAAATTTGCATCGATGCATCCACATCGATGGGCTCAGCAGAATTGCTCCCTGCATAGCGTTTTACTGTTATGATTGTACCTCTTCTCTTAGCCAAGGATCTCCGATAAACAACCTTAAGCGTCGAATTTATCCACTTACAAATGAATTCATCACACACGCTAGACGAGAGCCCACTACTGCACAGATAACTATGATCGTTTGTTTCGATTTCAAATACTGTCGTTTGAGACATGCCAAAAATATTTGTAAGAATGCTCGAGTCACTGACTAGATCCAAGCAGAGAAGTGCAGACGCTTTCGAGGTAACAAGGTGTTTCCTCAATTAGGTAGGATTTTGGACTCGGTTTCATCTAGTGCTTTGCCGCCACTATGTGCTGAAGCCAATTCCATCTTCTAAAAGTAAAATTCCTAATCGCATTGCATTAAATATGCACGATTGTTAGTGTGAGCTAAGATTAGAAGGCATGAAAATGCATCCAATAAATGCTGTCAGTATGCCGGTGTTAGTGTGGCTTGACAATTCGATTGGCAGACACGGAGTTGATTGATTGGTGAATAGTGAATTTAAAATTGTCAGGATCAGGGATTTACTTTATCCAGTAGCAGTCCAATCTCCATTTTCCGGTTTATCACGCCCGCTGGTCATTTCTATGAAGGCAGGTCTGGGCCACAAATATTCCCCTGGGACATTTCAACTCCTAGAGAGTGAAAAAGTCAAATTTACCTTTTAATGGCTTGAACCTGCAGCTGAGGTCGCCTCTGGACTCATTGGTGGCTCTGCAATAAAACTGCGTCTCAATCTTGGGGATCGCAATACAAACCATGGTAAGTGTGTGTTAGTTAATGCTGACGGATAGGCAGGTACAGCTTGACACGGCAATGAATCGAAGACAGAAATCATTGATAAGTAAGGTAAGAATACAAGCTTAGAATAAGGCAACTATGAAATTTACGGATAAGTATGCGATGCATGCGCTGTTTGCTCAAATCCACTCCACGCGAATGCGCAACGCCGTTATAGTCAAACTGCTTGCTGTGCAATTAGCCGCTACCTTCAACGCTGTTAGTAAGGGATTCGTAGGATACAGTGGGGTTTTCTTTACGACCCACCAGCATTCCTCTTGGACTGCTTGCATATTTAAAAAAATCTGGGTTGCTATGACCCAGACACTGTGGCTGCATACTGCCTCCCTCAAGTAGGTCCATGATGTGGCAATGAGAGACAGTAAAACAAGAGACTCAGTTGTTGACAGAGGTGATTTAGTCACACGCGTCGACTCGGTTCGTCTAGTCGATTATGCAGTAAGTCTCTAAATAGCCTGCATAAAATAAAAGACAGGTGTTAAGTAGCGTTCCCACAGGCAGCCACGGAGAGCAACGCGCCCGTTCATGAAACTTGTTGTGACACGAAGATGCGTGCGTTTAACAAATTCACTTGACCTCAGTCTTGAGATCGCAGAGTTTATCTGCTACGACATTGTCGTTAATCTACATGCGTTTCAACAAACAAAGACGCTTTTTCTGCGCCTTGTTATCCAAAGCATTGGACTTGCCTCAGAATGAGGCATAGATCATTGCGTGGTTTGCTATGCGTGGCGACTTGATTAAGCCAATTCTTCGTGATTACGGAAGGACAAATGCAGACAGAGCACCCTTCACCCCACTCTCACTCCTACTGCCATTTTGGCCCTCCCTCGTTTATGCGACTTGTAAGTGTGGACGACCATTGCTGCAGAACTACCCTGATGGACCTGATTCTATTGATGTAGTGGCCCACTTGACTAACTTCGAGATTCATATCAATCCAGAAAGCATAGAAGCAAGAGATGTTTGTGATCTTAGGTCCTTCGAGACTTCTTATCTCTGTTTATTCGACAGTGTTGTGTACGTGATTGATTCTGCATTGCAATGCCACTTTGGGTGCAAGATTCCACTTGGACTAAGGCGCCTCATTTTCCGCATCACCGACCTCGCTGCCAATGGGACGACTCGCCCTCCAATGCTCTTCATCCTCGACACGATTTCGTTGGCGACAAGAGATTTGACGGATAGGGGTGATCATTTTGCTTGTCTCATAGCCAACCTTCACAGACTTGACAGAATTACATTGCAAGCGTCTGGCAGATCTGTAGCGAGATTTACGCCTTACAACTGGTGGAGGGCATGTCGTCTGCACCAACGGGGTGGAAGGTTCGTGTGGCTGTATGAGGTGTTCCAAATGGCTGCGTTGCAAATAGTCAACATCAACGCTGCATGAAGCAGCCAAGGACAAAATGTGTCATCGAATCCACCCGTAGCACGATCGATGTAAAAACCTGTCCTTGTGTGCCATTCCGCTATTCCAAACTTTGCTTTGGTGCGTTAGATTGCATTGTAACTCTCTGTTCCAGGCTACGTTCCATTTCATTGTTTATGTGCTTTTGTTAAACTTTGACGTTCGCCGTGCTAAGATAACTTCCTACCATTTGAGTCTGCAAAGTTGTGATTAAGTGGGCGAACATTGACGAGAGGGTGCTACTGATCACCGGTTGTGCTTCTTTTCATGCCAAAACGCGAACGGTATGGGACAGTCCAACTTTTGGCGGCTTTGAGTAAAATGCGCAACCGCAGATATAATCCAACTAGACGGTTCCTTCCCTGAGTTTGCCTAGGGCATTGATAATGGACCAATTTGCGACCCAGAGCAAAGTCCTCCAAGTGGGTGATTTTAAAGAATGTTTGCTAGATTTGAAGAATATTTTATTAGTAGAACAGCTAATCTGGCTTTGCATTTCGACGACCCGATTTCACTGAAGGCGAGTAGAGATTCGCAATGCCAACACTGACCAGCTAATGCATTCACAGCCTGTCCTTTGTCGTGGACAATTCGGAACGAGGATTTCATCACATCGTATGGTAGCATTCGTTAGGTGCAGCGAATTATATAGTAAGACATATGGCACGCAATGCAATTCACGCAAACTTTTTAGTGAAAAACTGAAACAAACTTCTCAGAATGCAGCATGTTAGGCTATTGGTTTAATTCAAATGAATGGGGCATTTGGATTGGCAATTGGCGAATTACGGTTACCGTTAATTGAGCCTCCGTATGGTAAAGAGCGTAAGCGAACTCACCGCATTTCTCACGTGAATTCGACTTAAATCCTTAACCACCTAATCAGTAGTCAAAGCTCGTCTGCTTAGAGCTCGAATAAATTGCGCTGACATCTTATGAGATGCTGAGCTGCACCACACTCAGACGATTAACCCTAGTTAGTAGCATTCCGATCCCTAGCTTCTGGTTTATACCACTCGGTGGTCATCTCTATGAGGGCAGGTCTTGCTGCGCAGCTATTTTCATGAAGCAATGAAAATTGTACAAGCGTTAATTTTGGGGAAAGTGAAATGCTAAATTTGCCTCTTAATGCTTCAAACCCACCCGCCTTCAGACCTCGCGCACATTTCAGGATACAGAGACTGGTGTGCTTTCGCCTCAGCGCTGCTTGCGGGCGGCATCAATGCCAGCGAAGCACATCTTGACACGCATCAAACGGAGTGTAAGCCACCATCTCCTCAGACCCATTGGATGACTCAACTCACAGGTTGATTCACACCTTGCGAATGGAATTGCTACATCGGCAATTATAATTGGTTTCTATTTTTAGAATTGAAAATATTAATGAAGAAGTAGTCCAATTCTGCACCTTACAATCCCTCCTGGCCTTACCGACACAAGCCATCTGCGTGCCTACGCAACTCGGAAGCATGTTGAACGCAAAGAGAACAAAACGAAGCAGAAATACACTATGCTGGTATAAAGTGGAAAATGAGTTATTCTATTATACCATATCAAGTTCAGCAGGCCACCTTCTCTAGTTTTGGTGTTGGGTATGTTCAAGTTCAAAAAGGGATCTTAGGGTGCTCACAAAGAGTTTGCCAACCACGGAAGTAAGATTATTGTCTGCGATGCTGATGGAGACAGCTACTGGTCTAAAGAAGGTAGATGGAAATAAGTGGGGGAGATCAGCAAGGACGATAAGGGGCAACATACCAAGAATTAATGGCTTTGCCCATGCTCCTAGGTCATGTTAGATTATAGAACTGGTCGTCAAGGTCAAGGTTATTTATACTACCGTAAATGCTTGAGAGTAGTAGCCACTAGAAAACTCCATGACTAGTACAATCGGGCGTGCATGCAGATAGGGAGTTTCTGTGGTGAACAGGCTGTAAGCTTTTTCTCCTGAAGACTCATTTCCTAATTTATTCTGGTTGTCAGTAAACAGTGCTGAAATGGCTCGTAAAACGGCTATAATTATAACTTGGATGTTGTTTTGTTTTGTGAAGTGACAGACTATTTCCTCGTCAGTGATTCAAATTATGCAATGATCGTTTCTGTGTGCACATAATCGCCTCGTATCATGACGCACCACCCACCACTGGCAATGTGTGCAGTCAAAATTAATGGAAGTCTGCTTCTGCTCACGTCCATTTTCATTGCAGTGTGTCAGCAGATCGTGTGCGCAATCTTTAATCATTAGAACTATCAATTTACTGCCCTGCCGTCCTAAGCCGTCCTGCGAGGTGACGAAGCGGAATGGGATCGCCAGGTACAGTGCCTCCCGTACACCCATATCAAACGACCACCGTGCTCTGCATCCTGCACAATAAAACATTAGGTCAACCTGAAGATTATTGACACGCGGTCCAATTTCAATTGCACTTAAAGTCGGTCAAAGCACTCAAGTTGGGCTTCCTTGCCTGTTGAAATCGTTTAAAGATATGAAGAAGAAGAAGAAGAAGAAGGAAGTGGTGAATGTTTGAATGGAATAAAATTCGAGGCGAAGGGACCAACCGTCAGTCTAATTAAGACGCACTCTTTACCAAGGGAATGAGCTGCATGCTCAAAAGAGACGAGCAGATGTTCAAAAGCCATTCCTACGTGTTTCTGAGCATCTGACTGGACAGCTGTGATGGTCGCATTGGTATTATGCGCTTGGAACGAGGGTTTGACTACCAAGCATTTCAACTGAGTATGCATGACGAATTCTGCGGTGTCGCTCCATCCAGTCCTGATGCTCCTCATTGGCATCGTCACCACCATTACCAACTATGAGAGGAATCACCTTTCATCGTTGCTTATTAAGGTCACGATTTTGGACCAAATCGAAGTAGCGACTGCTAAGCGTGATCACCCACAATAAAGTCACAGAATTCTGTTGCCGACTGTGAATTAGTGCTCTTCTGCATGGCTTGGTTCTTGGAGATGAAATGAACTTATTCATGGCTTCTAACCGGTTAGGCATTAGGGTGCTTTCACATTCCAACACGTCACGGTGACTGTGCAGTTACTGGCGCCACCGGTCAGCTTTGTTCGAATTCAGTAACCACTTCAATTCTGCATCCCATCAACGTCATTTTCCTTCGCCAACCTAAAACAGAATAGCATTCACAAATGCAGTTGACTGTGCTTCACCTCCACATTCCATCCTCCTGCCACACCACCATGCAGCTCCAACTGCTGTCTATTGACAAGACACGAGTAGTACAACGCAATCATTTTAAATAATGTGTGTTTCATGGATTGATATCGCAAGTGTTTGATGCTGTCAAGGCACGTCTTTTAAAGCGCAAAACATTGATGGAAATGTCACATGAACTAAACCCAATGCAGTCAAGTAAATGTGTTCCTTACCACTGAAACCGCACTCAATTGATGACCACATGCTCTAACATCTGACACTTTACAACCTCCAATTCAGGATGACTGATGTTTACAGTGTAAGCTTAAGTTCAAGAGGAGAAGTGGCGTAGGCTAATGCAATCTTTTGCGATCCTTGTTTGAGGGAAGCGTCGCAAGCACTGTCAGCTGAGTTTAGAAATGTTTCGCATTCCAATGCAGGTTATCCCATTATTCCATATCCACTGCCTCGATGCCAATTGCCCTCAATCAACTCAAACCATCACGAGTAGTGCTGCGATTGCCACTTGCTTCGTACAAAATATGGGTTATTGCTTCCTTGTCCAATCACTGGACCACACTCTCCTTCGCTTCGTCCATGCCTCCCAACCTCCCTTCATGCGGCACTCTGTGCGGTCGCAGAAGTCAGCTGGACGATAGCCAAGCAGCACAATAGGCAGCAGTGTTCTGTTTGACACTCGTTCACCGAAGCTCGCTGCAGCCTCTTCTCAGCGACAGTCTAGAATCTACGGTAGCCCTCATTTACGATATGTGGTTCAGTACGGCTTGTGTGGATGTGGCGCTTAAGTATGGCACGATGCACACCCACCATTCATTCCCACCTCTTCTGGTTGTATTTCTTGTGGCACCGAATATGGCATCATGGCAGATGGACGCGGTGTGAAGTGGAAGCGAAACCCCTCGAGCCACAAATGTCTGCACATCTCTCAACGTGTTTGGCGAGTAGAGGGTAAGTGGGGCAGTGCATAAACAGCGATGCTTCTACGTGGGCGCCTACGGTGGAGACTACTGGAAGTAGAGTTGAGGGCAGCGGCATTTCATGCAGCGGAGTTCACTCCACATCCCATCAAGCGCTGTGTCTGCGATGCGGCATTAATATGGCCTGCAATAGTGAAGTAGTGCAGGCTTAAATGAAGTGTCCAACTTAATGTATTTGGATTTGTGCGACATCAGTGATGGTTCAAGCTTCACAATTCTCTTTGCTTGATGGCTCATTTCGAGTAAAATTTGTGCTTGTGTTCGAATGTGGGTGGACTGCATTGTAGGAAATGTTGCTTAAGAAATTAAGCAACATGGCGAGGATACTTTTGCTTGGTCATTCCAAATGGCAGGTTATTAAGAAGTGAAGAAACTTCAAATGAAATGTGTGCCTCAGTTGTGGACCTGGACGACACTGCCATTAGCATAAGAACTGAAGTGATAACGTCGGACTGGATTAGGCATAAGCAAAGTGGCGGGGTGAAGCGTGGTTCAAATAAGTTCAAATTGATTAGGACTTGTCTGATTTCTCTTTTTGTAAAAATGGGGACAGGTAAACAACCTTCAATGGATTTGGTGAGGAAAGAGTTATTAACGAACACCTATTGTCTACAATTGTGGTTCCATGACTGTCGCAATGCACACACAGACAGCAATACTAACGTCTAGAAGATATTTGAAACGCTTTCTTAGGTGAATTGGAAGCGATTAGGAAGCTAAGAAATGACTACGCAAAAAGTGCTGCTTGCCCCGTCATATCAGGCCCAACGAAGGCGGTAATGAGGAGGTAATGCGGATTTTGTTTCCTCTTTGCATAAGCTACCTGATGCAGGGTTCACAACTGCAACCGTAAGCTGTCGCTGGCTTGGTGCAATGTCACATTCTTGCTTATTCGTTAGATTGGTTTAAGACCTATTCTCAGTGACTGCATAGATGGAGGCGGGAATATTCGCCTACATCAAACAAACGTGTCCTGCCACCTGTCACCTTCCCATGACGCCAAGCAATAGCATCAGATCTGTGCTTTACCTGGAAAGCCGTTCAAATTAGTGACGACGGATGGAAACAATGTGAACTTCCTCGATTCTGCTTCAATGGCTTAAGGAAACAGTTCCGACCTCAGCTGCATTGCGAGATGGGCTGCTTGCTTCCACAGCATTTGCACTGTCAACCATGATTGAAGGTTTGTGGTGAGCAAGTTCACGGCACGACAAATACAGTGTTTATAATGGCGTAGGAATTTGTTCACTGAGGTGACAACGGTTTTAATATAGGGCTGGAATTGCTGCATTCGGTCAACTAAACTTCTGGGTTATGAAGGAACAACATTCTTCTGCATAGGCTGGTCTTCGAAACTGGTCCTATCCTTGTTGGTTGTTAGGTAACCTGCCTTGCAATGATGATGAATGGCACAAATGTCATGTTGCTGTGCGGACCAAAGACAAGGTAGCAGTGGAATGTGCTTCTCCTCCACAGTCCATCCTCCTACCACACCATCATGATGTTCATTCTGCTTTTTATTGACAACATACGAGAAGCATAACGCAACTATTTGAAATTATGCGTGTATCATAGGTCGGCATCGAAAGATATATTGAGAAAGAGTACGAAGCATAAGTGAATGCAGTATTTGGTGCTGTGTTTACCAGTGTGAGAGATAGCGAAGACTCAAAACCAGCCTTGAACTGTTGAGTCATGTGCTCTTGTATACAGTCCGCATAACTTTAGCCCTCCTTCATGGCCAATTTTCGTAAGCCCTATCCTATGCTAAAATGTGCAGAAATGGTTGCTGCAATAAAATTGCAGTCCAATGGCGTGCAACACTAAGAATGAAGACACTCGCAATGCTTAGATGCTGGTCTTTGAGGTGGTGTTCCTGCGTTGTTCAATCACGTAAGTCAATATGAAATGTGAAACAATGGCTGCATTACTTCTGACTTGGTTTGAAATGGAGTGAGCTGTTGCGACTATGTTACGATTGATGTATTTATTCACCCACGCCGAATTCGCCATCATCACGACCTCATTTTTCGTTTCCTTAGTTAGCATTGCCAGTGACTACGTTGTGTGCTCTTCACGACGAACCATGATTAATGAACTACGAGTTGAACCGCTTGCTTCCACTGCATTTCGACTGTCGACTATGACTCTGCTTTTGGTAAGCAAGCTCACAGCACGACAATGGAAGCATTCATGAGGCGTGAGAGGTCGTTCACTCAAGTTACAACGGTTCCTTCATTCATAATCCCAGTACTCTACCGCACATAGGAAACCCATGATGCCTCCTTACCACCGCAGAATTCGCAAAATATTAAAGCAATAAAGTCAGTATGCTTTTTTCGACAGCAAGTTGAACTGCGTCTACTACGCTGCCTTCCGCGCTGCAAAACCTTTGCAGAGCTGTCAGTAGATACAATTTTGTTTCAAACATGCATCACTTTGTTAGTAGATAAAATTTCAGCAAATATCAATGATAGGTCACATTCACAAATAGCGTTTTAAAGTAGAAAAACAGTGTTTTAAGTGCTATAAGAAGAATGCAAAAGGAATGGCCTTGAGACGAAAAGAATTCAAGCGACCGCATCACGTTTTCCTGCCATGATACCTGAATTCGGCGATGACATGAGGCGCAAGGTGGCGCCAAGTGAAGCTCGCACCACAATACTTAGCATGTGAACAGCTGGAGATATTCTTCGCGAAAGTGCATGCATGCTATTTAACGAAAGGTTGGTTTTGCAATGGGCTGGAAATCTATTGAGATCTTCGCGCGCAGGTCCATATCCTGCTCGCAACGTCAAATGATCGCTTTACCCACATTCTCGGCCGCCCATCTTCACCACCGCCTCTCATCTCGCGCCTCCACTAGCACAGGACGGATCCCCATCTCCGCTACCAACACAGTTACCGAGCAGGCCACCAAAAATGCTTTTATTAAAGATGTCGAAAAAGACAAATGGGGCTCACTGATGACCACTCATCTACAATGGAGCAAAATTTAAGCCCGTGCCAGGACCGCTTAGTGGAGTTCTAATTCATCACCAAAACTGTCTGACCATCGCGGTAAAATTGCCACCAACGTCACATTTTGCGCTCTGCCATCTGACATGGCTGTCAACTTAAAATATTAAGCGGCGAAACACTCACACAAAGGAGATAGGCAATCCTCATGAGGAATTTTCGCACTTGTTTGTCAAATGGTTTTATTCGGGGCTTGTCAAATCTGCCTGAGGAATGCATTATTCCTCATTGTCTACTACTTAGACAGTCAATGATCACACTGCACGAATTCCTAATTTCACTTAACACATCTCGAGTTGTGCTGCTATTGCTAAATGCACTACTCAACTCTTCAGCTACTTAACACACGAGCACATCCATTGGCACTTCACCATTGTTGCTCTATGCACCTCATGCACATTATGCGCTACCACGTGCAACCTTAGGCATTGACTCGACAATTGACACCAGCACAATGGTCTGCTCTGCTGTACCAGTGATCGGATGTTCACCAAGGGTAATTCCTCGTGGAAGCTTACGATGCACAATATGTATTATAAAATAACCCAGAAATTAAGTGAATTTGACCAAACTAGCTTTTACAAATTTGCGCTATCGTTGAGTATTTTTCGGGTTTCACCTTCACTAGCATGCCCGCATCCTGACGGTTAAGGCTAAATCAAGTCATTTGTGACTGCGCCAACACTGCTTGTTAAAAGCTGTGATTTTACATGGGAGGTTACGGAATCCCATGATCACTCTGATTCAGGGCCAATACTCTCCGACATCAATTCCTTTGCACACAAACACCACACCTACAACATGCGCCGCAGATTTGCATGAAATGGGAACCGAGTAAATAGCATGTGCATGGTATACATGCCGTGAAGTCCATCAACGCCATCCCATGGGCTTTAGCTTGCTCCCTGCCATACTGGTGAAACAGTTCTCTCTTCTATTCTTTCTCGTGGTTGGCTGTAGCTGCGAAATGCTACATGAACGCGTGATAGGAATTTGAATAAATGAATGCAATGTCTAGTGCCACCGGCAATGCGCAAGATTTTAGAGTTCATCGAGGATGGAAAGCGCCTACGGAAGAGCACTTGAATGCATGCTTGTGGCCGCATTGCACAAAGGTTGAACAATAAGGGGATCAATTGACTGCATGCCATTTAGAGACATTAGGCCGAATAAATGGCAAGAAGATGGTTCTGCTCTGATAACTCCATTTGTTGACTCACAGATAATGTGAGGCTGAAGGCCTCCTAATTGCAAAGGCTTCTTTGTGAACGTCATCGGTGCCAGTGGCAGTATCTATGGGTAGCTTGGCGAACATTGGTGAAGCAAGTCCTCTTCATGTCGGATGCGCATTCCTTGAAAATCATGACCAAGGGAGGGTGGGGTGCATACGCAGAAGCTGCACATTTTGTTTGTACCCACAGTCTGCGATGATTGATGTGTCAAATTGTTCAGATGCATTGTCAAAAGTTCAGTTTCCTCTTTCTTGTTTTTAAACGAAAACATTGTCTTTAAAGTGGCATAACGCAGGCCACCTTGAGCAAAACTTCTCTTTGCTACGAAGCATCTGTCAATGAGTGGGCAGGTTACATCATTTTGGTCTCTACTTCCTGACAACTCGTTAAGTTTCCTACTTGAATGATCATCAGTCTCTGTTCTACCATTCAGCACCTCAATTACTCTATCTTGTAGTTCAAAGATGCTCAAAACGAAGGAAACAGAAGTAGAGCGTGGCTTATTAGTACAAAGAAAGAGCGATTCTTCCATTCCTGACCGATGGTATGATGAGACGAACATCGGATTTGTGAATACCACCGACACGTGTATTGTGGTCGGCGGCAGGATACGCGAGGGCGAAATCGCAGTCAGCAAAGGGTCACACTAAGTCCTTTTCGAGTAAGTCTTGACTCGAAACCCACACGCGTATACTCAGGGCATTCACCAGAACTCTGCTGGTAGTGAATACATCGCAAGTTAAGACGCAGTCGTCTCGCGACACTTGCATTGCTTATAGAATGTTCTTTTATGATGATCTTCCTGCATTGCCTAATAACGTGAGCCAATGTGAATTCTGACTTGGTCTGAATTCGAGTGAGATGTTGCGATCATGCTGCGATTATTGCAGCCAATCACTCAATTGATCACAACCTCAAAAATTAAATTTTTTGGTGACATTGCTCATGACTACATTGTGTTGTTTACGCAGAATCCCGATTTAAGCGCTATGAGATAGGCTGCTTGCTTCCACTGCATTTCGACTGTCGACCATGATTGAAGGTTCGTGGTGAGCAAGCTCACGGCACTGCAATGGAAGCATTTATAGTGGTGTAAGAAATTGTTTACTCAGGTGACAATGGTTCCTCCATTTATGTTCTCAGTCTCCTACCGCATACCAATGCATCCAAGTGAGCATTTACACTACCCTCAGAAAATTTTCTACGCGCAAGCGAGAGCAGCAGAAAGAGAACAAACCCTGATAATAGGTGGCAGCGTTCACTACAGTAAAAGGTCTTCCAACCTCCATATAATGAGGCATTTTATCCAAAGTCAAATCAAGCCACATCTACGAATTGAGTGGCTACAACGTAAGGACTTCTGTGACGCTCCCTATCCATCACAGAAGCCGCATAATATTAAGATAATAAAGTCAGTGCACTTCTTTTCTAACAGTTAAATGAACTGCGTCTCCCACGTCAACTTCGTAAGACTATCGGTAGATTTCGTTTTGGTTTAAGCATGCACTGTTTGATTTTTTATTGGCAGATGATAATTCAGACAATACTTAATGATAAGTCACACTCGTAACTAACGTTTTTAAACAATGTAATTCAGGTGTTATGGAAAGATTGTGCAAAATATGGCCTTGATACGAAAGGGGGTGAGGCGGCCGCTGGCTAAATTGGGCTCATGTCACAAACCTGTTCAACTACCACGTGAACAGCTGGAGCTGGTTCTAGTGGAAGCGTATTGGTATTATGGAATGAAAAAGAAGATTACGTGTCACGGTGTTCGAGTGGTTAAGGCGATAGACAATAATTAACTAAGGTCTCCCCGTGCGGGTTGAAATACTACTCGCGACGTCAAGTCGTCAATTTATCTACATTTTTGGCTGCCTACCTTCGACACCGCCTCGCAGTGGCGCTTCCCCAGGGTTAGGGCGGATCCCCATTTTCAATCCCAAAAGATGCATTTTGGACTCCCGCGCAGGTCCATATCCTGATCGTAACGTCAAATGATCGCTTTACCCACATTCTCGGCCGCCCATCTTCACCTAAGCCACGCCGCGGTGTGCATCACGTTTAAATCACCAGGGCGATCGACGTTGGCAGACACAATGCTCCAGCCGTGATCAAAGCCAAGACAGGAATTATATGCAAGACGAATCGTGAAGTTACGCGTTTCTCACAGGCATCGTCACATTTACAAGGCGACCCGATGTTCTTGCAGAATTGGTCCTTACATAGGCCACCTCATCATGTTTCCAAGCTAGTAGGCATAATGGAAAAGGAAAAAAAAGGTTTTACCATCTGCTGCATAAAGACGTCATGAGAAGGTAGTGAGCTAGTTAACTATCCTCTGTGATCCGAGATTGGGGTCGACGCCAGTCCAGAAAGCCTGCTAACGGAAGGCAGAAAAGGATCGTGCCAATGAATTTAATTAGGACTTTACTTATGGTAGTAGTGCGAGAACCGTGCAGGGTGTCATACCAATAGATTGTTGCAAATATTTGCGTTTTATTGCACAAGTTTGTAAACATAAGCACAGCAAATGTGCAGTTACAAGTGTCTTTTACGATTCTAATCCACGAGCTTGCAGCATTGCTCACGGTGACCTGAACTTCACTCGAAAACTACTCATTTAGTAGTCAATGTTGACCCTGTTACAGCTCAAGTGAGCTCCACTTACATTTGATCGAATGCTGGATTTCCCTCACTTTGCACTACTCCTTCCATTGAGATGCTTACTATAGGGCTACTAAGAGCATGACATGAATTAATGATGAGAAGGAGTGGCAGTGCTTCCATCTCTAATTGGTTTACAGATGTACCCGCATCGATGGGCATAGCAGGATTTCTCCTTGCATAGCGTTTTGCTATTACGATTGTACCTCTTCTTTTAGCCAAGGATCTCAGATAAACAACCATAAGCGTCGATTTTATCCACTCAGAAATAAATTCATCACACGCGCTAGACGAGAGCTCACTGCTGCACAGATAACTATGATCGTTTGTTTCGATTTCAAATGCTGTCGTTTGAGGCATGCCAAAAATATTTGTAAGAATGCTCGAGTCACTGACTAGATCCAAGCAGAGAAGTGCAGACGCTTTCGAGGTAACAAGGTGGTCCCTCAATTGGGTAGGAGTTCAGACTCTGTTTCATCTAGTGCTTTGCCACCGCTTTGTGCTGAAGCCAATTCCATCTTCTAAAAGTAAAACTCCTAATCGCGTTGTATTAAATATGCAAGCTAAGATTAGAAGGCATGAAAATGCATCCAATAAATGCTGTCAGCATGCCGGTGTTAGAGTGGTTTGACAATTTGATTGGCAGACACGGAGCTGACTGATTGGTAAATAGTGAATTCGAAATTGTCAGGATCGGCGATTTACCTTATCCAGTAGCAGTCCAATCGCCATTTTCCGGTCTATCACGCCCGCTGGTCATTTCTATGAAGACAGGTCTGGGCCAAAAACCTTCCCCCGGGGCATTCCAACTGCTAGAGAGTTAAAAAGCCAAATTTACCTTTCAAGGCCTTGAACCTACAGCTGAGTACTTCTCTAGACTAATCGAGGCGCCGCAATAAAATGCGGTTCAATCTTGGGGATCGCAATACAAACCATGGTAAGTGTGTGTTAGTTAATGCTGACGGATAGGCAGGTACAACTTGACAGGGCAAACAATAGAAGGTAGAAGTCATTGATAAGGTGCGATTAAAAGCTCGAAATAAGACGATTATGAAATTTACGGATAAGTAATCAATGCATGCGCTGCTTGCTCAAATCCACTCAACGCGAATGCGCAATGATGTTGTAGTCAGACTGCTTGCTGTGGAATTAGCCGCTACCTTCGACGCTGTTAGTGAGGGATTCGCAGTATACATTGAGGGTTTCTTTACGATACACCAGTATTCCTCTTGAACTATTTGCTTATTTAAAAGAAAAGTTGAGTTGTTATGACTCAAACACTGTGGCTGCATTCTGCCTCTTTCAAGTAGGTCCATGATGTGGCAATGAGAGACAGTGGAACAAGAGACTCAATTGTTGACAGAGGTGATTTAGTCACACGCGTCGACTTAGTTCGTCTAGTCGGTTATGCAGTAAGTCTCTAAATAGCCTGCATAAAATAAACGACAGGTGTTTACTAGCGTCCCCACAAGCAGCCACGGAGAACAACGCGACCGTTCATAAGGCTTGTTTTGACACGCAGCAGCGTGCGTTTAACAAATTCACTTGACCTTAGTCTTGAGAACGCAGAGTTTATCTGCTACGACATTAGCGTTTATCTACATGCGTTTCAACAAACAAAACGCTTATTTACGTATTGTTATCCAAAGAATTGGGGCTTACCTAAGCACGAGGCATAGAACATTGAGTGGTTTACAATGCGTGGCGACTTGGTTAAGCCACTTCTTCGTGATTACGGAAGGACAAATGCAGACAGAGCACCCTTCGCCCCACTCCCACTCCCACTGCAACAAGATCATTGCGGCTAATGTAGGATGGAAATGATATCAACTTAATAAATTTTGTGTTTGCACTTTGGATAGTGAGCTCGCTGGCTAAGGCAACCGATAGCTGTTGGCGTGCTTGTCTCTGGAACCAAAATTGGGGAGTAGATCAGCAGAAGAGTGTGGATCCTCACTACTACTGTAAGTATGCTGAAATTAATTCAAAGTTTATTATTATCTGTTTGGTAATTTGCCCACTTTCAATATTCGCGCCAACTTACCTTCCAAAGTGAATAAATTGACATTGAAAATAGCTTATCCACGACCAATGGCAGAAGAGAAAACACACACACTGTGGGGTAAAGTGTGATAGCAGGATGCAATGGGACAATCGTCTTATTCGTTGGATAGACAATGCAAACTTCTGCTGTGTCAGTCAACATGAGTGCATCTTCAAACCAATCAGGAATAAAAGTGCTGCTTCCTCTTCCATTACTAACCATAACTACACTTCATTTTACTGAAGAGTAGACGCCTTGATGCCATGCGATAGAGCACTTCATATCTTAAACGGTGAAACAGGGACTGTCGATCAGTTAGGTGGTGGTCACAACGAGTCGTCAGAAGAGAGAAACCTTCAGCATCTAATCAAATGTTAGTGGAGTTCACTTGAGCTGTGACAGAATCAGCACCGACTACTGGTTGAGCACTTCTGGACTTAGGTCCCTATTTCGAGCTTGTATTCTTACCTTACTTGTCAATGACTTCTATCTTCTATTCTTTGTCGTGTCAAGTTGTACCTGCCTATCCGTCAGCATTAACTAGCACACACTTACCATAATTTGCATTGCGAACCCCAAGATTGAAACGCTGTTTTTATTGCAGCGCCACCAATGAGGCTAGGGGCGATCTCAGCTGTAGGTTCAAAGCATAAAAAGGGAAAATTGGCTTTTTCACTCTCTAGGAGTTGAGATGTCCCAGGGGAATATTTGTGACCCAGAACGGCCTTCATAGATATGCCCATCGGGTGGAATAGACCGCAAAATGGGGATTGAACTGTTACTGGATAAGGTAAATTGTCTGAATGTGGTGGAGCTCAGCATCTTGTAAGATGCCAGCGCAGTTTACCCCAGCTCGAAGCAGACTAGCTTTGACTATTGCGGAAGTGGTTGAGAAAATCAAGTCGAAGTTATTGTGAGGGAAGCAGTAAGCTCGCGCGTTCTCCAGTGAATGCGAGAGAGCTCAGCCAACAGTAGCCTTAATCCACCTGTCGCCAATCCAAATGCCCAGTGCATTTGCACAAAGCCACCAAATTATTATATGCCATTTAAAATGGTTGTTTTGATTATTGAATGCAAGTTGCGGTGAATTGCATCGCGTTTCATATAGTTTACCAGGAAAATCGTCGATCCTGACAAATTCGAATTCACTATTTGCCAATCAATCAACTCCGTGTCTGCCCATTGACTTTTCAAACCACACTAACACTGGCACATTGACGACATATGTTGAATGTATTTTCATGTCTACTATTCTTAGCTCACACTAACAATCTTGCATAATTCAATACTATACGACTGCGATTCTTTTAGAAAGTGGAATTGGCTTCAGCACAACGTGGTGGCATGTGATGAGGAATAGGCGTACCCAAAGCACTAGATGAAACCGAGTATAAACTTCTACCTAATCAAGGGGCTGCCTTGTTACCTCGAAAACGTCTACACTTCTCTGCTTGGATCTAGTCAGTAACTTGAGGAACTTGTTATCGAAACCCTGGCCACGACGCGACCACTGCAGTCATTAGTGCTACTTTCTTGATGGAGAGGTGCTCAACCTATATCAAGGCATATCAAATGATAATTATAACAGACGATACCTCACGAGGCAGTAAATTTTACGATCGAAATTGCCTACAACCTAACACGGGTGGCATTTACATTAGCTGGAGAGAATGTTAGCTTTGCCGATCTTAGCTCGACTTTGGTGTAATCGTGTGGTCAAAATGCAAAGTCAGATAATTTGCCCAATTATAGGTACATTCTTCAAAACTAGCTGGTCTGTTCGTAAATAAGTCACATGGCGGATCCTTTAACAGACTAGAAATTGAGTCAACGTTGAAGTCCAAGTCCAAATGTATCTGCCGCTTTCCTTATGGCTGCTGAAAGGTAGACCATCTACAACAAATCCTGTTCTAGTATGAGAGAGAAGCACAAACGGTGCTCGGTAGCACCTTCTCGTTAAAATTCGGCCATCAAATCGGCAGATTATTGCAATGCAATCCTGTGTGCCAGAGCAAAGCGTGGGATAGCGAAAGGGCATGAATGGACAGATTTTGCTCAACTCATATTGCGGGTGAATCTGCTGTCACATTTCGGCCTTGGCTGCTTCCTTCCACGCTGACATTGGCGATTTGCAACGCGCTATTTGGAATGCCTCATACAGGTTCACGAACCTCCCATCCCGTTGGTGCAGAAGACATGTTCTATACCAACTTGAAGGTGAGAATCTCACTGTAGACCTACCATAACCTCGCAATGTAGTTCTGCAGAGTTCGTGAAGATGGCTCTGAGGCGCTCACAATGATCAGGCCTAGATGTCAAATCGCCTGTCTCCCTAGATCCCGTGTCCAGGATAAACAGCATTCGAGGGCGAGTCCTCCCAATGGCAGCATGTGTGGTGATGCGGAGTGTGAGGCGCCTTAATCCAAGTGGAAGACTGCGTTTAGCGAGGGAATGCAGTGCAGAATCGGTCATGTACACCACACCGTCGAATGAGCATAGGTCAGAAATTTCGAGACACGCAAGATATGGAGCATATTACACTCTATGTTTATTAATCTTGACATAATTATGAAAGTAATACAAGCGCGTGACTGTTCGGATGCAATTAGTTCCAGTGGGGCTGAATATGCACCATTTTTGTCCGAAATCATTAATCCAACATACAAGAGATAGCGAAAATAGCTGAAGAAGACCCACATCCATTACGCCCTATGCGAGCATGAATGGTGGGATGATAAAGTTGCTAGAGTATGTCTGTGATTAGTTGAAGTAAATCAGGACAGTCAAAGCGCAGTGATGAGTTAAGCAGCGGAAAGTGCATATGTTCGCTGTGGACAAGCTGAAGATGTGACTGGGTTACAGCAAGCCTGTACAAAGTGTTGGGGGACGCACAAATTTGATCTTAAAGTGGATATGTTGTGCATTTAAAAAGCGAATGCTTGACTGGTCATTGTCCTAAGAATGATAAGTGTACAGATTTATAGTTCATGGACAGTCAAAACACTGAATTTGCATTTTAGTGCCTCAAACCCACAGGTGAAATCGCTTCAAGACATAATAATGGCACTAAAATGAATACCAAGTTGCGCTTGTGAGGATTGCAATAAAAACTGTGGTGGGTGCATGGAAGTCACTGCAGACGGATGCGCAGGTACAGCATATCACGCCAAAGAATAGGAGAGAGAAGTCATTGGTAAGTAAGGTAAAATATATAAGCTCGAAATAAGCCGTTCATGAAAATCAACAAATAAGTGTACCATTCATGCACTGCATGCTGAACTGCTCTACACGCGAATACGCGACACCGTTGCAGGCTGACTGCATGCTGTGGAATTGATTCCTACCTCCAGCGCTGTTAGTGAGGAGTTGGAGCAAGGCCCACCGGCATGTTTCGTGCATTAGGAGTATAAACCTACCCGATCGTTGGAGACGCCACAATCTTTAACAATTGCATGGGCCAACATGCACCTCAGGACCTCCAAAATCATCACACGTGTCCGCCACCGTCTCTGTCTGTTTCGACCCAACATTCAAGACGGGTGGCGATGGAGGGCGACGTATCGCATCTAAGGTGCTGCGAGTGAGAAAGTTCATGAGGCTCCCAAACGTGTATAATATGCAGTGCCTACTATGACACTGCACTGCAGAAATTCATCGCATACATCACTAAGTGGGTTCAGCAAGCAGTGGCGACCTATTCCTCAATGTTTTTTCAAAAATCGGACATGGATTTTGTACCAACGCTCACTCAGTTAAGCGAACCTGCATGATTTAAATGGATTTTTAGTGGCACTAGATCTGTGCGTTATAAGAGGTGGGATTGTGAATTTGTTAGGCCAGGTACTCGACATTTGCTGACGTGCCCGTCTTTGCAGCCGCAAATGGGTAGATCAACAGAAATGAGCTTAAGTGTGGCACTGGTGCATAACTATGATTTCGAGGGCGTAATAACCGCTTAAACTGGAATGGATCCTTAAACCTAATTTGCCATTTCTCACACGACCGTATTTGAAATCTGAACAAATGATCGTAGTCATCTGTGCAGCTGTCGACCCTTGTTTAGTGTGTGATGAATTTCTTTTGTGATGGATGAATTCTAACAAGCACAGAGATATTTTGTATCAAAGTAAGCGCTACCCTCAGATTATCCCAGTATTTCAATGGCAGGTTTTCCTTACCTGCCACGATGGCTGCTCTACAATAAACAGTGCAAAACGGCTCACCAGATTCCCATCCCCACGCTTATGCCAACGGCGGCTAACTCCACCATCTGAATGCACACACAAAGCGTTGTCAGTATGCAGCATTTTAAGTCGCACTTCATCATGCATTGTTCCCACCCATCAAAATGGGCAGAGAAGATAAAGTGTGTTGCAGCCACTTGATTTGTCAGAAAGTAAGAGGAAAATAAAAATGGGAAAACAAACGAAAACCTCCACATTGCCATCACACAGTCTGTAACGGACGATTAGCCTACCCTTTAAAATGTGGCAAAAGAAAATCCAAATAGAATAGAGTGGAAAACATTACAGCCTTGATGGAATATAGTTGTTGGCGAAAGTGCATGAAGCATTTGGCTGGAGTAAACCTGGCAGATTGTGCAGTCGGTGGCCTAGCCAGACCAAACACTTGCCTCACGGCAATGGCTAACTCGAATCAGGCGCACACTCACGCGTTTTACTCAAGAGAACTCTGCTAATAGCGAATAAATCACAAGTCGGAGTTAAGATTCATTTAGTAAACATGCGAGGTGCACGATGGAGAGGATTCCTCAGCATGTACGAATCGAGATTTGCAAATACCTTGCTGCCATGGACATCGTCAATGTGTGTGAGGCATTGCCCCACATGAGGTCGGTTCTCAGGTCTCTCACCATCAAAGGCATTTTGCGCAGTTACTTGAGACAAATGGAGTGGGTGGACGCAAAACTTTGCTGCATGCTGTATTCAACTCGTGCCCTTGTAAAGAGAAAAGCTGACCCAGAGTTGAATGCACAATCAGAAGGAATGGTTCTATTCACTGCTCTACGATACTACCAAGAATGTTGCCGATTCACTCCGGAGTACATAAACTATGTCCTATCTGATTGTGGCAGGACCCTTCGGTTTCTAATGCTTGGATGCAACGTTATGGATTTGGGTCCCCTTCATCCTATTTGGCCTTCTCTCGATTATGTGGCTTACATGTGCGGAAGACCACTGCAACTGAACTACCACGTTGGACCTGATCATATTGAAAGGGTAGCTATCTTTTCTAACTTAGAGATTCATATCAATGAAGAATACATAGAAGGGAGAAATGACCGCTATCATAGGTCCTTCGAGGCGTCTTATCTCCGTACATTTGACGGTGTTGTGTACACGATTGATTCTGCACTGCAATGTCCGGTTGGGTGCAGTCTTCCATCTGGATTAAAACGCCTCATTTTCCGCATCACCAACCTCACCGTTAAACAGTTGACTCGCCCTTTACTGCTCTTCATCTTGGACATAAATTTGCAAGAGACACAAGATCTTGCCTCTTCGGGTGAGTGTTTTGAGCGTCTCATAGCCAGTATTCACAGACTCGACAGAATTGCATTGCGGAGGTTCGGCAGAACTGCAACGAGACTACCACCTTATAACTGGTGGAGGGTGTGCCGTCTGCACCAACATGGTGGATGGTTCGTAAATTTGTATGAGGCGTTTCAAATGGCTGCGTTGCAACTAACCGACATCGACGCTGCAAGGGGCAGCCAAGAATAAAATGTCATCGGGTGCACCCGTATTGCGATTCAGGTAGAAACCTGTCCATTTTTACCATCCCGCTACCCGACACTTTGCTTTGGTACATGGTATTGTATTGTGACTCCCTGTTTCAGGCTGGATTCCGTTTCATTGCTTATGTATTTCTGTTAAACTTTGACGTTCAGCGTGCTAAGATAACTTTCTGCCACTTAAATCTGTAAAATGGTGATTAGGTGGGCGAATATTAACAAGAGGGTGCTACTGATCACCGGTTGTGCTTCTTTTAATGCCAAAACGTGGACGGTGTGGGACAGTCCAAATTTTGGCGGCTTTGAGTGAAATGCAAAACAACAGACGTAATCCAACCAAACGATTCCTTCTCTGGGATCGCCTAGAGCATTGATTGTGGATCAATTTGCAACCCAGAGCAGAGTCCTCTGTGTGGCTGGTTTTAAAGAATGTTTGCTATATTTGAAGAATGTTTTATTAGTTAGACAGCTAATCTGGCTCTGCATTTCGATGGCACGATTTCACTGAAGGCGAGCAGAGATTAGCAATGCCAACACTGACCAGCTAATGCATTCACAGCCTGTCTCTTGACATGGACAATTTCGAACGAGAACTTCATCACCTTGTAAGTTAGCAGTCGTTACGTGTAGCGAATTTCATGGTAAGACATATGGCACGCAAAGCAATTTTACTGCAACTTTCAGTGGAAAATCAAAATAAACTTCTTAGAATGCAGCATGTTAGGCTATTGGTTTAATTCAAATGAATGAGGCATTCAGAGTGGCGATCGGCGAATTTCGGTTACCGTTAATTGAGCCTCCGTATGGTAAAGAGCGTAAGTGAACTCACCGCATTTCTCACGTGAATTCGACTTGATTCCTTAACCACTTAATCAGTAGTCAAAGCTCTTTCGCTTAGAGCTCGATACACTGCCCTGACATTTTATGAGATGCTGACCTGTACCACTCTCACACGACTTACCTTATTTAGTAGCATTCTGATTCCTAGTTTCTGGTTTATCTCACTCGGTAGTCATCTCTGTGAAGGCAGGTCTTGGTGCATGGCCTTTTTCATGAAGTAATGAAAAGTGTACAAACGTCAATTTTTGGGAAAGCGAAATGCTAAATTTGCCTCTTAATGCTTTGAACCTACAGCTAAAAACCTTTCTTGGCTCACTAATGCCGCTGGCGCAAAAGCTTTGCTTCACTTCTTAGAAATGCAACATAAACTTCGACGGGCTGTGAAGACTAGTGTGGGCGCAGGCGACTTCATAGCTAAACCATTTCACTGAATCAGTGTAGGAGGATGAGTTTGAGTTAGGTGACTCATGTCACGCATAGAAGTTTTTGTCAAAAGCCACAGGGTGGTGCAACACACTTGGACGCACGCGAAAACACCAAGATTACTCAAATTCTTCTCTGCAAACCCATCATCTCACACATGACTGGTGTTAAAGAAAGGAAAATAGCAGATGTCGATTGGTCCTTTGACTTGCGAGCAGACTGTGAGATGGATCAGTGATTTGTGCTTGACAATGGCTTCAAAGGCACTTTGACACATTTCTCCTCCCATTAGTGCACCACTGATGTGCTGGTGCGTGGGTAGCGTGAGGTTAGGTGCTGCACTGGTGGTCAAACCACTTTAGCCGGGAAGTGGTTGGGTGGTAGCGTTGAGAACAGATTAAGGGAAGGCATTATGCTCAAACAGACATTGCACTTTAATGATCTGATTTTGTGAAGCATTAGCGTGTATCAAGAGGTCTTTTGCAGCAGTGGATTTCTAATTTCCGTCTCTGAGGCCGAATGCCGCTTCAATCTCTAAGTAATGACTGAAATAGATGAGCAGTTAAATAAACGCATAAAAGGATAGATTTGGGTTATTCTCAGCTAATATTTCCCCGTAACTTGTTCCTCCATTATGTGCAGTTGCTTTGGGTACAACTGACTACATAGATATCAGACCAGCGCTTTCTACCTGCCAAATCTACACTGCTTCAGCAATGAATCGGTTTCCTTACCATCCTCATAGAATACTGTCCAGCAGGACTGTGGAGGAGCGTGGGTAAGCTCTATTTGAATAGTCTTAGCTTTGATTAGTTAGTCTTCTATCAAAAATATGCCTTATGGTGCTGCTATGTTATGAGGCTTTGCATGCGAGAGGGAGTGAATTTTACACAGCTAGTCACTGAGTTCACGAATTGCCCTCACACTAAGATGCGGTACTTGGGAGATGCTATTTCCTGATGCAATGAACTCGAGCAATTCATTCCTCGGACGCTGTGCCTCGATGGCTCAACGTGACCTTCCAATCATGCTAGTAGTTTTACTGTCCTTATGCACGAAAGCAGATAGTATGGTCTCGTTCGATACTAAGTGTTATCACATCTTCGGGGATAAATCGAAGCATAGCATTTCAAGCAAACAAAAGTAAATACTGAAGTCAAGTGATTGGGTCACACGCGCTCATCTGCATGTCACAACACGCTTCATGAATGACCACCTTGTTCTCCGTCGCTGCATTTGGGGACCCCAGCTAACAACCGTCCTTTATTTTATGCACTCCACTTAGATACTTGGAATACGAGATGCTTTCCTTTTGAAGAGCAACAAAAACGAAATGGAGCTTGGCGCTTGAGTTGGAAACTTTGGCACCTCTATCGATGCAAATTTTGGGTGCATAAACCACGTGCAATGCCTACATATACTTCCCCCACTCTCTTTTCCCCTACTCATCACCCACAAAATTAGCATAGCAGACACTGAGTAGATTTGCCTCAACAGTGCTCGTCACACTACCTACTGATATTGCCACAATCACGTGTAACTAAATAAGCGGATTTATCAAGCTGACACCATGACCTTGTCATTAAGTTGGCTTGACATCACCAAATGCCATGCGGTCACATGATTCTGCAGCTTTGCAGCAAAGGAAGAAGTCCAACTTAGCCGTCAATAATATTTGTGGAATCCGATTGCAAACACTTTCAAATGCTCTTCGAAGATGGATGCCACAATCGTTGGGCTCTGTAATATCGCGTGTTTAAGAGTGGCATTGGGCACTGCATTCACCCACTGAGAAAAGGAATATAAGAGAGCAATCATTGCGAAATATGAGGTCCATGAAACTCACAGATAAGCATACCATGCATGTGCTATTTGCTCAAGCTTCTCTTCTCGTTGGTGCTTGGCGCCGCTGTCATCAGACTGCTTGCTGTGGACTTGGCTGCTACCTTTGGCGTTGGAAGTGAGGAGTCGCGACAAGGCCCACTGGAATGCTTGGAGCATTGAACTAAAACTGCAAAAAGGGACTTACGTTGCGTGTGATAAATGAAAATGAGAAAATGAAACAAAACGCCTGCCTTGTTGTTCCACAGTCTGCCACATTAATACGAGCACCGTTTTCAAAAGAAGACAACAAGGAATTCAAGTGGAATATAGGCTGCAATTAAATGTCATGGTTAAAAAAGTTACAGCTTGGGCCGGCTTAATTGTTCGCAAAATTGCAAGAAACATTTGGCTGAATTAAACGTGGCCGATTGTGCGGTCAGTAGCAAAGCCAGACTAAACGCTTACACTACAGAGAGAGTTGATTCAAAATAGGCGCTCACATGCGTCTTATTCAAGCGATCTCTGCTAATATCGAAAACATCGCAAGTTGCTATTCGGATTCATTGAGCAAACCTGCAGTGCGTACGATGGAGAGGGTTCTTCCACATCTGCGAATCGAGATTTGCAAATACCTCAATGGCACAGGCATCGTCAATTTATGAGGCAGTGTGCAGCATGAAGTCGGTCATGTGGTGTGTCAAGATAATCAAACGGTGCAAAACTCCGCCCTGATGGTCTGTATCTGCAAGGCATCTTATAATTACGAGATAGGAGACTAAGAGAATTAATATAATGTCCAGCGCGTGTGGTCCATTCACATGGAATCACCTTCAACTACTTAGAGTTACTCCGGTGCAACTTCAAGTACTTAGAGTCTCGCAGGTAAAAATGAGTTCATTAGATCAAACGTTTACGTTTATCTCCACATACTTTGCTCATTTAAGACGCTTGCTTCTTCTTCCCCATTATCCAACGTGGACGAACCAACCTCAACGCGAGACAGGGTCACTGAATGATTCGCCATGCGTGTTGACTTGTCGAGGCCACTGTTTCGGGAACATAGAAGAACAAGCAAATTGAAGCGGACGTCTGATACAGTTCTCTCACTGACATCCCTTTGACGAAATGTTGCATTTTGTTTCTGACTAAAAGCTAGATGACCAGCCAGTGAGTTAGCCTCAGTGGTGTACTGGATGAATTAAGCGCGGTCTACAATGAGTTCACGTACGAGGTCTGGTAAAAGCTATCCTTAAAATGAAGACGAAAAAAAGTTATGGACTATGAGGAACGGTAAATCACTTATATGCAAAAAGACTTTTCCATGCCGAACCCGTTGGCGATAAAGACATCGAACGAATGAGGATGTGCGGAAAAGTGGGAGTGGATTGACTGCAGAATGCCCCTTGGCTAAACCACATCATCGAATCGGTGCAAAAGGACTTAATTAGGCCTTTTAATCTATGGCAGGAATAAAATATTCTGACTCCAAGTGTTTGGAGCCAAATGAGAACTCAGTAGTCGCAATTTACATCCTTCACCCAACATGCAAATGCATTTGGTAGCGCTGCTAAATAAATGCTAACGTATGCAAGGAATTTTCCTCAGAGGAGCGTTTTAGTAGACAGATGAAGAGAGCCGATTTCCATGCAGATAACTACGACTCTCGCTATTAACTTTAGCCTCTGTTGCATGGAGCATCACCTGCAATACATTTGGGACTCACTCACCAGGTAAGGTGTATGACTTATCGGCCTTTCGCTTGTGCAACGGCGACTCGTTCTTAGCTTGTCTCACACATTCTCGGACCTTAGCCGGGAAGGTTCATTGGTCCACTGATGGCAACACTGCGGCGAACGCGTTAAATTTAGATGGAGAAGAGGATGCAGCGCTTACTCTAGCTTTCAGTGTCCACGTTATCCGCATATCTAATCCATGTGGACATTGTTGATGGAGTGCCTCTGTATAGGCATGGGAAATTATGACCTGCAGCACGAACATGCGTGTGGACTTACAGTTTCAGAATTAGGTGCAATTCCTTTCAGGGTTGGAATGATGCGCATGATGAGATGGTTACAGTCATGCGACAATGCATAAAGAATCGACTGAAAGTGACAAAGCGGGAAGTGTAATTGTAGTTGCTGTCACTTCTCCATGTCGGATTCGTCACTTCTCAGACATTAGGTGAACGAAGCACACTTAGGCATGAACTGTGTTATCACGAAGCAACAGAGAAATCGTCCCATTCTTTGGCACTTAATGTACACTTCTGCTGTGCCAGTCAATATGGATGCACTGCGCTCCTTTCCATCACCATTCCATACTGGATAACTTGGATGAACTTCCACATTATTTGGACCTTTGCACCAACTGCCTGACAAACAATCATAGCAAATCATGAGAAGCACTTGCCTACGCGGTATTGTGTGGGCCTAAGTGGCCAAAACGTAGGCTGTTCCATGCTATTCATATTTTGGCGTGAAAGAAGAAGCACTAACCATGCACACGTCTGTTTTTAGGTGCTTAGCAGCTTTTGCTCGTTGAAATGAGACCGTATTAGCAAATTACTCTCTGATTTGTGTGGCATGAGGTGATATTGACGCGCCTTAGGTCCGCGTTCATCACCAAGACACGGAATCCAACCTACGAAAGATTGCACAAATCCACTTTGAGGCATTACATTGTGCACCAAAGCAATTTGTGAAGTCGCAGAATTGCATAAAAGGACATGGTTTTACTTACTTTACATTGCATGTGAATATCCTGACACATTATGGCCTTGGCTGACTCCATTTACGTTGGTACTGGTGATTCGAAAAGCGGATATTAGGAGCACCTCATGCAGGCTCACAATGGCTTCACCCTACTGTTACAGATGACATAATTTCCGCCAATTGTAGGGCGAAGGGTTCGCTGCAGACCCGCCATAGCCTCGCAATGTAAGTCCAGGCAGCCTATGAGGATTGGTTATGAGGCAGCCAAAATGAACATCTCTAGACGTTGAATTCTTCGTCTCCTTCGAATCCGTGTCTAAAATGAGCAGCATCAAAGAGCGAGTCTCCTCATTGGCAGCGAGGTAGATGATACGAAAAATGCAGTACAGAATCGATCATGCGCATCTGTTATCATCGCCTCAGTCAACTTGACGGAGAAGCTTTCACCATACCTCGTATGTCAACTCATTGTGGATCACGAGTAAAACGCCTTCGCAACGCCACCAAGGCTGTCTTGCTGGCTGGCTGGCTGGCTGACTGACTGACTGACTGACCGACTGACTAGCCAACTAGCCTCTCGTGAAAAGTCCAAGGTTCCACTTCGCAACAGAGCAGTCAGTAAGAGAACCGCATCTTCCATCCACTTCATTTCACTTGTCCTCTCACGATCACGAATTGGTGGACTCAACGAATCAACAAGCATGGCGAATCATTCGGTGATCCATGTCTCACGTTAAATTTGGCTTGTCAGGTTCGAAGAAAATGGGCAATGTAACGAGCTTATAAGATCTGATCTTGAACAAATATGTTTCACACCTGATTAGAAATTCTCAATTCGCATTCGCTTTCAGAAATTTCTTTTTTTAAATGTGAATTCAGGCAATTTTGTGAAGCAAATGTACACACCGGGAGTAGAGGTGTGTTACGTCAAGCTCTAACCATCTAGTTGCCTTATCACAGAAATGTAAAAGCTTTCTTTTACCAATCTAATACCTCTACAGTGCCATCGCACAGCCTGTAAGGATGATTAACCTACTGTTGGAAATCCGACAAAAGGAAATCCACATGGAATAATAACTGTCATTTAGTGGTAAAGCGACACCCGTTACGGTGCCGGGCAAATTCATTTGTTGGCAGAAGTACACTGAGCAAGTGGCTGGAGTGAGCTCTGCAGACTTTGCAGCCAGTAGCAAGGCCATACTAACGCTTGCTTCACAACAATGGTCCACTCGAAATAAGCAAACGCCATGGGTTTCACCCATGCAAACTCTGCTAGTAGCGAATGCATCCCAAGTCGAATTTGGGATCCATACAGTGAAAGGGTATATGCTCTAGGCTTACTAACAACTTACCATTTGCAAGAGAGCAGTCAGTTACTAAAACGCACTGCCAGTTTATTTCACTTCACTTGTCTTTCCAGAATGACAGAGCAATGGCCTTGACAAATATTTGAGGGTAAACGTAAATGTCGGGGCTGTTAAACTCATTTGCACCAGCATGACTTCAAAAATGTTAAGCTGATGACAAGTAAAAGGGTCACACCCACTAGGCATTGCATTATTTCTGTCAATGCCCTATTACATTTTTATAAAACATTTTGCGGATGCAGCTCACTGTGATAAAGAATAGATGAGGGGAGATAATAATGGTAAGAGCCTAATAGAATTCACAGTGCATGTGCTTACTAAGCCAAACTCCCTCCACTCGAATGCGCTGGGTCGTTGCCATCAAGCAGCTAGACGTGCGGTTGGCTGCTAACTCCAGCGTTAGTAGTGAGGAGTAGCGATGTGGACCGCCGAAACGCTTTATGCATGTTGATGTATAACTCACCTCGTCGGTGCATACGCCGCATCACGCACCACAGATCCTCCACGTGTTTGCCTCACAAGTGCTGCCGGCCTACTCGTGAGGGCTGGTCACGAGACACTCGAAATGATCACATGTGGGTGTCGCTCTGTCTGCTTTAAATTTGCATCCACGACAAGTAGCTATGGAGGACGATGTGCCACATCAGAGGTGATGTGCGTGATGGTGATCATAAGACTCTTCAACGCCTATAGCAGACAGCATCTACCATGACACCTATGCTTTTGACTGTAGGATCTGTGAGAACTGATTGCTTTTTAAGCATTGCCTCACACATTGAAGATGTCTGCGCCATCTAGACATTCACAAATTTTGATTTGCACAAGTGCCGAAGGCTTCTTTATCAAGCACGTTGCAGTTGCAATTTGTGATGTGTTTACTGCTAGTGGAGTTCAGGGGAGTAATTCGCATCAACCCTCACCCAAGCAGGACTTGGTGTGGCTCTTCGACTGACTGCAGTATCACCCTCACGTAATCCTATCATATTCTCCTTCCTTATCCACTCTCTTTAAGGATAACAACAGATCATGCGGTGCAAGTTGAATTCCATTGATTGTCTTTGGTAAGATCTGCTCACATTTGTGGAAGAATGACATCGTGCGATATGCACATCTAAGTAAATAAACTAAAATTCTTGCAGTAAAATCACCTTGAATAGACGTTAAACTGTGCTATGACATTGGAGGAAAGGTGTTCACTCTAAACTAGAGCGATGCCAAGTCTCGGTACAACAAACTCGTCAGCTTTTTGCTTTGTAGATGTTTTACGAAACACAAAATACCAGAAGACGCACTGTTATAACTGGCTTGCGTCTTTACATGGCACAAAGATGTGACGCACGGAGGTATATGAACCACAATTTGCTTAAGCACTGAGCACACTAGTAACGATCTGTTTAGCCTCTCATCCATTACCGTGTATCAATTCACAGTATCTGTGAGCCACACTGTGTACCTACCCTCTCCACACTAGTTTGGTTCTAGCAGATGATCGACCCGCTTTACTGCTTCTAACTTTTAGCACTACACAGAGTCGCCTTGGGAATACGAGCTTATCTGTAATATACTTGCAGCCTTCGCTTTAATCACGGCTGGAATATTGTGTCTGCTAATGTCGGCAGCTTTGGTAACTTCGGCTCGTTTCACGTTGCGGTGTAGTAAACTTTGAAGGCAATTGCATATAATTACGAGTAGGACAGCAATGCTACTTAACGTGTTCGACACCTGCACAAAAAAGGGAATGGGAGCAAGATTTAATGTCATTTTTGATTAGTTGTGAAGCAGTAGGCTGCATGCTTGCTAAGAATGCGCGAAGGCCTGTTGCCCATGGCATCGCAAGCTTACGTTCATTTTCGAAGAAGTAGTGTTTGATGTGTGGAAAATCGCAATTGGTATCAGTAGCATTCCGAAGCACCTGGATCGCATTTGAGCAAGAAGCTATGCATGTTGCCAGATCACTCACTTGCATCGCTTTGTGACTTAGTCACCAAATCAGCCAAAGATCAAAATGTAGGCAGATTATTTCGATGTATTCTTTTATAAAGGCACTGCGCCTTCTTCGGAGCTTTACTTTGTTAGTGACCAACATCTTGGCTAACAGGGTATGGCTGTTCCATCAGCGGCAGCATAAGATGAGGATAATATAGAGGTCTACAATTTGACTAGTTACACAAAACAACAAACCTCCATTCGGTATTCCTTAGTAGATCTGCTTCCTACCTCACAATCGCATTTGCTGGCTATGAGATTGTTGCTATCTTTTGAAGGTTAGGAAGCCAAAATGAAGTGATCGCTGAGATATCACAGGACTCAACGTTGACTGTGGCCACCAGACAGTGCATGAGGGGTGAATTCGCTTGCACACATCGCTGACTAGTTATAGCAAATCAGGTTAGTCAAAATGCAATGGTAATTTAAGCGGTGAGAATTGCGCACATTTGCTGTTGGCAAACTGAAGGAGTGACTGCGTTGCGGCGAATCTGTGCAAGTATGTGAGGTGTGATATCGGCAAGTGGGGCGCATGATTAGTCTTTGCACCAAACTCACCTCAGCATGTTTGTCTGAGTGTGCAGTAATGAAATTTTGCAATGGATGCGTCTGTGTCTGAATGAGGAATTTCAAATTCATTGTGAGCGTTGCTACTTATTACGGTAGGAGTAAATGGCCACGAGAATCGCACATATTTGTGCTGCAGTTGGTTTTCTCCTTGTATGCAATATTTACGATTTCTGAACGATCGCGATCACCGACACAATACCGCGTAGTCAAGTGCTTCTCATGATATACGAGGATTGTTTGTCAGGCAGTTGGCGCAATGGTCCAGATAATGTGGAAGTTCATCCACGTTATCAAGCATGAGTTGGTGATGGAATGGAGAGCAGTGCTTTTACTCTTGACTGGTTAAAAGATGCATTCATATCAACTGGCACAGCAGAAGTGCACATTAAATGCCATAAGAATGGGACGATTTCTCTGTTTATTCGTGATAACAGTATATGCCCAAGTGCGCTTCGTTCACCTAATGTCTGAGAAGTGACGAATCCGACATGGAGAAGTGGCAGCAAATACATTTGCACTTCCCACTTTGCTACCCTCTATCAATTCTTTTGGCATTGTCGCATGACTTTAACCATCTCATCATGCGCATCTTTTAAACCTCGACAAGAATTTTACCCAGTTAAGGAACTGTAAGTCCACATGCGTGCTCGTGCTGCAGGTCAGAATTTCCCAAGCCTATGCAAAGGCATTCCATTAACTATGTCCACATGGGTTAGGTATGTGGATAGCGTGGACACCGTAAGCTTTCTCATGTCGGTCTCTTGTCCTAACTGTGACGCAGAAGTAGGGAGAATGGTAAAATAAGGTAAAGTAGAACAAGCAGTCCTGGTCTATTACTCCTAGTTATCGAAATTGCCGGAGCAGTTGAATTACATTGCACCTAGTTAAAATTGTCAGGCAGTGAGAAGAAGGAAAGGAATTACAAACAATTGCGGACTTGTATGCTCGCATGAGTGCTCATTCCGCAAGTTCTATTTTCTCCATTCTTGTACAGATTCATGCCAAATTCGACAAAATGACTCCGTGTGAAGGAGCATGGAAGGTATTCGATGACACAAAGCTGAATGGTCAGCACCGCCTTATAAATAAAGAATAAAACAATAAACAGCAGTGCCTTAACACCACAAAGCGTGAGGAAGAAGAGGCTAGGTCACTGATCCTCACTGAAGGCTCAATCATGATGTAAATTCATGTGCACAATCGAGCCGATATTTAATCGTGAGGATTGCATTTTTAGTGACAGTTTAAAACTGAAGCAAGCCTTCTCAGTGTTATGTGCTTTCCTGCGCCTGATAACAAGTTTTCAATCATTTCCACTTTGATAGACATCTACCATTTCTTCTCAACTCCCCTTTGAACGTTTCTACTGTCGACAAGTTAAAGACATTTACATACCATCAGGTCAACTACTTCATGCTTCAAATGATGAAAGGGCAAAGCATCTAATGAAAGGTGCATACATGAGTACTGCAAACCCTTACGATGTTGGATAAATGTTTGCCTATCAAGCCAACCGTTCACGTCGGTTGTGTGAGGAATCGGACTGCTCTACGATGGATAGGCATTTGTCACTTCTTCGCATGCCATCCTTTCTTCCACAATCTTCTCTTGCTCACACTACTTGCTATTGACACGCAACGAGTAGTGTAAGTGAATGCGCCGAAATAATTAGGCCATCGTGAGGTGCATCGACAAAGGACGCAAGTTGGCTGGTGATGTGCCGTTAGGCGATGCAACTCAAAATGATAGTCCTGTGGTCACATAACACAGCGGGGCAAATATTGAGGCTGACATTCATGGTGGACTAAATGCCTAGCAGTAACGCCTCAAAGCCCACTTCCAGGCAACACATCATGTGATTCTTTTATGATTAATCCCAACTCAAGTCTACCTCAATGTCCACTCGCCAAACATGGTCTTGTATCCGACGAATTGCTACTTTGGGATCATAAACACAGGTGGGTTTTGAGTTAACTAGAGGTGCGGATCAAAGATGACAGTCCATTGGTAAATAACGACGAGTTTGGGTGCTTTGCTGCACACGATTGTCAAGCTTGTGTGCTAATAGCAATGCATAAGATATGTCAGTGTACAAATGAACTGCTTTCACGGGCGAAATAAGTAAAGGTGATTAAAGGGATAAAACACATTCTGCCTTTGAATTTCTGACCATAAAATAGTGCGTCCGCAGCGGCTCTATTTTCAATTGACATTGGGCTAACAGCCATGATAAACCCTTTGCCTGGAACTTGTACTAATTGTTTTAATTCTCTGAAAGGGAGAAAATGCCATTAGGATTTGGGGCGCACGCAACTGTTTGCTAGGTGCCTCACATCCCTCACGATTACAGCAAATGTTGAGTAGCGGTGGAATACCTAATAACATTCATTCCCAATTCTACCGTTACTTCACACTTCAGCAAAGTATGGATTATACATTACAAATGGTTTCGTCGTAGCCTACTAACCACCACTCAATGTACAAAAGTACTCACAAATATGTGTTGACCTCAATTTATTACAAGTTTAGTCTGGCAGGTCCACCATCCTGCCTGATGGCCGCTCCAGCCCATTTCTATCACTCCGCTTCTGCCCACAAAATGCAACTCTGAGATATGAATGCACAAACCATGTTATGTGAGGTTTTGGCAATCGTGTCTGAACATTGTGAGGAGAAAAATGCACACATTAAGAGTGGCGGTATGTAACGTCAAGTTCTAACAGCCCTGCCGCGCTATCCCAGTGATTTACATGGGCATGCCTTCCAGTGGGTCTTTCATCTTCAGAGAGCCCTTACATCTATCATGAGCAGTAGTATAATAGCAATGCTTGCAATTTTATTGACAACATCGAAGAGACGGAAATCTGTTCGACTAGTCCAAACTGTTTAGTGTGGAGCGGCAATCTTGGTAGGTAAGAGAATCCTGCGAATGTGCGGCCAAAATAAACTGGGGACAGCGTCTAATTCAATAACAAATGTTTCCCTGTCTAGCAACAGCAGCAGCATATGAATTCGCTTTCTGCAAGCATAAAAAGGAAATATTCACAAAGCTTTCTGTGAATACACTATGAAGTGAATTTGATTATCAGAGGATGCCGAGGCATTTGAAGAGCACTATATCTGTGCGTTGAAAGAGGTGGGATTGTGAGGTTGTTAGGTCAGGTACTCGACATTTGCTGACGTGCCCGTCTTTGCAGCCGCAAATGAGTAGATCAACAGAAATGAGCTTAAGTGGGGCACTGGTGCATAACTGAGATTTAGAGGGCGTAATAACCGCTTAATTTGGATTGGATCCTTAAACCTACTTTTGCCATTTCTCACACGACCGTATTTGAAATATTACCATATGATCATCGATATTTGTGCAGCAGTCGACCCTAATTCAGTGTGTGATGAATTAATTTTGTGATGGATGAATTCTAACAAACACAGAGATATTTGGTATCAAAGAAAGCGCTATCCTCAGATTATCCCAGTATTTCGATGGCAGGTTTTCCTTACCTGCCACGATGGCTGCTCCACAATAAACAGTGCGAAACGGCTCACCAGATTTCCCTCCCCACGCTTATGCCAACGGCGGCTAACTCCACCATCTGAATGCACACACAAAGCGTTGTCAGTATGCAGCATTTTAAGTCGCACTTCATCATGCATTGTTCCCACCCATCAAAATGGATAGAGATGTTTAAGTGCGTTGCAGCCACTTGAGTTTTCAGAAAGTAAGAGGAAAATAAAAACAAAAAAACAAACTAAGACCTCTGCATTGCCATCGCACAGTCTGTAACGGACGATTAGCCTACCCTTTAAAATGTGGCAAAAGAAAATCCAAATAGAATAGAAAGTGCCATTGAATAGTAGAGCGGAAAACGTTACAGCCTTGATGGAATATTTTTGTTGGCGAAAGTGCATGACGCATTTGGCTGGAGTAAACCTGGCAGATGGTGCAGTCGGTGGCCTAGCCAGACCAAACACTTGCCTCACGGCAATGGCTAACTCGAATCAGGCGCACATTCATGCGTTTTACTCAAGCAAACTCTGCTAATAGCGAATGCATCACAAGTCGGAATTGGGATTTACTTACTAAATCTGTGAGGCGCACGATGGAGAAGTTTACGCAACATGTACGAATCGAGATTTGCAAATACCTCGATGCCATGGACATCGTCAATGTGTGTGAGGCATTGCCCCACATGAGGTCGGTTCTCAGGTCTCTCACCATCAAATGCATTTTTGCGCAGTTACTTGAGACAAATGGAGTGGGTGGACGCAAACCTTTGCTGCATGCTGTATTCAACTCGTGTCTTTGTAAAGAGGGAAGCTGACTTAGATATGAATGCACAATCAGAAGGAATGGTTCTAGTCAATGCTCTACGATACTACCATGGATTTTGCATATTCACTCCGCGGCGTATAACCCATGTCCTATTTAATTGTGGCAGGACCATTCGATTTTTACCGCGCAAATGATTTGGGTCCCAATCATCCCTTTTGGCCTTCTCTCCATTATGCGGCTTATAGGTGTGGACGACCATTGCAAATGAACTACCCTGATGGACTCGATTTTGTTGATGTAGTGGCCCATTTGAATAACTTTGAGATTCGTATCAGTGAAGAATACATGGAAGGGAGAAATGACCAGTATCATAGGTTCTTCGAGGCGTCTTATCTCCGTACATTTGACGGTGTGGTGTACATGATCAATTCTGCACTGCAATGTCACGTTGAGTGCAGTCTTCCACTTGAATTAGAACGCCTTATTTTCCGCATTACTGACCTCGCTGTTAGACAGGTGACTCGCCCTCCAATGCTCTTCATCTTGGACATAAAATCGCAAGAGACACAAGATCCTGCCCCTACAGATGGGTGTTTTGAGCACCTCATAGCCAGTCTTCACAGACTCGACAGAATTGCATTGCGAAGATCTGGCAGAACTGCAGCGAGACTTTCACCTTATAATTGGTGGAGGGTGTGTCGCCTGCACCAGCTGGGTGGTTTGTTCGTGAATCTGTATGAGGCGTTCCAAATGACTGCGTTGCAAATACCCAACATCGATGCTGCATAAAGGAGTCAAGGACAAAATGTGTCACGGAATCCACCTGTATTGCGATTCAGGTAAAATCCTGTCCTTTTATGCCATCCCGCTATCCCACACTTTGCTTTGGTACATGGGGTTGCATTGTAACACTCTGTTCTAGGCTGCATTGCTTTTCATTACTTATATGTTTCTGTTGAACTTTGACGGTCGGGGTGCTAAGATAACTTCTTTTTACTTGAGTCTGCAAATTTGTGATTAGGTGGGCGAGCATTAACAAGAGGGTGCTACTGATCACCGGTTGTGCTTCTTTTAATGCCAAAACGTGGACGGTTTTAGGACAGTCCAACTTTTGGCGGCTTTGAGTGAAATGCACAACAACAGACGTAATCCAACCAAACGATTTCTTCTCTGGGATCGCCTAGAGCATTGATTGTGGATCAATTTGCAACCCAGAGCAGAGTTTTCTGTGTGGCTGGTTTTAAAGAACGTTTGCTATATTTGAAGAATGTTTTATTAGTTAGACAGCTAATCTGGCTCTGCATTTTGATGGCACGATTTCACTGAAGGCGAGCAGAGATTAGCAATGCCAACACTGACCAGCTAATGCATTCACAGCCTAATTCTTGTCATGGACAATTTCGAACGAGAACTTCATCACCTTGTAAGGTAGCAATCGTTGCATGTAGCGAATTTCATGGTAAGACATATGGCACGCAATGCAATTCACTGCAACTTTCAGTGGAAAATCAAAATAAACTTCTCAGAATGCAGCATGTTAGGCTATTTGTTTAATTCAAATGAATGGGGCATTTGAATTGGCAATTGGCGAATTTCGGTTACCGCTAATTGAGCCTCCGTATGGTAAAGAGCGTAAGTGAACTCACCGCATTTCTCATGTGAATTCGACTTGAATCCTTAACCACCTAATCAGTAGTCAAAGCTCGTCTGCTTAGAGCTCGAATAAACTGCGCTGACATCTTATGAGATGCTGAGCTGCACCACACTCAGACGATCAACCTTATTTAGTAGCATTCCGATCCCTAGTTTCTGGTTTATCCCACTCGGTGGTCATCTCTATGAGGGCAGGTCTTGGTGCACGGCTATTTTCATGAAGCAATGAAAAGTGTACAAACGTTACTTTTTAAGAAAGTGAAATGCTACATTTGCCTCTTAATGCTTCAAACCTACAGCTAAATGCCGCTGGCACAAGAGTCATGTTTCAATTTTTGGAAGTGCAACACAAACTTCATCAGGTGTGTGAAAATCAGTGTGGGCGCAGGCTACCTCATAGCTAAACCATTTCACTGCATCAGTGTTAAGTTACGTGATTCATGGCAAGCACAAAGGATTTCGCTATAAGCTACAGAGTGGTGCAACATACTTGGAGTCATGCGAAAGCACCAAGATTACTCAAGCTCTTCTCTGCAAACCTATCGCCTCACACATGACTAGTTTTAAAGAAAGGAAAACAGTAGATGTCGATTGGTCCTTTGACTTACGAGCAGACTGTGAGACTGTGTCAAAGACACTTTGACACATTCCTCCTCTCATTGGTGCACCACTGATGTGAGAGGTTAGGTGCTGCATTGATGGTCGAACCACTTTAGACGAGCAGTGATTGGAAGGTAGAGATGGGAACAGATTGGGGAAGATATGAAGCCTAAATGGTCATTACACATTAAACGACAGATCATGTGAAATATTAAGGTGTGGCAAGAGGCCTTTTGCAGCTGCATGCTCAAGAGACAAGCAGGTGCTCAAAAGCCATTCATAAATACTTCTGGGCACTTTGTAATGTGGGTGTAACATGAGGCCTACTACCAAACAATTCAGCTGCGTGTCCATGACGAATTCTACGGTATCGCTTCATCCTGTCTTGATGCTCCTCATTGGCACCATCACCACCATTACCGACAATGAGGTGATTTGCTCTTCATTGTTGTTCATTCAGGTCAAGATTTCGGACCAGATCGAAGTAGAGACTGATGTCTCAGATTTCGCAAATTCACTAGGAATCAGTGCTTTCTAAAATGGCTTGATTCTCAGAGAAGAGAAGACCTTCTTCAGGCCACTAATCGGCCTGGTGTTGGGGTGCTTTCACTTTCCACCACGTCACGGTGACTGTGCAGTTGCCGGCGCCACCGGTTAGCTTTGTTTGAATTCAGTAACCACTTCAATTCTGCATCTCTACTATCTTAGGATAGCAGCGATAGCTTTGCTAATAAGTCCATTTATGAAGGAGCAAGAAACTTGTGCCACTGGTACTCCGACAGCTGCCTAATCCACCCAAACCGAATTGTAAATAGGAAATTCTGCTAGCTCAGGTGCCATAATTCATGGTTTTGTTATTTCCCTTATCAACCACTACTCCTACCCTTCTGGCAGCAACCGATTACCAAAACTTCACTCTTGGTGCGTGCTTTGACAGAAAATTACAAAAAACTTTAAAATGTGGTATCCGTAGGCGTCTTTATGGGCCTCGACGTCAGAGACATGAGACACATAGTTGGTGTGCTCACGTCGCGTTGTTGATTGCGGTACTTGGGCTGTTCAGGACAGCACGAAACTGCTGGACCTTCTTGATTTCTGCGACAGAATGATGCCAGCTCTTACATCAATCTAATTTGCTTCCATCTCCATGGGTTTCCGATTGACACAAGGAAAGGCGGAAAATTGTAAGCGCAAAATGGGATCACTCTTGGTAAACGATCAACTGCATCGGGAAGCTCAGCAGCACCTGCCCTCGCCAAAAGACACGGCAGAGAGTTGCAGACCATACACAACAGATAATAAGTCCCGTAATATTAGCCCAAATCGGTTTGCACACCTGCCGAATGATGAACAAGCAATTGCCTAGCTGTTCTCTTTTGCTCCGACACACAGACCTCGTCGTTCATGCACACGCCAATGCACGGCGCCAGTCAGTCGCTCTCGCTCTCGAGGTCGCTCAACCTAATGAGTTAATATTATTCAATGCATTCTACTACGTGTTGATTCTCCTAGACAAAAGAAACTTCCCACTTGCAATTTTAGCCATTTTATGAGCCACTTCGGCATCGTTTACTAACAATCAAAACAAATTAGGAAATGAGCCACACTTCGGAAGAAAATAACTTACAGCCTGTTCACTACTGAAACTCCCCATCTGCATGTACATCAGATCGTACGAGTCATGGAGTTTTCCAATGGCTACTTCTCTCAAGCATTTACGACAATATAAATAATCTTGACCTTGACGACAAGTTCTGAAACCTAACTTGACCTTAGAGCATGGGCAAAGCCATTAATCCTTGGTACGTTGCCCCTTATCGTCCTTGATGATCTCCCTCACTTACTTTCATCCACCTTTCTTAGACCAGTAGTTGTCTCCATCAGCATCACGGACAATAATCCTACTTCCGTGGTTGGCAAACTCTTTATGAGCACCCTAAGAACCCTTTTTGAACTTGAATATACCCAACACCGGAACTACAGAAAGTGGCTGGCTATCTCTTTGGCTTCGTGGTTCATTGGCCCTCCAAGAATCACATTCAAGTAACTTAAAAGCCTGGTATGTGTGTCAACTCACCCAGTGAATCGTGGATCGCGTGGAATAGACTGTCTGCGTTGGAGAGAAAGACGAAATAGGCATCTACGCTAATGAGGATCATATAAACGTGCACGGGGATACGGTAAAACTCAAACTGTTTATACTTGCATGAATGAGAGATCCCGCGGACAACACGACGCAACTTTGCGCGACAAGCCATCAAAAAACCGTTAGCTCGACCTTCTTCGCTTATTTTAAGCATGTTGGTGATAGCTTTTTGTGTGATCCACTTTATATTACTGGCTGACTGACTATCCGAACTGACTGGATGGACTGGACTGCCTGTGACTGAAAGTGACCGTTTTGCTTCAACGTTGGGCATCGCCACATAACTTACTCGCTCTCCACCCTGCATGTCTAAAGCATCGCCTCATCCTCAGAAGATTGGCCGTGCGGTTGATGTCTTCCTGCCCGATGTGTCTCACTGCTAACCCAGAAAACTTTTGCGTTGCAGAGTTGCAAAAATTTTGAGCGCGGTTGATTTAAGCTGACAGGGGATGACTACTGATCCGCTTTATGCGTTAGGTATATTGTTCTTTTTGTTTCTTCCAAGGACTATATCATAGGGTGTGGAGGTCGGAAGCCTATTGGCTGTCACAGATGGATTGCGGAAGTACATTCACACTTTATCCTTCACGTCCACCTCATCTGGAAGGAAACAACAGCTTCACTCACTGTAGTGGAATCTCAGCCCTTCATCGGCGTGATTAAAGGGGAAAACCTCATGGAAAAATTACAAGGCACTGCAGAGGTCGAAAACCCGCCTTCAGACCTCGCGCATATTTTAGGAGACAGAGACTGGTGCGCTCTTGCCTCAGCGCTCCCTGTATGCGGCATCAATGCCAGTGAGGCACATATTGACACGCATCAAACGGAGTGTAAGCCACCATCTTCTCAGCCCCATTGGATGTCCCAACTCACAGATTGATTCACACCTTGAGAATGGAACAGCTACATCGGCAATTATAGTTGGTTTCTAGTAGAATTGCCCCCTCTATTTTCGCAAGATGGGAATATTAATGAAGAAGAAGTCTAATTCCGCACCTTACAATCCTTCCTGGCCTTACCGACACAAGCCATCTGCATGCTTACGCAACTCGGATGCCTGTTGAACCGCAAAGAGAACAAAACGAAGCAGAAATACACTTTGCTGGTACAAAGTGGAAAATGAGTTATTCTATTAAGCCACATCAAGTGCAGCAGACCACCTTCTGCAGTTCCGGTGTTGGGTATGTTCAAGTTCAAAAAGGGATCTTAGGGTGCTCACGAAGAGTTTGCCAAACACGAAAGTAGGATTATTGTCCGTGATGCTGATGGAGACAACTACTGGTCTAAGGAAGGTGGATGGAAGTAAGTGAGGGAGATCATCAAGGACGATAAGGAGCAACACACCAAGGATTAATGGTTTTACCTGTGCTCTAAGGTCAGGTTAGGCTTCGAACTTGTCGTCAAGGTCAAGGTTATTTCTATTACCATAGGTGCTTGAGAGTAGTAGCCACTAGAAAACTCCATGACTAGTACGATCGCGCGTGCATGCAGATAGGAAGTTCCAGTGGTAAACAGGCTGTAAGCTTTTTTCCTCCCGAAGACTCATTTCCTAATTTATTTTGGTTGTCAGTAAACAATGCAAAAATGGCTCGTAAAACGGCTATAATTATAACTTGGAAGTTCTTTTGTTTTGTGAGGTGGAAGACTATTTCCTCGCCAGTGATTCAAAATATTCTAGGTTTGATTGCATAGAATCTGCCAAAGCAGTGACAGCTTTCGCCTTGGCAATGATCATTTCCGTGTGCGCATAATCGCGATGTGAACAGTTTGCTTCCGCCCACGTCCATTTTCATTGCACTGTGTCAGCAGATCATGCACTCAATCTGCTGTTTTGCCGTCCTAAGCCATCCTGCGAAGTGACGAAGTGGAATGGATCAGCAGGGACATTGCCTCCCGTACACCCATATCAAATGGCCACCGTGCTCTGCATCCTGCACAATAAAACATTAGGCAAACATGAAGATTATTGGCGCGCGGTCCAATTTCAATTGCAATTAAAGTCCGTCAAAGCATTCAAGTTGGGCTTCCTTGCCTGTTGAAATCATTTATAGATTTGAAGAAGAAGAAGAAGAAGAAGAAGAAGAAGGAAGTGGTGAATGTTTGAATGGAATGGAACTCAGGCAAAGGGAACAACCGTCAGTCTAATTAAGACACACTCTTTAAAAAGAGAATGAGTTGCATGCACAAAAGAGACAAGCAGATGTTCAAAAGCCATTCCTACGTGCTTCTGAACATTTGATTGGATAGCTGCGGTGGTCACGTTGGTATTAATGTGGGTGTAGCAGGAGTCTTACTACCAAACAATTCAACTACGTGTGCATGATTAATTCTACGGTGTCGTTCTATCCTGCCCTGATGCTCCTCATTGGCATCATCACCACCATTGCCAACTATGAAGGGAATCGCCTTTCATCGTTGCCTATTAAGGTCACGATTTTGGACCAAATCGAAGTAGCGACTGCTAAGTGTGATCACCCACAATGAAGTCACAGAATTCGGATGCCGACTGTGAATCAGTGCTCTTCTGCATGGCTTGGTTCTTGGAGATGAAATGACCTTATTCATGGCTTCTAACCGGTTAGGCATTAGGGTGCTTTCACATTCCAACACGTCACGGTGACTGTGCAGTTACTGGCGCCACCGGTCAGCTTTGTTCGAATTCAGTAACCACTTCAATTCTGCATCGCATCAACGTCATTTTCCATCGCCAACCTAAAACAGAATAGCATTCACAAATGCAGTTGACTGTGCTTCACCTCCACATTCCATCCTCCTGCCACACCACCATGCAGCTCCAACTGCTGTCTATTGACAAGACGCGAGTAGTACAACGCAATCATTTTAAATAATGTGTGTTACATGGATTGACATGGAAAGATGTGCAGATGAAGGGTACCAAGTAAAAGCGACTGGAGTGTTTGATGCTGTCAAGGCACGTCTTTTAAAGCGCAAAACATTGATGGAAATGTCACATGAACTAAACCCAATGCAGTCAAGTAAATGTGTTCCTTACCACTGAAACCGCACTCAATTGATGACCACATGCTCTAGCATCTGATACTTTACAACCTCCAATTCAGGATGACTGATGTTTACGGTGTAAGCTTAAGTTCAAGAGGAGAGGTGGTGTAGGCTACTGCAATCTTTTGTGATCCTTGTTTGAGGGAAGCGGGGCAAGCACTGTCAGCTGATTTTAGAAATGTTTCGCATTCTAATGCAGGTTATTCCATTATTCCATATCCACTGCCTCGATGCCAATTGCCCTCAATCAACTCAAACCATCACGAGTAGTGCTGCGATTGCCACTTGCTTCGTACAAAATATGGGTTATTGCTTGCTCGTCCAATCACTCGGCCACACTTATCATTCGCTTCGTCCATGCCTCCCAACCTCCCTTCATGCGGCACTCTGTGCGGTCACAGAGGTCAGCTTGACGAAAGCCAAGCAGCACAATAGGCAGCAGTGTTCTGTTTGACACTCGTTCACCGAAGCTCGCTGCAGCCTCTTCTCAGCGACAGTCTAGAATCTACGGTAGCCCTCATTTACGATATGTGGTTCAGTACAGCTTGTGTGGATGTGGCGCTTAAGTATGGCACGATGCACACCCACCATTCATTCCCACCTCTTCTGGTTGTATTTCTTGTGGCACCGAAATGGCATCATGGCGGATGGACGCGGTGTGAAGTGGAAGCGAAACCCCTCGAGCCACAAATGTCTGCACATCTCTTAATGTGTTTGGCGAGTAGAGGGTAAGTGAGGCACGACGTGATAAGATGTGAGGCAGTGCATAAACAGCGATGCTACTACGTGGGCGCCTACGGTGGAGGCTACTGGAAGTAGAGTTGAGGGCAGCGGCATTTCGCACAGCGAAGTTCACTCCACATCCCATCAAGCGCTGTGTCTGCGATGCGGTGTTAATGTGGCAGGCAATAGTGAGGTGGTGCAGGTTTAAAGGAAGTGTCCAACTCAATTTCTTTGGATTTGTGCGACATCAGTGATGGTCTAAGTGTCACAATTCTCTTCACTCGATGGCTCATTTCAAGTAAACTTTGTGCTTGTTACTTGCTCAATGCTAAAAAGCAGATGAATTGCATTGTAGGAAATGCTGCTTAAGAAATTAGGCAGCATGGCGGGGATACTTTTGCTTGGTCATTAAAATGGCAGGTTATTAAGGGATGAAGAAACCTCAAATGAATTGTGCGCCTCAGGTGTGGACCTGGACGATACCGCCATTAGCATAAGAACTGAAGTGATAACGTCGGATAGGATTAGGCATAAGCAAAGTGGCGGGGTGAAGCGTGGTTCAAATAATTTCAAATTGATTCGAATTTGTCTGATTTCTCTTTTTGTAAAAATGGGACAGGTAAACAGCCTTCAATGAATTTGGTGAGGAAAGAGTTATTAACGAACACCTATTGTCTACAATTGTGGTTCCATGACTGTCGCAATGCTCACAAAGACAGCAATACTAACGTCTAGAAGATATTTCACACGCTTTCTTAGGTGCATTGAAAGCGATTAGGAGGCTAAGAAATGACTATTTAAAAAGTGCTGCTCACCCTGTCATATCAGGCTCAACGAAGGCGACAATGAGTAGGTAATGCGGATTTTGTTTCCTCTTTGCATAAGTTACCTGATGCAGGGTCCATAACTGCGACCGTAAGCTGTCGCTGGCTTGGTGCGATGTCACATTCTTGCTAATTCGTTAGATTGGTTTAAGACCTATTCTCAGTGACTGCACAGAGGGAGGCGGGAATATTAGACTACATCAAACAAACGTGTCCTGCCACCTCTCACCTTTCCATGACGCCAAGCAATAGCATCAGGTCTGTGCTTTACCTGCGAAGCCGTTCAAATTAGTGACGACGGATAGAAACAGTGTGAACTTCCTCAATTCTGCTTCAATGGCTTAAGGAAACAGTTCCGACCTCAGCTGCATTCCCAATGTAGGCATAATGGCTCAAATTCGTCGACTACCAAACAGCATATAGAAGAGGTCGTCCAATCCAGCACAGATTGGCTTGCAATGAGGAGCATGCTATAGAGAGGAAGCACAACCTCTAGAGAACCACGTGTCTGCACATAACAACGCATAGTTAGTGAGTGGCTTGTTTGGGCAAGATGTATGGTAATGCGTGAGTAGTGAGGGTAACAATGGAGAGCATGCATTAGAAGCCAACACTGTCTTGATGCTCCTCATTGGCATCATCACCACCATTACTGACTATGAGATAATTTGCTCTTCATTGTTGATCATTCAGGTCAAGATTTTGGACCAGACCGAAGAAGCGACTGATGTCTCAGATTTCGCGTTGTTTATTGCGGTTCTTGGGCTGTTCAGGACAGCACGAAACTGCTGGACCTTCTTGATTTCTGCGACAGAATGATGCCAGCTCTTACATCAATCTAATTTGCTTCCATCTCCATGGGTTTCGGATTGACACAAGGAAAGGCGGAAAATTGTAAGCGCAAAATGGGATCACTCTTGGTAAACGATCAACTGCATCGGGAAGCTCAGCAGCACCTGCCCTCGCCAAAAGACACGGCAGAGAGTTGCAGACCATACACAACAGATAATAAGTCCCGTAATATTAGCCCAAATCGGTTTGCACACCTACTGAATGATGATCAGGCAATTGCCTGGCTGTTCTCTTTTGCTCAGACACAGAGATCTCGTCATTCATGCACATGCCAATGCACGGCGCCAGTCAGTCACTCTCGCTCTCGAGGTCGCTCATCCTAATCAGTTAATGCCATTCAATGTATTCTACTACGTGTTGATTCTCCTAAGCAAAAGGACTTCCAAATTATAATGTTAGCCATTTTATGAGCCATTTCAGCATTGTTTACTGACAACCAAATAAATTAGGAAATGAGTCTACGGGAGAAAAAAGCTTACAGCCTGTTCACTACTGAAATCTCCCTATCTGCATGCACGCCCGATCGTACGAGTCATGGAGTTCCTAATGGCTACAAGAGGTCTCTCGGAAAGTACAATTCTCTCATTCGAAATAAAAATAACTTAGCATAAATTTGTCAGGTACCCTTAGCTGTTTGCTCGCCATTATGAATGGCAACGCACGCAATGAGTTGGGAAATTCATTTCAGATTTCGACTAATGCGCTTGCATTACTATCCAACATTCCCAATTCCTATTTGCTAATCTGCTAAATACAATCAGACAAACAGACGAGTTTTGTGTCCCACTTGCCGATATCACCTCCTCACATACTTGCACAGATTTGCTGCGACCCAGTCACATCTTCAGTTTGTCCAAAGCGAATATGCGTACTTCTCAATGCTTAAATTTCCACTGCATTTTGACTGACCCGCTTCGCTAAAACTAAACAGTGATGTGTTCAAACGACTTCACCTCTCTACCATTCATGCACTGTCTGGTAGCCACAGTCACCGCTGTTGAGCAGTCATACATGGGCAGCTCTTATTTCAAGCCTACTACTAAAAAACGCGATCTAAATGTAGCTTCTAACTGCGGCATACCTAATAGAATTTTGCTGTGCCATGTAACTTGTAAAGTCCTAGGCCGCTTCATTATCCCGCATCTTATACTGCGGCTAATGGAGCGGTCATGCGCTGTTAGCCAAGATTTTGATAATTTGCACAAGGACTAAGAAATGAGCTCAGCGCATTTTGATCCTTGACTGATTTGTCGCCTAAGTCATAAAACGATGAAGGGCAGTGCTCTGGCGCCATGCATAGCTTCATTGGACAGCCATGAAACTGGTCAGTCCAAAGTGTCTGGATTGAGCTTCTCGCCAGCTAGTCAATGGAGAATGTTGCGTTTTTCCAGTTCACCAACGTCTCAGCGCAGTCGCCTTCACAGTGGCCAGAGCAAACCAATGCGCCTTTCATTGTGGTCTGTTTGCCGCTACATTTGCTATGTCAAGCAGCACAGAAAATCATTTTATCTCATTGTTCTTAATTTAAACTTAACTCCTACCTTCTCCTTGGCGTTCCCAAGTAGCAATGAGTCGTAAAGTGCGTTTTGCTTGCACTGTTTAAGGGCTAAAATTAGGTTTTGATGAGCTAATGTCGCCCGTATGGAAAGCCTTGCATCCCATAAATACAGTCACATTTAAACAAGAGAATATTCTTCCCTTTTGCTCAGCTTATTACAACATTGACTGTCGTGAGCACCCTTTACAAAAGTGCAGTTCATGATTAGCAGCTTGTCTTTTGGTGGCTCTACACCAAATTAATCAGTGCACAACGAATTTAGCTGTATCGCATCAACTCCTACCTGACTCACAAGGAGAGCCGGAGCCAATTTTTGTTCCTTATTGAAACCCACCTACAGCAATATCCACGGCCTTGATGGTGGAGGTGGTTGGTTGACTGGACGCAATCAACTGCATCACTGCTTTTAGCTGACCACACTATGCCGGTTCACTTCTCAGCACTTCACCGAGTCACATTGTGAATGAGAGCGTGTCCGTGATATTGTTGCTGCCTTCGCGTTATTCGCGACTGGAATATTGTTTCCGTTAATGTCGGTCGACTTTGTGACTTTAGCATTTGCACATTGCTGCGCAGTAAACGTCGAAAGAAATTGCATTTTTACGAGTGGGATAGCAATGCTACTGAATGAGGTTGATGCCTGCTTGAAATAAGGAAATAAGAGCAAGGTTTAATGCCATTCGTGAATGGTTGCGATGCAATGGACTGTTCATTCACCAAAGATACACGAAAACCTGCTGCGATTGGCATCGCACGGATATGTCCATTTTCGGTAAAGTAGTGTTTGATGTATAGAGAATTGCAAATGATAGCAGTAGTGTTATGAAGCACTTGGAGCGCTTTTGGGCAAGAAGCTACGCATGTCGCCACAGCACTTACCCGCATCGTTTTGTGACTTGGTCGCCAAATCAGTCAAAGATCAAAACGCAGACAGCTTACTTGGATGTATTCCTCTGTGAAGGCACTGCACCTGCTTCGTAACCTTACTGTGCTAATAATTAACATCTTGGCTAACACAGTATGGCTGTTCCATCAGCCGGTCTACAACTTGACTAGTCATATAAAACAGTAAAATTCCATTCGGTATTCCTTAGTTTGACACTGCATTTTAATGAGGTCTATGAAAGTAGCAGTTTCAGTGTAAAAGCATTCTGGATCCACATTAAGAATTGCGTTGTTGCTACTTAACACGAAGGAAAGATTATCATATTACTATTCATCAATCATGAGCTAGTCAGGTTTGTTCTGTGAAGTGCCCGTTGATTTACACACTAAGTGGTAGAGCTGCTTTCTACCTCACAATCGCATTTGCTGGCTATGAAATTATTTCTATCTTTTGGAAGTAGAGAAGCGAAAATAATGTGGCAGCTGAGATATCACAGGACTCAACGTTGACTGTGGCCATCAGACAGTGCATGAGGGGTGAATTTGCTAGCACACATCGCTGACTAGTTCTAGCAAAGCGGGTCAGTCAAAACGCAACGGCAATTTAAGCAGTGAGAAGTGCATATATTTGCTGTTGGCAAACTGAAGGAGTGACTGCGTTGCTGCGAATCTGTGCAAGCATGTGAGGAGGTGATATCGGCAAGTGGGGCGCATGACTCGCCTTTACACAAAACTCGCCTCACCACGTTTGTCTGGTTATGGTCACGAGATTAGTTGCCGGAAATCAGGTGCATTGGATGGCAAAGAGGACGCATTAATAAAATCTTGAAATGGATGCGTCGGCGTCTGAATGAAGAATTCACAATTCATTGTGAGCATTGCTATTTACTACGGTAGGAGTAAATAGCCAGAGAATTAGACGCATTTGTGCTGTAGCTGGCTTTCTACTCGTCTAGGGCAGTTACGGCTTCTGAACGATTACATTCGACTTCAAATGTTGTTCGAATTAATCTGTGATATAGAGGCCAACACTGGGGCACAGACGCAATTCGTCAAGTTCGGAAGTGAGTTATGGTGATTGGTTGTGATGCAATGGTGTCGAGAATGCCACCCAAGTTATTCCAAACTGGCGAAATGTCTGGCCAAGATTTTGAGCTTTAGCATGACAAGTAAATAAATAAGCACGGGTTTTCTAACAAAGACTACTTGGTTTGCTACTTTGTCCACTACCTGTTCCTTGACTGGATTGGCGGAAAGACCAGACTAATGCGAAATAACATTGCGGCACCACGCAGAATTCCCTGCCCAAAAGCAACAAAAGTGTCCCTTATTCATGTTGCTACCGTCGAGGGTTCTTTATACGGCAAATGCTACTTCTACGAAGATAGATATTCAGGTGATTTGGTGATTACACCAGGTTCATTTGAGACTTAGAAGCTTGCAAATGTACAGCAAACACCTACTTAGAGGGGTGTAAACGATAATCAAGGTAGTAGTAAGGCCGCGTCAAACAAATTTCTCGCATTATTAGAGCTATTTGCAAAACACGCGCTTGTTTTTACAATTTGTTCATCTGATCTCTGCTAAAAGTGAATACTTTGCAAGTGGATAATGAAGCGCAGTGCCTGCGATTGCCTTAACATGATGCAGAGACTAGCACACTTTGTTAAAGTTAATCACTTGGGTCACAGCTTCTAAATACTAGAAGATCGTTCACTCAAGTATACGCTATCATGTCTTTATGCAAGCCATGCATCAGTTTATAAATGGAACCTGTCATGCAAAGTGCCTGTGCACAACACCAAGTAGAGAACCTTCTGAATTAGCCAAGCCTGATGAGCTAATCCCGGTGAGAGTAGAAGGCGCCCTTGTTCCACACTCCGACGTACCTCACTTTACCAACTATCACATTACTCGACGGCAGTAAACGACTAATAGACCGACTGACCTCATCATCCCATCCCACCCATCGACTGACCGACTGACTGACTTAACGACTAGCCGACCCACCAACAAATAAGCAAGCACAGCTTACAGACTAGATACGATTTGTCTACCTTGGCGTCACCTCATCAGGTTGTCCGTTGCGCGTAAACACAACGCATCAACATCACGCTTTACGCAACATCCACCGCTGTTGCATGCTGTACAAACTTCAAACTGGAATTACGACTACCTTCTCCTTGTCCTTTGTTCCTTATTCGCGAATAAACCACCCTCTCCTTCTCCTCTTCGTGAGAGTTATTTCCTCGCCAACTATGGATGGCATGTATCGACCGAACTGCAGCATTTAACACGGTGGCTGACATAAATGCCACCCAAGTGCATCCAACCGTCCAACTTCCCTCATTTGCGCATACACACTCTACTCATGCGAAAGGTAAGCATTAACCACCACGAAGCAGAGAACCAATTGATTGTCACAAATATTGTCTTCACTTCCCAAAATTAAATAGTAATACAAAGTGGTAGGACCATTTCAAACTGAAGGTGCCAGAAAGTATGCACCAATACATTATGGTACGGCTCGACGTATGCAGAAGGGAGAAAATCGGACACGGTCCAGTAGAAGAGGCAAGCCACTTGCTCGTATTGAGTCAGCTATGAGGGTATTGCTGTACAATACAGCCCGACAAGGACATTGGATGAACAAACTGCAAATGTGCTGCAGCAGTGGATGATGGAGGATGTTCGGCGATACCAGCATTGCGTTGCCATCTGGGAATTGAAGTCGAGCGCTGCAACAGCGAGTGATGACGGCGCGACTAAAATTGGAAAGAGCATTGGTACAGGCGACTGAGGCACTCTGACTCACCCTGTAGTCAGCAGTCGACTATATGAGACTACTACCTCACTAGGTCACGAGTGGAGTCTCTAGCCAGTGTTAATGGAAACAGCGACCAAAGTAAATGTGCAAATACGGATTCTACAATGTAGTTGCAAATTATATTTAAAAATGTGGAATACTTAACGGACTTGGTAATTATACAAGGAAAAGCACGTTTATCACACAGAAAATCAAGATGATGTGATGTAACTTGTTACAATGATTTCAAATGTGTGATCGCGTTCTGTGTGAATATCTCTAAAGCATAGATGTTGGTGAATTAGACGCCAAGTTGCTTAAGGATAAGTCTTGCGGTTAAATGGCTGCAAGCAACTTGGTGAATAGGCCTCCCATCAAATGTGGTACCGAGCATGCTTTGACGAAATGGCCAACAACAATTAAGCTATTGGAACACGTTGTGAAGGAGCCTTAGAGAACACTTGTGCCAGATTGAAGCGCCTTTAATTCCGAAATTCTCTGTTTGTCACATTTATCGTATTTTCGCAATGGAAAATGTTGGCGTGGAAGGTAAGGGCAGACGATGACACACCAAATCCCAACATGGTGATGGTGGTGGGTAATCTTCTTCCAAAAGACTCGACGCGAATCAAGTCTTTCTGTGTGCCCGGTTCTGAATGAATGAAATCGCATTTCCTACTACTAATTATTGCCGGTCGCTTCGGGTGCAGCTATGATTTGACGATGCGTTGGTCAATGAAGATTACGATGAATTAGATGCTGTAATTTATGGGTTCCGATAAATCAACTAAGTAGCTTCGGGTCAAATCAATTTATTTGACAATTGCAGTGTGTTGCTGCGAGAGCCGCGTTGGTGAGTTTGCTGTCGGCGACTCGGCAGGGCAGTAATTCCCTACCACATCTTTTATCAAAGCAAGCTCCAGTGGCTAGACTATCTACTCTATAGCACTCGCCATTCTTAGCATCAGTGTACAGTGAGATTTTGCCTCGAACGTTCTTTCTCTATGTAATCCACCTTCTGAGCAATGCGGCTTAACCGCAACATATTCGCCGTCCAAATGGAGACGTTCGTCGTGCATTCCGAAGCAGAAAGGCATCACTGGGGTCTTATAAATCTTTGATAATTTACAAGGCCTCCGCTTCATACCACACTGCTAATTTTCTCCATCAACATTGTGCATTTAGAAAGCTTAGAACGCCACATTGAATACCTCGATGCGATACTGGAGGCGCTAGGTGAACGCGACGAAAACGTTGCGTAAAATCACATCTACCACAGTCCTCTTCCCAAAAACTACTCTTTGTGTTTATTGGCCTGAGTTGCTGGTAACTGTGGCAAAATGAAATAGTTGAGGGTTAGAGCGCTAGAGTAAGCGCTGCATCCTCCTCTCTATCTGAAATTAACGCTTTCGCCGCAGTGTTGCCATCAGTGGACCAATGAGCCTTCCCTACTAAGGTCAGAGAGTGAGTGAGACAACCTAAGAACGAATCGCCGTTGCACAAGCGAAAGGCCGATACGTCATACACCTTACCTGGTGAGTGAGTCCCAAATGTATTGCAGGTGATGCTCCATGCAACAGAGGCTGAAGTTAATAGCGAGAGTCGTAGTTATCTGCATGGAAATCGGCTCTCTTCATCTGTCTACTAAAACGCTCCTCTAAGGAAAATTCCTTGCATACGTTAGCATTTATTTAGCAGCGCTACCAAATGCATTTGCATGTTGGGTGAAGAATGTAAATTGCGATGACTGAGTGCTCATTTAGCTCCAAACACTTGTAGTCAGAAGATTTTATCTCTGCATGGAAAAGTCTTTTTGTATATAAGTGATTTACCGTTCTTCTCAGTCTATAACATTTTTCCTTCTTCACCTCGAGGATAGCTTTACCAGACCTCGTACGTGAACGCATTGTAGACCGTGCTTAATTCATCCATAATAGCACTGAGGCTAACTCACTGGCTGACCATCTAGCTTCCGAACAGAAGTGAAATTCAACATTTCGTAATAGGGTGGTCAGTGAGACAACTGCATCATACGTCCACCTCAATTCACCAGTTCTTCTAGGGTCTCGTTGTGCGCATAAAGCTCAAACTGGCATTGCATTAATGGGGTCAGATCTTGTGAGACATTAATGCTTACGAAGAAGTCTTTTGTAGCAGTGGCATTCTAATTTCCCCCTAGTTAACTAAGCCATCCCGAATTCGGTGTCATTGTGTGCTGCCGCCTTGGGTGCCTCAGACGACATGGGTTGCAGACCTGCACTTCAACGTTCCAACTCCACCATGCTTTAGCGATGATTCCTCTGCCTTACTGCCTTCTTCGGGTGTTGTTGCGCAGCACTTTGGAGGATAGTCAGGGCGTCGAACCAGATGTATACGCTATAAATTTTGTTTGCAGTATATTAATTTTGATTACTTGAGATGCTATACCTCGATTCCATCCTGAAGATGTGATGAAACTTAGTATCGAACGAGACCATGCCATCCGCTTTCGTGCATAAGGACAGTAAGACTACTAGCATGATTGGAAGGTCATGTTGAGCCATCGAGGCACAGCGTCCGAAGAATGAAATGCTCGAGTTCATTGCATCAGGATGTAGCATCCCCAAAGTACCGCATCTAAGCCTGAGAGCCATTCGTGAACTCAGTGACTAGCCGTGTAAAATTACTTCCTCCCGTATGCAAAGCCTCACAACATAGCAGCACGATAAGGATAATTTTGATTAAAGATCAACTAAGCAAATCTAAAACGATATTTAGGTAGTGTTTGCCTACACTCCCCACAGTCCTGGTGGACAGTATTCCATGAGGATGGAAAGGAAACTGATTCATTGCTAAAGCAGAGTATATTTGACGGGTTGAAAGCGCTGGCCTGAAATCCATGTAGGCAGCTGTACTCAAAGCAACTGCACATAATGAATGAATTAATTACGGGAGGAAATTAGCTAAGAATAACCCTCATCGACCCTTTTATGCGTCCCTTTAAACATTCATCCACTTCGGTCATCACTCACCGCTTGACGCAGCCTTTGATCTCAGAGACGGAAATCAGAACTCCACTGTTGCAAAAGGCCTCTTACCACACCTCAATCTTTCGCATAATCTAACGTTTTAATGTGTTGTGACCATTTGGGCTAATATATCCTTCTTAGCCTCTTTCCAACTCTACCATTTAATCACTTCTCGTCTAAAATGGGTTGACCGCTATTGCAGCAACTAAAATCATGCTACCACACTCATCAGCACATCTGTGGTGCACCGATGGGAGGAGGAATGTGTCAAAGTGCCTTTGAAGTCATCGCCATACAAAATTTGCGGATCCATCTCACAGTCTTCTCGTAGGTCAAAGAGCCAATTGACATCTACTGTTTTCCTTCCTTAAGACTAGTCATAAGTGTGGTGATAGGTCCGCAGAGAAGAATTTGCGTAATCGTCGTTCAACAAAAAACACACAAGCATTGAAAATAATTCTAACCGTGAACAAAGAGTTACAATGCAATCTTGTGTACCAAAGCAAGGTGCGGAATAGCGGGAATGCGTAAAGAGGCAGGCATTTACTCGATTCACTGTGGAGACAAATTCGATTGCACACTTTCTTCTTGACTCCTGCCTGCAGCGTCCATGTTGACTATTTGCAACGCAGCCATTTGGAACACCTCATACAGCCACACGAACCTTCCACCCTGTTGGTGCAGACGACATGCCCTCCACCAGTTATAAGGCGTAAATCTCTCCGCAGATCCGCCAGACGCTTGCAATGTAATTCTGTCAAGTTTGTGAAGGTTGGCTATGAGACAAGCAAAATGATCACCCCTATCCGTCATATCTCTTGTCGCCAACGAAATCGTGTCGAGGATGAAGAGCATTGGAGGGCGAGTCGTCCTATTGGCAGCGAGGTCGGTGATGCGGAAAATGAGGCGCCTTAGTCCAAGTGGAATCTTGCACCCAAAGTGGCATTGCAATGCAGAATCAATCACGTACACAACACCGTCGAATGAACAGAGGTAAGAAGTCTTGAAAGACCTAAGATCACAAACATCTCTTGCTTCTATGCTTTCTGGGTTGATATGAATCTCGAAGTTAGTCAAGTGGGCCACTACATCAATAGAATCAGGTGCATCAGGGTAGTTCTGCAGCAATGGTCGTCCACACTTACAAGTCGCATAAACGAGGGAGGGCCAAAATGGCTGAAGGAGACCCACATCCATTACGCTGCATCCAAGCAATAAAAATCGAATGATCCTGCCACAATTAGATAGGACATGGTATATGTGCTGCGGCGTGAAATGGCAAAATCCATGGTAGTATCGTAGATCACTCACTAGAACCATTCCTTCCGATTGTGCATTCACCTCTGGGTCAGCCTCTCTCTTTACAAAAGCCAGAGTGGAATTCAACATGCAACAAAGTTTTGCGTCCACCCACTGCATTTGTGTCACGTAACTGCGCAAAATGCCTTTGATGGTGAGAGACCTGAGAACCGACCTCATGTGGGGCATTGCCTCACACACATCGTCGATGTCCATGGCATCGAGGTATTTGCAAATCTCCACTCGTACATGTTGAGGAAGCCTTTCCATCGTGCGCCTCACAGATTCAGTAAGTGAATCCCAATTCCGGCTTGTAATTTATTCGCTATTAGTAGGGTTCGCTTGAGTGAAACGCATGAATGTGCGCCTGAATCGAGTTAGCCATTGCCGTGAGGCAAGTGTTTAGCCTGGCGAGGCCACCGACTGCACAATCTGCCAAGTTTACTTCAGCCAAATGCTTCATGCCTCTTTGCCAACAACTATATTCCATCAAGGCTGTAACGTTTCCCACTCTACTATTTAATATCAACTACTATTCCATTTGGGTTTCCACTTGCCACATTTTAAAGGGTGGACCAATCCTCCGTTTCAGACTGAGCGGTGGCAATGTAGAGGTTTTGGTTTGTTTTCCTGTTTTCTTCTTTACTCATATTTTCTGACAAATCAAGTGGCTGCAACACACTTTCAACTTCTCTGTCCATTTTGACGGGTAGGTCCAATGTATGATGAAGTGCGACTTAAAATGCCAAATTCTGACAACGTATGGGGTGTGCATTCAGATGATGGGGTTAGCCTCCGTTGACATAAGCGTGGGGATGGTAATCTGGTGAGCCGTTTCGCACTGTATAGTGTGGAGCAGCCATTGTGGCAGGTAAGGATTCCTGCTATCGAAATATTGGGATAATATGAGGATAGCACTTCCTTTGATATCAACTATCTCCGTGTTTGTTAAAAGCATTTAAGTAGGCTATCTGCATTCTTGAAAGCATTTCGCTCATTACTAATCATCACTGGTGTGCAACAAAATTTGCATTTAGTCAACCACAAAGGCTTGATCTCAATAATTACTGCACTGGTGCTATATGAACTGATGGAAGATTGGCCAACGAACGGTACATGTAACATAAACTAAATCTGCCATTTTCCCTGCCCAATTCAATCTGGGCAACACTTAACTTGCTCTAGGTATGTAAGTGCTGTTAGACGTCCTGTGAGGAAATGATAGAAAAGGTCTAAGAATGGGTAGACAAGTTCGCTATTGCTAGTTCACTTGTCAAGTATAAACAAATTCGCATGACACAAACGATGAAACGTTGCGGCACTGTGAAAAGAATGGATACACGAGCGAAAAATCTTAATTAAAAATGTAGTTGTCGCCATTTATGCATGATGAAGTTACCGGTTCTTGGATGTTGATTGAACGAAACACACTCGGAAGTCTAAGGGAGATGTCACATTGCAACGGAACTATCGTCCTAAAGTTAAGACATCCGACACACACTCCTGTTGTATCAGTAGACATGAATGCATTTTCTAGACAATCAGGAATGACAGTGAAGCTCTGTCATTCAAGCACCAATTCAAGCTGTACTCCTGCTTGGCCCGTTGTGAGCATTGCGTTGGTACATGATGGAGAAATGACCACCCTAAACGGTGGAACAGGGATTGATACTCAGTTGGGTGCTGGATGGAACCAGTGGTCAGAGGAGAAGGAAATTCAGCCTCAGATCTAGTGGCAGTGGAGTTCATGTGAGCGGCAACAGGGTTAACACCGACTACTGATTGAGCAGCTCGAAGTTCAAGTCGAGTTCACTGAGAGCGATTCGGTGGGGCAGTACTCTATCAACAACAACTCAAACGCACGATTTGCCGAGTTGGAAGCCCAGAAATTCTCGAATGGGTAATGTAGAGCCTTCGAATTCTTTATGCGCGTTTTAATGCCCGTTGTACAGGCATCACAACTCATTTGTCCTCGCTGCCCACCCTCGCATTATGCTAACAATCAGGGACGATAAATAAGTTGTCTGATGCTCTGTCATCATGTTGTATGCACGAGTACACGGAAATGTGGTATGAGAGCGCATGGGTTACATGTTATGTGTGAGCATAGATACAAATGGAGGGAAAGGAATAACTTTAAAGCCTTCGTTAGTTCTATGCAGTCTTAGTAGCATTGTGGCGAGTAAAGGTGTCTACTTGAGGACGGACTTTCGCTATCGTTCACGGTGACCTGAAATGGAATCCTGATCCATCCACTCAGCCGCCACTGGTGTTCACTATGCATCTCAGATGAACTTCGTTTGCATTTAACGGAATGTTGAGTGCCACATTTCTTGGACATTTGGACTAACTGCTTGACAGCATCTGCTCACATTTCATGGTAACCACTTGCATGCAGGGTAGTTTCGTGAGCAGATGCTCTTAAAGAGGCAAATAGGGGCAAAATGCATGTCTGCATTTAGGAGCGTGTGCAGTGCTATTATGTATAAGCGTTGTAAAGACTTAGCCAAAGACTCTAGGTGGTCGAGCATTCGCATCTCCGTGATAATGCAACTAGAAGGAAGGAATGGGACATAACAAGCCTATTTTACAAATTAACTCGAAATCGCATTTGAAAGCTGGTGTGTTTGCTCTGAATGTACACTTTTCTCATACATACTTCCACGCCAACTTTGATGAGTATGAACAATGGAAAATAAGGTGCAAATGAAACTATTTTTCTTGTAGTTTGACTGGGCTGGGACCCAAATGCAAAAGTCCGACAATGCGTTGCGTGTAAATTCAAATGTCGAGGTCATATCTCATTGACAGCAGCGAAGAGACGGAAACCTGTTTGACCGATCCACACTGCATAGTGTGGAGTGGCAATCTTAAGAGGTAAAAGGATCCTGCGAACGAGCGGTCAAAATATACTGGGGACAGCGTCTAATTCAATAACAATGGCTGAAGGCTTCACTCGCGACCTAGTGAGGCAGTAGTCCCATACAGTCGACTGCCGACTACGGGGTGAGTTAGAGTGCCTCAGACGCCTGTACCAATGCTCTTTCAAATCTTTAGTCGCGCCATCATCACTCGCTGTTGCAGCGCTCGACTTCAATTCCCAGATGGTACCGTAATGCTCTTGGCGCCAAGCATCCTCTATCGTCCACTGCTGCAGCACATTCGCAGTTTGTTCATCCAATGTCCTTGTCGGGCTGCATTGTGTAACAACACCCTCACAGTTGACTCAGTACGAGCAAGTGATTTGCCTCTTCTACTGAACCGTGTCCGAATTCCTCTCTCCTACATGCGTCGAGCCGTACCATACGGTATTGGTGCATACTTTCTGATACTTTCAGTTTGAAATGGTCCCACCACTTTTTAGTAGTAGTAGCTAATATTGGGAAGTGAAGAAAATATTTGTGACAATTAATCGGTTCTCTGCTTTGTGGTGTTTAATGCTCGCCTTTTGCATGAGTAGAGTGTTTGTGTGCAAGTGAGGGAAGTTAGATGTTTGGATGCACTTGGGATGCATTCATGTCAGCTAACGTGTAAAATGCTGCAGTTCAGTCGATATATGCCATCCATAATTGGCGAGGAAGTAACTTTCATGAAGAGCAGAAAGAGAGGGTGGTTAATTCGTAAATAAGGAACGAAGGAAAAGGAAAAGGCAGTCGTAATTCCAGTTTGAAGTTTGTTTAGCATGCAACAATGGTGGATGTTATGTCAAGCGTGATGTTGATGTGTTGTGTTTACCCACAACGGACAACCTTGATTGGTCGGCTGTCAGCCTGATGAGGTGACGTCAAGGTAGACAAATCGTATCCAGTATGCCAGCTGTGCTTGTTTATTTGTTGGTGGGTTGGCTAGTTGCTTAGTCAGTCGGTCGGTCGGTCGATGGGTGGGTGGGATGGGGGTGGGTGTGAAGATTAATTGGTCGATCGGTGCGTGATGAGGTCAGTCGTTCTGTTAGTCGTTTACTGCCGTCGAGTAATGTGATGGTTGGTAAAGTGAGGTACGTCGGAGTGTGGAACAAGGGTGCCTTCTACTCTCACCTGGATTAGCTCATCAGGCTTGGCTAATTCAGAAGGTTCTGTACTTGGTGTTGTGCACAGGCACTTTGCATGACAGGTTCCATTTATAAACTGATGCATGGCTTGCATAAAGACATGATAGCGTATACTTGAGTGAACGAGCTTCTAGTAATTAGAAGCTGTGACCCAAGTGATTAACTTTAATAAAGTGTGCTAGTCACTAACGGACCATCACGCAGTGTCGCGAATTAATTGAAGTGTCACCTTGTACTTGCATCCGGAGGAAATATTTGATAAGTCAAATGACACATATCTGTGCTTTTGCTGCTGCAAAAAATAAAGAACACAGATTTGTTAGCTTGATGCTTGTATTAAACAGCTTTGGAACGATTGATGTTAAAATGTGCAAAGACAAGATTGTCTCTAGTCTTCTATCACGAACGCACAAACTTTGCACATGGACGTGTGCAGTGGAGCCATCGCATACTGAGGGCTCTGACTGGAGGCACCTTCTGCCATCCGCATCGTGCTCACATGCGCCCACACTGCAGCTCACCACCATCGTAGACCTTGTTTTCACCAAGAAAAGATGCGCTTACAATGGGTAGGATGCCTGCTTCCACTCATGACTAATCAGGGTGGAAGTCACTGGCAGCCCAAATTACTCCGTTCATTTCAAGTTGATTTAACTACAACGGCGCAGCCAATTTTGACTTAAGTTTAAGTGAATGGATAGAAGGGCTTTGCACTGCCTTGAAATAAGCCATTTCGAGCTTGTGCATACACTGGTCTCCCATCAAAGTGCAAATTCTCGGAGTGCATTAAGCGTTTTTTGCTTGTTGGCAATAGAGCTCTATAGTTGGGCATTAGAGCTGGGAGGAATTTAAGAAAACCGATCCACTACGAACTTCAAGTAGACTTTGTTTTCTTGGCTTACAAGGCTTTAGACCGAGAGGTCGATTTCTTGCTTCCTTTCTCCTGTTGTACCACCATTATATAGACGAATCAATTCAGAGTCTGCTTCTGTTTGGCTGGAGAGATTTGCCATAAATCTAGCGATGCGGATTGAAAAGCGAATGGATGAGAAGCATCGACGGACCAATCGCGTAGCAGATGTGAGATACTATGCAACATCTTTCGATGTCAATCCATGTCACACACATCATTTCATCCGTGCGCATTATACTACTCAAATCTTGTCAATCGATGGCAGTTGGAGAGGCACATTCTACTGTATTTGTGGCTGCTATCCTGCCTTCACTATGCGCAACAGCATAGCATCAGTGCAATTTAGAACCATTGGGAGGCAAGTCACTTAGCATCAGTGACGAGCATCAGTTTCGAGCATAAGCTATTGGAGGGGATGATGCAGTTGGGAGGCATTTGCACTGATTGCAGAGTCAACACCCCACCGGTGCATTTGCTGATAAATTGCTCACTGGTGAAGTGGTACTTTAAAGGATCAAGAGGGAAAGTGACATTGTATGCAGAGACAAATAATGCGATGATGGGATAGGCAGTGCATTGAGTAAGAAACTAAGGCAGTCCCATTATGAAGTAGCTAAAGCCTAGACCGACCTAATCCCACCTGCACCAGTCTCAAAAATCCAGCGTGGTGAAACCTATGGACTTCATCATGCGTCACCTTCAGTAAGTGATTCCGCATGCGCTAATACTGTCTGGTGGCCAAAGCGATTAGGACTAGCAATCAGAGTTGATTTGGCTAAATTGAAGGCTAGGGGTCGTCAGTGCGAGAGTTGGACCACTTCGTCGCAATCAGAGGTGAAATAACAGTACACGAGGTAAGTGCCCTCTCTGTAAACAGACACTTTGCCTTTACTCGCTCAATTTCTTTCTTCCACTCACTACTTCACAATAACTTCTTCGTCGACATACTCCAGATTGCATTCGCATTGCTTGATGGACTATGGGATGGTGGGTAGCAATTGAGTGCCCTCTGTGAATTGGCCCACCCGTTAAGCGACTGCAAGCTTGCCGTGCGCTGTCCTCCTATCAACCAATGCAAACCTTTAAAGTATGCTCTCTATGGTTAACCTTACTGATCATGCATCGCCACACAACTTTGCCCAATCATGCCACTCACTGACTACGCTTTCCCATGTGTCGACAATTGGGTCTCTACAGATTGTACCACCACTCTATAGCAAGTCCTTCGTTGCAGGCCAATCTGGGTTGGATAGGACGGTCTCTTCCATATACTGTTTAGTTGTCAACGAATTAGAGACCTTAAGCCTGGATTTGGAATGTAGTTGAGGCCACAAAATAAGCCTGTTTCCTCAGGCCATCGAAAATGTGCTGTCGCCATCCTAAACACCCTCTTCAATGAGGCACAGCCGTAAAGCCCTGCATTCTCTTCACTCACACATCGTATACCGCTTATCGCGACTCCATGGCTTCATGTATTGCTTATCCCCTTCAGTTGGCAGTAAACAGTCATATGATGGCTTGCCAAAAGTAGTAGGACAGAAATAATCATGCACTCTTTCAAGAAATTAATAACCCGGATCTCTTTAGCTCATTACAAATCATGTTTAGCACAAAAGAAAGGCATCTACTGTTAGGAAGAAGGAGATGTAGAAGCAACATGCACACTGCTCGTATCAATCCATCCTCACGTATCGCTTGACCACAGACTACTGCTGCAATTGACGCGGATTCAGCACGAACCGTGTGCAACTGGATTAAAAGAAGCTACTTAGCTTCTTTGGATTCTCCCTTACACCCACATGGCTTAGCTGCTCATGTTTGTCTTAATGAGTCTCTGTTTTGAATGCATTTGTTTTCCTTATGTATACTTGTGCTATGAAATGCAATATCCGAAGGGAGTTTCGGGCTATTCTTGCCAAATATGCCTGATTGCCATGCTTAATAAGGTGATTTCTCCCACTGGAACGTTGTAAGAGGGCGTTGAAAACTCTTGTACACCGGAATCTTATCACGACATATAACCTGCTCAATTCTTTGATTATGCTTGTGGTTGGTTCGTTTGTACCAATGATGCACTGTACAACGTTGCCCAGTTCTGCCATGACTGTTCCGTGAGGTATAACATCCACATCACTATGCTTTATTGCAAATGTTTATGCCAGCATGCAAATGAACGGTCTCTGTCGCTTTGGTTTTGATTAGGTAAGGGCTTGGCAAATCCGTTCTCTTCATATACATCTCCATTTTCAGGTAGTCTTGGGTGTCATATCATTGCGAAGACATCGAATAGCTGATGTTGTGCTGCACTTTTCTGTCCCACTTTCTTGAACGAATCTGGTATTTTCGTAAGCGATGATGTGTTCATTCCCTCTTTTGTTTTGTTCCAATACACTATTCACGACTGCATTGCAGGCGTTCGGATGCGGCGCAAGCCGTGGGGCGATTGCATCGGAATTCGGTAATGTCAGAATCGGTGTGATGTATGATATTTGCCTCAGCTCTTTAAATGCACCATCATGCCAAATTTTTCTGCTTCGAATGACTTTCTGTCTATTTATCTTTGGTTAATATAACTCCCACAGTTATTTGTTGATCAGTTGCAACCACGCTGTACTTTACATATTCTTCAGATATTTGTCTGACCATCGCATGGAGTTGGCCAAACGCTGTTTGGAAAGGCTTTCTTGGGGTTAAGGGTGGGTGATCCAACACTAGTTTCAGGAGAAGTTGTGCTCTCATATACCTCAAATGAGAACGTGATCAACATCTAGATAGATCAGACAATGCTGCAATACAGGGTCTAAAAGGCAGCGCATGTTTTCCGTAGGTACCGTGTGACAATGCAAAGACTGCCTTTTTACTCTCGGTTTCAGCTAATTCTACTTGCGTGATGAATCACTTTGGCTTGTTTAGGGACTTCTACAAGTCGTTGTTGTGGAGTTGTAAAAATGCGTCCTTCTGCGTTACTGCGCTCTACTTTTCATAGTCGACGCATAGATGCAGGCTTCCGTTGTTCTTCTATGCCCACGCAATTAGAGACTTATGGTGATTTTTATGGCTTTTGATATCACCTTGCAGATGGGTCCAGTCTCGCCATCACCAATGTATGCTTCACAATGCCGCGGCATGGAACTCCATATACGCACTTAATTAGCACTTCACGGCGTCCTTTATCTACATTGTTGGTGCCGTCCAAGTTGTCCATAGGTGTGATTGTGGCCTCTAGAATGGCGTTGCAATGTCACCAACGCCTTCCATCTGCACGAAACAGCTGCATTGACCTCAATTCCATTTTGGCTGCTATAGATGCCTTCAGCAAGATTTGAGACGGCTTTGATGGTACGCAGGAAATCTGTATTCCAAACCGCTCATAGCCTGTCCTCCAGCTCAGTTCTAGTAGCGCTGTTTACTGTTATAACTTGCTTAATGCTATGGCTGTAATAGACCTTCTGCTCGTCTGCTTTTGCTTAAAAATATGCAGAATGTTACAGGATCCATCCAGTCATCAACGTCTCACTGCATCTGCAGACTTCTTCGTTAAGTCCACCAACACTTGCGCCAACTTTGTGCAATCCCTTAAATCAGTTGTTCATATGAAAAAGACCCTTCAATTGCCAGTTTGTTATTAACTTATTTGTGAGCAATAGGGCACGGAGATCCCCATCACTTGCTGAGAAAAAGAATGCATGCGGATGACTTGAGCACAATGCCAAGGTGGTGATCATACCAAATTAGGGTATCACATCGACTTTAGTTGCAGAAATGCACATGCACACACCGATGAAAAAGTCTATTTCGAAAGAGTATTTGACAAACCAGATTGGATTGTAGATTGTAAAGGCTGCAATTGGGGTTCAGCGATCGTCTGTAGTGGGCAAGAATTAAGAAGTTGTCTTCTGCTAACGCTGGCCGAACACAGCAGACTACTGTGCTGTTGCCTATTGTCAAGTTGACGCCTAAGCATTGCCCTACGCTAATGCGGGCGAGTGATAATAGATGGTGGCTAAGATGGGCAGGCGAGAATGTGGGTAAAGCGATGATTTGACGTCGCGAGCAAGATGTGAACCTGCACGGGTAGACCCCAAGTAATTTCTAGTCCATCGTCTAAGCACTCGGCCTTCGCATCACAAATCTGCCCTTCCATTACACTTCATCTGTACAATTTCACAAGGAACATCTTCAGTTGCTCACACGCTAAGTCAACTGGTGTTGTGGTCCGAAATCCGTTTGGCTACGCCTTGCACCTCATGCGATCACCAAATTTATAACATCTAGGAATATTATTTTTACATTCGAAACGTCAGTTAAGATTACTGTTCGTCTGTCAACAGAAGAACAAAATGATGCATGGTCAAGCTGAAACTAAATCCAGCGATAATCCTACGCAGCATTTGCAACACTGAAAATGACTTAGAAGACGCAGTTCTTTATGACCATCAGAAATTAAAATGTACTGACTTTATTGTTTTAATGCTCTAAGACTTCTGTGATTGGTAGCCAGCGTCACGAAAATCCATACATCATAGCTGCTCATTTCGCAGCTTGGACATGAATTGAGTATGAATAAAATGCCTCATCATGATGAGATTAGAGAGGACCTTTCACTGCTGTGAGTGCTGCCACTCAGGAAATAAGCTGCTTCCAATCATCAAGGTATGGTCGCTTCCTCCCTTCATTGTTTGCACGAAGAGAATGTCTTGAGAGTAATAGAAATGCTTACATGGAAAGGATTTGTCGTGAGTGGTAGTGGGCTGCAAATATGAATGGAGAAACCGTTGTCATCTCAGTGAACAGTTTTTTACGCCATTATAAATGCTTCCATTGTCGTTTCGCGAGCTTGCTTACCACAAACCTTCAATCGTGTTTGACAGTGAAAATGCAGTGAAAGCATGCAGCCAACTCAGGATTTGAATGATGATGTTGTAATTATGCAGCAGCTTGACCAATCATGCGGATGGCAAACTCGGCGTGGGTGGTCAATTGCAACAATCGCAGTAGCTCACTCGAATTCACACCATGACAGAAGCAGAGCAGCCAGTGTTACACATTTCCTTCAAAATCCGCTATCGCTACCTTTGGTGAAGCTATAAGTCTGCATAAGTTACACGAAAGTGAGGCGCATTGGTGCAAAACTTGCACTTCAAAAGACGCCTTGACAACATCAAATAATGCATTCACTTACACTTGGTATCCTTCATCTACACACCTTTCGATGTTGACCCATTATAAGCGCATTATTTTAAATGCATGCTTTGTACTACTCAAATGCTGTCAATAGGGATCAGTTAGAGCAGCTTTGTTTGTGTAGCAGGAGGATGGAATGCGGAGAAGAAGCTCATTCTACTGCAAATGAGGCTACTACCCTGCATTTCGTTGGCACATCAACATGGCAATGGAGCGTTCTGGCACCATTGCAAGGCAAGTCATTCGACATCTAACGAGTGTGGATCTGGTTGCAATGACTAGCCTATGCTGAAGAATATAGTTGTCCCAATGGTGCAGGAGGTTAGTTAACCAAATACAGCTGTTCCAGTCTGAAAGTGAAACTGTGTTGGACACAAGCCGGTTCTGAAATCCAGCGTGGCAAAAACTTTTGACTCGATGACAAATCACCCTCAGTAAGTGGATTCGCATATGCTACAACCGGCTGGTCGCCAAAATGTGTAGGAGTAGCATTAGAAGTTGAAATAATGAAGTTCAAGCCTGGTGTGCTGTCGGTTCGGAAGTTAGAGCCGCATTTTGGTGTAACAGGAAAATAGACTGTGGAGGAGAAGGACATTCTACCGCATTTGTGAATGCTATCCTGTCTTTGGATGGCGAAGGGAAATGACGTTGATGCGATACTGGATTAAAGTGGTTACTGAATTCGAACAAAGCCTAACGTTGGTGCTAGTAAGTGCGTAGTCACCGTGACATGTTGGAATGTGAAAGCACCCCAACATCAGGCTGGTTAGAAGCCATGAATAAGGTCAGTTCATCTTCGAGAAACAAGCCATGTTAGAGAGCACTAATTCACAGTCGGTAATCAAATTCTGCGACTTCATTGACGGTGATCACACTCAGCAGTCGGCACTTCGATTCGGTTCAAAATCGTGATCTGAATAAGCAACAATGAAGGGCGAATTCACTAATAGTCGGTATTGGTGGTGATGATGCCAATGAGAAGCACCAGGACAGGATAGAGCGACACCGTAGAATTCGACATGCTCGCGCAGTTGAATTGTTTGGTAGTATGACTCATGTTACACCCACATTAATACCAATGTGACCATCGCAGCTATCCAATCAGATGCTCAGAAGCACGTAGGAATGGCTTTTGAAGATCTGCTTGTCTCTTTTGAGCATGCAGCTCATTCTCTTGGTAAAGAATGTGTCTTAATTAGACTGACGGTTGGTCCCTTCGCCTGGGTTGCATTCCATCCAAACAAAATAATTCCTGTTGTATAGACGATCACACCTGATGGCCCTACATTCACCACTTCCTTCTTCTTCAAATCTATAAATTATTTCAACAGGCAAGGAAGTCCAACATGAATGTTTTGACGAAATTTGGTGCATTTGGTATTGATCCGCGTGTCAATAATCTTCGTGTTGATCTAATGTTGCATTGTGCAGGATGCAGAAATCGGTGGCCATTTGATATGGGTGTACCAGTGGCACCGTCCCTGCCGATCCCATTTCGCATCGTCACTCGCAGGACGCCTCAGTTCGCCTGTATAATCGTAGTAAATTGGAAGTAGTGTTGTCATTAGGATAGTAAATTGATGGCCGTGTGATAGAATGATTGCGTACATGATCTGCTGACACAGTGCAATAAAAATGGACGTGAGCAGAAGCAGATTTCCATTAACTTTGACTGCACACATCACCAGTGGGTGGTGCGTCATGATGCGAAGCGACTATGTGCACACAGAAACAATCATTGCCAGGGCGAAAGCTGTCACTGCATTGGCATCTTCTATGCAATTAAACAGCATATTTTGATTCACTGGCGAGGAAGCATTCTACTTCCTCACAATCGAGATTAAAGTTAGCATCGTTGGTGTCTCTAAATTTGAACATGACGAAATTTGATGATGGGAGGAGAAAATGGCAAAGAGTACCACGCTAAGGGATGCATGCATTTATTGGTGCTTTATTTTGCACTCAGGCAGAAATAGTGTCAATCACGAACCAAACCAAAGTGCTCACTGGAGAGGAGATAATATTCTCGGTTGAAAGAGTGGAAAGTTAGACAAAAGGAGCGATCGGATGCTGAGGCGTGGTGACTGCGCCAACTGAAATGCGATTGGCTGAAATAATAAGCATGTAGGTTTAACATTTGTCCACCATCGCTTGGTTAGAAAGAGTGAAGACGATAATCCATCGAGTAGTGAAGCCTCACCAAACGCATGTATCGCACCCTTTTGTTTGGTGCGAATCACGTGCTCAACTTGGCGAATAGTTCCTCTGGTCTGTGCTAACTGTGAAGGATTGGCAAATTGGAAACGAAGTCCACTGACTGCAACTGTCGTGTGCAGAGTAGAAAAAGAAACCAGGATTAAGCAATTTAAATTTTTGAATAACTCAGTATCAAAGTCATCGTCAACCCTAAGGAAGGAGGCGCAAATTAGAAGTAAAATTTGTTTGCTCAGTCACCTACTGTAGTGTTTCAAAATGCAAGACGATGCGTGTTATGTAGCGAGTAGTTCTAAAAGGGAATTTCCCTGCCTACAGGCATACGAGGACAATTCGATAAACATGTCTATGGAAACTAAATGCTGTGTGGTTAAGACAAAGGAGAAGCAAAAATTGAACAGCTAATCCAATCAATCAACAAACGTCGAAAACAATGTAGACTGAGTGGTTTGATGAGGCAAGCATCGGGCTTGTGGATGCTACATCTTCTTCTTGAGTGAGCGCTGATACGAACCATGTACACATTTATTCAAGACATTCGCTTGGACTCTGCCAGAAGTAAACGCATCACAAGTTGAGAAACAGTCTCATAAAATACAAGTGCAATGCGCATGGTGGAAGGGATTCCAGTAATCGTGTAAATCGAAAATTGTAAATACCTCGATGGTGCAGACATCGCCACTGTGTGTGAGGCAGTGAACCACATAAAGTCGCTTCTCAAATCTATCATTGTCAAATGCGTTCTTTGCAATTACGTGAAAGACATGGCATGCGTTAACGCAACACTTTGTCGTATGCTGCATCAGACATTTGCAGCGACAGAGGGTAAGGAGGCAGAGTCACTGTCAAAGACAGGGTCGGAAGCAAAGGCGCTTCGTAAGACGGTACTATACTACCGAGAGAACTACCCATTCTGCATGAAGTGTGTGGACCAGAAGCCAGCCGATTCCCACATATTATTTAACTGCACACTGTCTGGCAATAGCACACGCATTCCGGATATTATTGGTTTTTTGGCAAGACTCCCAAACTGCAAACTGATGAGCATGGACAGCGCCCATATTAAAGAGCTTTTGCTTACAGCGCACGCAAAGATGCCAGCAAGCTGGATGAGAAAGAAAGCAAGCACCTCTACACGCTTCTCGGCACTGCCATCATCTGCCAGTTCCCCTATGTGATGTACGCGATGCGTTCTTTGCTGCAATGACATAGTTAGCGCCGTCCGCCATATGCACTGAAGAGCGCAATGAAGAACATCGCCCGTATCACCTACAATAGGACCTGTCGCAATCCACTACTTCTCATCCTGGGTATTAAATCGGAAGAGACAGGGAGAACAGCGGCCAAGTGTGACCATTTGGAGTGCCTTGTGACCAGTTTGCAGAAGCTAACAGTTGGTTTGTTTGGGAGAAGGGGTGAAGGATCCGAGGTGGATGGTGGTCCAAGCAATTGGTAGAGTGTGGCGTCCACACTTACGAGATAGGCTGTTCGACAACCTGCGCGAAGCATTCCAGTGGGATTGTCGCGGCTCCACACTGCTAACGCTAAAGAAAGCATCCGATTCCACAGCAAGCAGTCTGATCGCAGCATCCGAAGAATGAAATGCTCGGGTTCATTGCACCAGGATATAGCATCCCCAAAGTACCGCATCTAAGCCTGAGAGCCATTCGTGAACTCAGTGACTAGCCGTGTAAAATTCACTCACTCTCGCATGCAAAGCCTCATAATATAGCAGCACAAGAAGAAAAATTTTTGATTGAAAACTGTTTAATCAAATTTAAAACGATATTTAGGTAGTGGCTGCCTACACTCCTCCACAGTCCTGCTGGACAGTATTCCATGAGGATGGTAGGGAAAATGATTCATTGCTAAAGCAGAGTATATTTGACAGGTTGAAAGCGCTGGCCTGAAATCCATGTAGGCAGCTGTACTCAAAGCAACTGCACATAATGGATGAATTAATTACGGGAGGAACTTAGCTAAGAATAACCCTCATCGACCCTTTTATGCGTCCCTTTAAACATTCATCCACTTCGGTCATCACTCACCGCTTCACGCAGCCTTTGACCTCAGAGACGGAAATCAGAACTCCACTGCTGCGAAAGGCCTCTTACCACACCTCAATCTTTCACATACCCTGACTTTTAATGTGTAATGACCATTTTGGCGTTATATCCTCCCCAATCTGTTCTCAACTCCACCACTCAATCACTTTCCCGCAAAAGTGGTTTGATCACCAATGCAACACCTAAAATCACGCCACTTACGCACCAACACATCAATGGTGCACCAATGGGAGGAGAAATGTGTCGAAGTGCCTTTGAAGTCATTGTCAAGCACAAATCACTGATCCACCTCACAATTCTCTCGAAAAATTGAAGAGCTAATTGACATCTACTGGTTTCCTTTCATTAAAACTAATCACAAGTGAGGTGATAAGTCTGCAGAGAAGAACTTGAGTAGTCGTCGCGTTTCATCTTGGCTCCAAGAATGTTGCACCACCTTGTAGCTTGAGACAAAACTCTTCATGCATGTCATCGACCTCTTATCATGCCTTTCTACTCAGATGCGGTGAACTGGTTTAGGTTTTTGCGCATCTAACATAGTTTGTGTTGCACTTGCGAAAAGTGGAGCACTACTTTATTCCAGCGCCATTAATGAGCCAAGCAAATGTATCAAATATAGGCTTAAAGCGTTAAAAGGCAAATCTAGTGTTTTGCTTTCTCCAGCGTCGTGCATAGTAGCAGCAAATAATGAAGCACATCTTAAGTTTCATTGTTAGCTCCTGATAAGCTCTGTCCACATTTGTGGAAGACTGGCATCATGCTGCCTGTAAATTTAAATGTCGTGATCGCAATAATTGCACTGTAGTGGTCAAGCTCATGGTTAAACGCGGGCACTGCACTTTGTGAAGATTCTTCTACTAAACTACAGATAAACTGTTGGGACCGAACCAAAATAGCTACTGCTGTGATCAGTCTGCACACCTTGTGGCCGATTTTTGTAGCCATGAAAACAGTCAGTCCAAAGTGTCTAGATTGGGCTTCTCGCCAACGAGTCAATGGAGATGTTGTTTTGGTTTCTCACTTTTAACTTAACTCTTCCCTCCCGACAATAAAATTGCTGCAATATCCTTTTGGCTGTTCTGTTAATTTTGACGGGTGAGAACAATGGGCCACGAAGAACGCTTTAAAATGACTGCCATGAGCTTTGACAAGGTAATGACATAAGTGCGGAATTCTGACAACGCATCACAGAATGTGTGAAGCCACTGTGAATCCCTGCTTCCTATGCTGGTTTAGTTGATGCAATGCTGGTGATGCTAGTCCTTGTCCTTGCCTCGTCAATTACGGTGGTTATTTATCTACAGACAGGTGTTGAGGAAAAGGCACTTTAACTGACACAAAGAGAAGGGCGAGGTAAGACATTGCTAATTATGGGAACGGTGTTGCTACCCATCAACATTGGCAGAGAATTTCAAAGTGCGTTTAAGCTAGTTAAATTGTTGGAAAGTAAGAATTAAGATGAAAGTGAGAAATCAATCTAATACCTCTGCATTGCCATCGTGCAGCTTGTAAGGATGATTAACCTTCTGCTTAAAGTGCGATAAAAGGAAATCCACATGGAATAATAACTGCCATTTAATAGTAGAGCGAGACGCGTTACGGTGCCGGGTAAATTCGTTTGTTGGCAAAAGTACACTGAGCAATTGGCTGAAGTGAGCCTGGCAGATTTTGCAGTCAGTAGCAAGGCCATACTAAACGCTTGCCTTAAAACAACGATTCACTCAAATTAAGCAAACGCCATGGGTTTTACTCATGCGAACCCTGCTAGTAGCGAATGCATCCCAAGTCAAATTCGGGATCCACATAGTATACCTGCGAGCAGCACGATTTACGTGGTTGTATTGAAACAGTCACTTGCTTGCCTCACATTCATATTTGTGTTACTGAAAAGAACATGGAAGGGAATATGCTCTGTGCGTTCGACGGTGTGGTGCGCATGATCGATTCCGCACTGCAATGCCACGTTGGGCGAAGTCTCATACTTGGAATTATTCGCCTCATATTCCGCATCAGCAATCTTGCTGAAATTAGGGACACTCGGTTTCCAATGCCATTAATCTTGGGCTCAGAATCGCAAGAGACAGAGGTTTTGACGCACAAGGTGATCGTTTTGAGCTTCTCATGGCTACTCTATACTGGCTTGGCAGAATTGTATTGCGATGGTATGGCGGGTCTGCAGTGAGAGCTACACCTTAGTATTACAATGAAGACCATTAATAAGGGTCTACAATGGAAGTTGAACTAATATGACAATGTTGGTGAAAAGATTTACTCAAGGCTTACTAACAACTTGAGCATTCAGGAATATTCCTAGGTGATTAGGAGAGCGAGGATAGTTGCTATGCTCATTGTGGTGCCCCAAACGAACGATTACGACAAACAACTCCGAAGAATAAATTCCGTTATCAGTAAATGTAAAACTGCATGAGGTACAGTTCATGCGAGGAAACACAATAAAGTTGGATTTCTGGATGATTACCTATTCACTTGCATGTATAAAGGCATTGCCGTGTCGTACCTGTTGGCGGAGAAGAAATCAAACAATCGTGGCTCCTAGAAAAGTGGTGGACAGTAGAATTGCTGCTGTTTGTCTTCTGACTAAACAGTCTCATCGCTTCATCAGGCGTACTAACCCATGACGGGAATAAAGGATATTGATCTAGGGCACGATGACAGTGCAATGTTATCTGTGCAGACGTAATGTCTTACCTATGGTCACTTTTAAAAAGGCGGAGAGTAAACGTTAAGGCACTTGTTGACCTAAGTGTGGCTGGTGAAGTGTTCCATGGGATTGCGTTCAGCGAAGGCACTTTGGCAACTTTCAACCCATTGGTGGATCAATTCGTCACCTCTGTTGAGTCAAGGGCGGTGTTGCATTAGTGGTAAAATCATTCCAGGTTATCAGGGATCTGACAATGAATTCGAAACAGATAAGTGAGAGGATATTTTGACGTACAGGACAAATAATGTGGCTGATCATATGATGACATTCTATGAGATAAGTGAAAGCGAAACGTAGGACCTCAACCTGATAGTGGATGCGCTTTTGATGAGTGGAACCATCGCGTAAGTCAGTCGCATTGCTGTTGGAGCAGCTGCCACACATTGGCACTTTGCCAAAACAAGTAGATCGCAGCCATCCGCAACCACACTCTCATCACCATCATCCTCCTCATTATATATCCCTTATGTTCACCAAATTTCTACTTCATGACCGAGAAGGAATAGCTTTGCCATGACACTAAAATCAGGCAGCTGGCATGGCCCGGAGATCAGCCTCTGCGGCTTGGGCATTACGGCCGTAAAGAGTGGATGGACTTTGCTCAGATATTTGCACACTGAGGTGCTCCAAATGGCGAAGTATCTACAGCATTTGCTACACATATATTTTTTGGTGCTTGCTTTCTTGGTAATAAGTCTCATCATCGTTAATCTCGTTTATAATTTTGCGTTTTATTACAGCAAATTCGTTTGAGCAGAAGATTAATTTCATGGTTAGGAAACTTGCATTTTGCGTATACAAGTTCGTACGATAACATTTCAAGCGATTCCTTGTAAAACGCTGCAAGCGCTTTGCTGTATGTCTTGCTATTTTGTGCAATATTAATGTGCAAGGAGACCAATGTACCTCAAGGAAGAAAACTTGATAATGTAGTGTGGTCTCACTTCGCCTTCTTCCATTGCCGACGGAGCAAGCATTTAGTGCCATTTTGCTACTTATAGGGCTGTAGTTGTTCCTACATTTGATAGTGGCAGAAGAGATTGATAAGAGCGAGCGCACCATCTCATTCGACATGGCCTCACAGTTATCAAGTTTCTCATGCCATTACCTATGCTTCGACCGGGTTGCGCGTTTATCTCTCTTTACAAACCCTACTAAAATAGTATTGTGGCCTCTCCTGTCAACGGGAGTATGGACTTGAGTTCATCTGCTGCGTTGGGTGTGCCTGAGTCTGTTGCAATGAGAAGCTGCACATTCTTGGTCCTCAAAAGATAAAAGGGTTCCTCATTTCCAACGACTAACCTGCTTGAGTAGCTCTGGGTTATTAAACTGTGTAGTGCCCATTAATTTCAGGTTTGCCATGACTGCAGGCAAACGCATCCGGTCGCTTTAGTAGTGCACGCAGGTCCATAAATGAAGGTTTTGTTTGAAATCGCCAAAACACATAAAGACTTTGGACGAAATGTGTCTACTCTAAGCTATAGTGACGCCGAATCTCGGTGCAGCAAATTCGTTAGCTTTTTGCTTAGTGGATGGTGACATCGACATTTGAATTTGCACGCAACGCGCTGCCGGACTTTTGCATCTGGGTCTCCGCATAGTCGAACTACAAGGAAAATAGTTGCATTTGCACCTTATTTTCCATTTTTCATGCTCATCAAAATTAGCAGGGAAGTAAATCAACCATAACGCCCACATTGTCATCGCACAACAGGTAACGGTAAATTAACTACCCACTAAAAAGAGGCAAAAGGAAATTAAAACGGAATGGCAATTATAATTGGATTTTGGAGCGAGAAACGTAACTGCCTTCTCTTTTATGATGTCAGCGCCATTTATGCGCATGCTAAGCAGGCCAGCATTGACTACTGATTAAGAAGTTGAGAAATCAAGTCGAAATCACCGTGATGGATGCGGTGATTTTGATCCGATTCACGCAGGAGCCAAACCAACGCTAACAATAGTTCGTTGATTGCGAATGCAAGTGGTCAAACAAAGTAGAAAGACGTAGGACGACAACGAATATGTGCTATGATGGCTGCATAAAAACATTCCGACAACTAATAATGAGATCGCAAATGCGCTGCAACCTCATATCAAGTGTTTTTCGCTTTGAACTTGGCGATCAGTGGGTTTGCTTTGTTATTTGTGTCATCGCAGGTTGCAGGACGTGGAAAAGCCTACTGCAATCACTACGGTGACCTGGACTTGAGTTCGGAAGTGCTGTACAAGTTGTCGATGCTGATCCTGTCACAGCTCACGTGAACTCCACTGACATTTGATCGGATGCTGAATTTTCCTCTCTCTTCTGACGACTCGTTGCAGCCACCACATAACTGATCGACGGTCCCTGTTTCACCGTTTAAGATATATAGTGCTCTATCGCATGGCATCGAGGTGCTTACTCCTCAGGAAATGAAGTGTAGTTATGGTTAGTAATGGAAGAGGAAGCAGCACTTTTATTCCTGATTCGTTTAAAGATGCATTCATATCGACCGACACAGGAGAAGCTTACATTACCTATACAACGAGTAAGACGATTGTCTCGTTACATTCTGCAATCACACTTTACCCCACAGTGTGTTTTTTCCTTTCAGCCATTAATCGTGGATAAGCTGTTTTCAATGTCAATTTATTCACTTTGGAAAGCAAGTTGGCGCGAATATTGAAAGTGGGAAAATAACCAAACAGATAACAATAAACTTCGAATTAATTTCAGCATGCTTACAGTAGCAGTGAGGGTCGACACTATTCCGCTGATCTACTCCCTAATTTTGGTTGCAGAGGCAAGCATGCCAACAGCTGTCGGTTGCCTTAACCAGCGATCTCACTATCCAAAATGTGAACACAAAATTTATTAAGTTGATATCATTTTCACCCTACATCATCCGCAGTGATCTTGTGGCAATGGGAGTGGGAGTGGGGCGAAGGGTGCTCTGTCTGTCTGTGTTTGATGTGTGGACAATCGCAATTGGTATCATTAGCATTCCGAAACACCTGGATCGCTTTTGAACAAGAAGCTACGCATGCAGCCAGGGCACTCACTTGCGTGGTTGTGGAACTTATTCGTCAAATCAGCCGAAGATCATAATGCAGACGGATTATTTCGATGCATTCTTCTATAAAGGCATTGGACCTACTTCGTAGCCTTACTGTGCTAATGATTAACAACTTGGCTAACAAGGTATGGCTGTTCCATTAGCGGCAGCATAAGATGGGGATAATATAGAGATCTACAACTTGACTAGTTACATAAAACAGCAAACCTCCATTCGATATTTCTTGGTTCGGCGCTGCAATTTGATCGGGTTGATAGGAATAGCACCTTAAGTGCAAAAGCTTTCTGAACTTACTTATAAATATGCGTTGTGGCTACACAACTCGAATGAAGGACCATCACTTCACTATTTATCGTTCATAAGCTTGTTAGATTCGTTCTGCGAAGTGTCCGTTGATTTACACATTAAGTGGTAGACCTGCTTCCTACCTCACAATCGCATTTGTTGACTATGAAATTGTTACCAACTTTCGGAAGTAGAGAAGCGAAAATGAAGCGACCGCTGAGATTTCGCAGGCCTCAACGTTGGCTGTGGCCACCAGACAGCGCATGAGATGTGAAGTTGCCTGCACACGTCGTTGACTAGTTCTAGCAAAGCGGGCCAGTCAAGACGCAATGGTAATATAAGCAGTGAGAAGTGTGCACATTCGCTGTTGGCAAACTGAAGGATTGACTGCGATGCGGCGAATTCGTGCAAGTATGTGAGGAGGTGATATCGGGAAGTAGGGCGCATGATTTGTCTTTACACAAGACTCGCCTTAGCATGTTTATCTGATTATGGTGCATTGGACAGTGAAGGTGGTGCATTAATAAAAACTTCAAATGGATGTGCCTGCGTCTAGATAAAGAATTCTCAATTCATTGTGAGCGCAGCTATTTACTACGGTAGGAGCAGGTAGGATTGTCGTTGTCCCTTGAGGTCCAAGAATGTGAAGCTTCTGATTGCAACAGACTCAGACACACCCAGCGCAGCAGATGAACTCAAGCCCATCACTAATCTCGCTGTTAGACAGAGGACTTACTCTCCACTACTCTTCATCTTGGATATAAAATCGCAAGATACACAAGATGTTTCCTCCATATGTAAGTGGTTTAATTATCCCATAACCAGTATTCACTGACTTGACAGAATCACATTGCAAAGGTCTGGCAGAACTGCACCGCGACTTACACGTCATAACTGCCGGAGGGTGTGTCGTCTGTATGAAGCGTTCGAAATGGCTGCGTTGCAGATAGTCAACATCGACGCTGCAAGAAGCAGCCAAGGACAAAATGTGTCATCGAATCCACCTGCATTGTAATTCGGGTAAAAACCTGTTTTTCCATGTCATCTCGATATTCTGCCCTTTGCTTTGGTACATGGGATTGTATTGTAGCTATCTGTTCCAGGCTACATTCTCTTTCATTGCTTACGTGTTTTTGTTAAACTTTGACTACCGGTGTGCTAAGATAACTTCCTACCACTGAGTCTGCGAAATTAGATTCAGCGGGCGAATAGTATCGAGAGGGTGCTACTGATCACCGTTTGTGCTTCTTTTTATGCCAAAACGCGAACGGTTTAGGATAGTCCAAACTTTGGCGGCTTTGAGTGAAATGCGCAACCGCAGATATAATCCAACCAAACGATTCCTTCTCTGTGATTGCCTAGAGCATTGATAGTGGATCAATTTTTGACTCAGAGCAAAGTCCTTCATGTGCGTGATTTCAAAAATGTTTGCTAGATTTGAAGAATGTTTTATTAGTAGGACAGCTAATCTGGCTTTGCATTTCGACGGCCCGATTTCACTGAAGGCGAGTAGAGATTCGCAATGCCAACACATTGCTCAGCCAATGCATTCACAGCCTGTCCTTTTTCGTGGACAATTTGGAGCGAGGATTTCATCACCTCGTGATGTAGCAATCGTTACGTGTAGCGAATTTCATGATAAGACATATGGCACGCAATGCAATTCACTGAAACTTTCAGTGCAAAATCAGAATAAACTTCTTAGAATGCAGCATGTTAGGCATTTGGATTGGCAATTGGCGAATTTCGGTTACCGTTAATTGAGCCTCCGTATGGTAAAGAGCGTAAGCGAACTCACCGCATTTCTCACGTAAATTCGACTTGAATCCTTAACCACCTAATCAGTAGTCAAAGCTCGTCTGCTTAGAGCTCGAATAAATTGCGCTGACATCTTATGAGATGCTGAGCTGCACCACACTCAGACGATTAACCTTATTTAGTAGCATTCCGATCCCTAGTTTCTGGTTTATACCACTCGGTGGTTATCTCTATGAGGGCAGGTCTTGGTGCACGGCTATTTTCATGAAGCAATGAAAAGTGTACAAACGTTAATTTTGGGGAAGTGGAATGCTAAATTTGCCTCTTAATGCTTCAAACCTACAGCTAAAAGCCTTTCTTGGCTCACTAATGCCGCTGGCACAAAAGCCAGGCTTCACATTTAGGAAGTGCAACATAAACTTCGTTGGGTGTGTGAAAATCAGTGTGGGCGCAGGCTACCTCATAGCTAAACTATTTCACTGCATCAGTGTAGGAGGATGAGGTTAAGTTAGGTGATTCATGACAAGCATAAAAGATTTTTTCAAAGCTACAGGGTGATGCGACATACTTGGAGTCATGCGAAAGCACCAAAATTTCTCAAACTCTTCTCTGCAAACCTATCACCTCACACAAGACTAGTTTTAAAGAAAGGAAAACAGCAGATGTCGATTGGATCTTTAACTTACGAGCAGACTGTGAGATGGTTTGGTGAATTTTGTTTGACAATGACTTCAAAGGCACTATGACACATTCCTCCTCTCCTTGGTGCGCCATTGATGTGTTGGTGCGTGGGTAGCATGAGGTTAGGTGCTGCATTGATGGTCAAACCACTTTAGACGAGAAGTGATTGGAAGGTAGAGATGGGAACAGTTTGGGGAGGATATGAAGCCCGAATGGTCAGTAAATATTAAACGTCAGACCATGTGAACTATTAAGGCGTGGCAAGAGGCCTTTTGCAGCTGTATGCTCAAGAGACATGCAGGTGCTCAAAAGCCATTCATAAATGCTTCTGGGCACTTTGTAATGTGGGTGTAACATGAGGCCTACTACCAAGCAATTCAGCTGCGTGTCCATGACGAATTCTACGGTATCGCTTCATCCTGTCTTGATGCTCCTCATTGGCACCATCACCACCATTACCGACAATGAGGTGATTTGCTCTTCATTGTTGTTCATTCATGTCAAGATTTCGAACCAGACCGAAGTAGCGAGTGATGTCTCAGATTTCGCAAATGCACTAGGAATCATTGCTTTCCAACATGGCATGATTCTCGGAGAAGAGGAGACCTTCTTCAGGCCACTAATCGGCCTGGTGTTGGGGTGCTTTCACTTTCCAACACGCCACGGTGACTGTGCAGTTACTGGCGCCACCGGTCAGCTTTTTTCAAATTCAGCAACCACTTCAATTCTGCATCTCTACTATCTTAGGATAGTAGCGATAGCTTTACTAACAAGCCCATTTATGAGGGAGCAAGGAACTTGTGCCCCTGGTACTCCGAAAGCTGCCTAATCCACCCAAACCGAATTGTAGACAGGAAATTCTGCTAGCCCAGGCACCATAATTCATGGTTTTGTTATTTCCCTCACCAACCACTACTCCTACCACTTTGTCAGCAACCGATTCCCAAAAGTTCACTCTTAGTGCATGCTTTGACAGAAAATCACAAAAAATTTAAAAACGTGGTATCCGTAGGCATCTTTGTTGGGCCTCGACGTCAAAGACATGGGACACCAGTTAGTGCGCTCACGTCGCGTTGATGATTGCGGTACTTGAGCCGTTCAGGGTGGCACGAAACCAATAAACCTTTTTGATTTCTGCGACAGAATGATGTCAGCTGTTATATCAATCTTATTTGCTTCTATCTCCATGGGTTTCGGATTGACACAAGGAAAGGCGGAAAATTGTAAGCGCAAAATGGGACCACTCTTGGTAAACGATTAACCACATCGGAAAACTCAGCAGCACCTGCCCTCTCCAAAAGGCACAGCAGAGCGTTGCAGACCATGCAAAACAGTTAATAAGTCCTGTTATATTAGCCCAAATCGGTTTGCACACCTGCCGAATGATGACCAAGCAATTGCCTGGCTGTTCTCTTTTGCTTCGGCACACAGACCTCGTCGTTCATGCACACGCCAACGCACGGCGCCAGTCAGTCACTCTCGCTCTCGAGGTCGCTCAACCTAATGAGTTAATATTATTTAATGCATTCGACCAAGTTTAGATTCTCTTAGACAAAAAAAACCTTCCGAATTGCAATTATAGCCATTTTATGAGCCTTTCAGCATTGTTTACTGACAACCAAAATAAATCAGGAAGTGAGTCTTCGGGAGAAAAAAGCTCACAGCCTGTTCACCAACGAAACTCCCTATCTGCATGCACGCCCGATTGTACTAGTCATGGAGTTTTCTAATGGCTACTACTCTCAAGCATCTATGGTAATATTAATAACCTTGACCTTGACGACAAGTTCTAAAGCCTAACCTGACCTTAGAGCACGAGTGAAATCATTAATCCTTGGTATGTTGCCCCTTATCGTCCTTGCTGATCTCCCTCACTTACTTCCATCCACCTTCCTTAGACCAGTAGCTGTCTCCATCAGCATCACGGACAATAATCTTACCTCCGTGGTTGGCAAACTCTTTGTGAGCACCCTAAGAACACTTTTTGAACTTGAACATACCCAACACCGGAACTACAGAAGGTGGTTGGCTATCTCTTTGGCTTCGTGGTTCATTGGCCCTCCAAGAATCACGTTCAAGTAACTTAAAAGTCTGGTTCGTGTATCGACTCACCCAGTGAATCGTGGATCACGTGGAATAGACTGTCTGCGTTGAAGACCAAAACTAAATAGGCATTTATGCTAATGGGGATCATTCGGAGGTGCATGGGATACGGTAAAACTCGAACTGTTTATACTTACATGAATGAGAGATCCCGCTGACAACGTGAGGCAACGTTGCGTGGCAATGACGTCAAAACTAATAGTTCGACATCCTTTGCTTATTTTAAGCACCTTGGTGATAGCTTTTTGTGTGATTCACTTTATATTGACTGGCTGACTGACCATCCGAACTGACTGGATGGACTGGCCTGCCTGTGACTATAAGTGACCGTTTTGCTTCAACGTTGGGCATCGCCACATAACTTACTCACCCTCCTCCCTGCATGTCTAAGGCATCGCATCATCCTCAGAAGATTGGCCGTGCGGTTGATGTCTTCCTGCCCGATGTGTCTCACTACTAACCCAGAAAACTTTTGCGTTGCAGAGTTGCAAAATTTTGAACGCGGTTGCTTTGAGCTGACAGGGGATGACTACTGATCCGCTTTATGCGCTAAGTAAATTGTTCTTTTTGTTTCCTTCAGGGACTTGATCATAGGATGTGGAGGTCGGGTAGGCAAGAGCAATCGGAAGCCTATTGGCTGTCACAGCTTGATTGCGGAAGTACATTCACACTTTATCCTTCACGTCCACCTCATCTGGAAAGAAACAACAGCTTCACTCACTGTAGTGGAATCTCAGCCATTCATCGGTGTGATTAATAACAAAAACCTTATGGAAAAATTACAAGGCATTGCAGAGGTCGAAAAATGGCAGGAAATCTGGCGAAAACCCGCCTTCAGACCTTGCACATAGTTCAGGAGACAGAGACTCGTGCGCTCTCGCCTCAGCGCTTCCTGTAGGCGGCATCAATGCCAGTGAGGCACATATTGATACGCATCAAACGGAGTGTAAGCCACCATCTTCTCAGCCCCATTGGATGACTCAACTCACAGATCGACTCACACCTTAAGAATGGAACAGCTACATCGGCATTTATAATTGGTTTCTAGTAAAATTGCCCCCTCTGTTTTCACAAGATGGGAATATTAATGAAGAAGAAGTCTAATTCTGCACCTTACAATCCTGCCTGGCCTTACCAACTCAAGCCTTCTGCATGTTCGTGCAGCTCTGAAGCCTGTTGAACCGCAAAGAGAATAAAACGAACATGCAGAAATACACTTTGCCGGTACAAAGTGGGAAATGAGTTATTCTATTACACCATACCAAGTGCTGCAGGCCACCTTCTGCAGTTCTAGTGTTGGATACATTCAAATTCAAAGAGGATCTTAGGGTGCTCACAAAGAGTTTGCCAACCACGGAAGTAGGATTATTGTCCGTGATGCTGATGGAGACAACTACTGGTCTAAGGAAGGTGGATGGAAGTAAGTGAGGGAGATCAGCAAGGACGATAAGGGGCAACATACCAAGGATTAATGATTTCACTCGTGCTCTAAGGTCAGGTTAGGCTCTCGAACTTGTCGTCAAGGTCAAGGTTATTAATATTACCATAGATGCTTGAGAGTAGTAGCCACTAGAAAACTCCATGACCCGTACGATCTGATGTGCATGCAGATAGGTAGTTCCAGTGGTGAACGGGCTGCAAGCTTTTTTCTCCTGAAGACTCACTTCCGGATTTATTTTGGTTGTCAGTAAACAATGCACAAATGGCTCGTAAAAGGGCTATAATTATAACTTGGAAGTTGCTTTGTTTTGTGAGGTGGCAGACTATTACCTCGCCAGTGATTCAATATATGCTAGGTTTAATTGCATAGAATCTGCCAAAGCAGTGACAGCTTTCGCCTTGGCAATGATCGTTTCTGTGTGCGCATAATCGCGATGTGAACAGCTTGCTTCCGCCCACTTCCATTTTCATTGCACTGTGTCAGCAGATCATGCACTCAATCTGCTGTTTTGCCGTCCTAAGCCATCCTGCTAGGTGACGAAGCGGAATGGATCGGCAGGGACATTGCCTCCCGTACACCCATATCAAATGGCCACCGTGCTCTGCATCCTGCACAATAAAACATTAGGTAATCATGAAGATTATTGACACGTGTTTTAATTTCAATTGCAATTAAAGTCCGTCAAAGCACTAAAGTTGGGCTTCCTTGCCTGTTGCGATCATTTGTAGATTTGAAGAAGAAGAAGAAGGAAGTGGTGAATGTTTGAATGGAATGGAACTCAGGCAAAGGGACCAACTGTCAGTCTAATTAAAACACACTCTTTGCAAAGAGAATGAGCTGCATGCACAAAAGAGACAAGCAGATGTTCAAAAGTCATTCCTACGTGCTTCTGAGCATCTGACTGGACAGCTGTGATGGTCACATTGGTATTATGCGCTTGGAACGAGAGTTTCACAACCAAGCATTTCAACTGAGTATGCATGATGAATTCTGCGGTGTCGCTCCATCCAGTCCTGATGCTCCTCATTGACATCATCACCACCATTGCCGACTATGAGAGAATTCGCTTTTCATTGTTGCCCATGCAGGTCACGATTTTGGACCAAATCAAAGTGTCGACTGCTGAGTGTTATCACTGACAATGAAGTCGCAGAATTTGATTACCGACTATGAATTAGTGCTCTCTAACATGGCTTGTTTCTTGAAGATGAAACGACCTTATTCATGGCTTCTAACCAGCGGGGTGTTGGGGTGCTTTCACATCTTAACACGTCACGGTGACTGTGCACTTACTATTACCAACGATAAGCTTTGTTCGGATTCTGTAACCACTTTAATCCAGCATCGCATCAACGTCACTTTCCTTCGTGAACCAAAGACAGGAAAGGCAGTCACAAATGCGGTAGAATGTGCTTCTCCTCCACAGTCCATCCTCCTGCCACACCACCATGCAGCTCCAACTGCTGTCTATTGACAAGACACGAGTAGTACAACGCATTCATTTTAAATAATGTGTGTTTCATGGCTTGACATCGCAAGATGCGTAGATGAAGGGTACCAAGTAAAAGCGACTGAAGTGTTTGATGCTGTCGAGGCACGTCTTTTAAAATGCAACACATTGATGGAAAGGTCACATGAACTAACCCCAATGCAGTCAAGTAAATATGTTCCTTACCACTCAAATTACACTCCATTGATGTCAACGTGCTCTGACATCTGACACTTTGCAACCTCCCATCTCGCATAACTGAAGTTCGCGGTGTGAGCTTAAGTTTAAGAGGAGAGGTGGTGTAGGCTACCGCAATCTTTTGCGACCCTTGCTTGAAGGATGTGTTGCAAGTACTGTCAGCTGATTTTAGAAATGATTCACATTCCAATGCAGGTTATCCCATTATTCCATATCCCTGCCTCGATGCCAATTGCCCTCAATCAACTCAAACCATCTCGAGTAGTGCTGCTATTGCCACCTGCTTCGCACAAAAGAAGGATTATTGCTTCCTTGTCCAATCACTCGACCACACTTGTCATTCGCTTCGTCCATGCTTCTCCGCTTCCCTTCATGCGGCACTCTGTGCGGTCGCAGAAGTCAGCTGGACGATAGCCAAGCAGCACAATAGGCAGCAGTGTTCTGTTTGACACTCGTTCACCGAAGCTGGTTGCAGCCCCTTCTCAGCGACAGTCTAGAATCTACGGTAGCCCTCATTAACGACATTTGCTTCAGTACGGCTCGTGTGGATGTGGCGCTTAAGGATGGCACGGTGCACACCCACCATTTATTCCCTCCTCTTCTGGTTGTACTTCTTGTGGCACCGAATATGGCATCATGGCAGATGGACGTGGCGCGAAGTGGAAGCAAAATCCCTCGAGCCACAAGTGTCTGCACATCTCTTAATGTGTTTGGCGAGTAGAGGGTAAGTAAAGCTTGACGTGATAAGATGTGAGGCAGTGCATAAACAGCGATGCTACTACGTGGGCGCCTACGGTGGAGGCTACTGGAAGTAGAGTTGAGGGCAGCGGCATTTCGCACAGCGAAGTTCACTCCACATCCCATCAAACACTGTGTCTGCGATGCGGTGTCAATGTGGTAGGCAATAGTGAGGTGGTGCAGGTTTAAAGGAAGTGTCCAACTTAATGTCCTTGGATTTGTGCGACGTCAGTGATGGTCTAAGTGTCACAATTCAGAAATGACTATGCAAAAAGTGCTGCTCGCCTGCAAAAAGTGCTGCTCGCCTTGTTATATCAGGACCAAAGAAGGCGACAATGAGAAGGTAATGCGGATTTTGTTTCCTCTTTGCATAAGTTACCTGATGCAGGGTCCACAACTGCGACCGTAAGCTGTCGCTGGCTTGGTGCAATGTCACATTCTTGCTTATTCGTTAGATTGGTTTAAGACCTATTCTCAGTGACTGCATAGATGGAGGCGGGAATATTAGACTACATCAAACAAACGTGTCCTGCCACCTCTCACCTTCCCATGACGCCAAGCAATAGCATCAGATCTGTGCTTTACCTGGGAAGCCGTTCAAATTAGTGACGACGGGTGGAATCAATGTAAACTTCCTCGATTCTGCTTCAATGGCTTAAGGAAACAGTTCCGACCTCAGCTGCATTCCCAATGTAGGCACAATGGCTCAAATTCGCCGACTACCAAACAGTAAATAGGAGAGGTCGTCCAATCCAGCACAGATTGGCTTGCAATGAGGAGCACGCTATAGAGGGGAAGCACAAACTCCAGAGAACCACGTGTCTGCGCATAACAAAGCATAGTTAGTGAGTGGCGTGATTGGGCAAGATGTATGTTGATGCGTGAGTAGTGAGGGTAACAATGGAGAGCATGCTTTAGAAGCCAACACTAGCTGCATGGTAAACTTGCATTCGCTTAGCGCATGGGACATTTAACGTTGTACACTCGACTCCTTTCCATCATGGCGTAGTCTATGAAGCAGTGCCAATGCATTCTGGAGTATGTCAGTGGCGCAGTTGTTTTGGAGCAGTCAATGGCGAATTGGTGAGTGTAGAAGGCGGAACAAAGAAATTGAGCAAATGGGGGCAAAGTGTCGGTTGGCGGGTAAGGACAGTGACTTCGTCTACTGAACCTCTACCTTATCGCTTCAACGAAGTAGCCCAACTTCCGCACCGACAGCCTATCGGGCTTGAACTTCATAATTTCAACTTCTAATGCTACTCCTAGGCGTTTTGGAGACCAGCCTGTTGTAGCACATGCAAATTCATTCAATGAGGGTGATTTGTCATAGAGTCGAGAGTCTCTGTCACGCTGGATTTTGGAACTGGATTGTGCATAAAACAGTTTCACTTGCAGACTGGAATAGCTGTATTTAGTTAACCAATCTTCTGCACCATTGGGCAACTATATTCTTCAACTTAGGCTGGTCATTGCAAGTGACTTGCCTTGCAATGGTGCCAGAACGCACCATTGCCATGTTGATGCGCCAACCAAAGGCAGGGTAGTAGCCTCATTTGCAGTAGAATGAGCTTCTTCTCCGCATTCCATTCTCCTGCCACACAAACAAAGCTGCTCTAGCTGATCCCTGTTGGCAGCATTTGAGTAGTATAAGGCAGTCATTTCAAATAACGCACCAATAATAGGTCAACATCAAAAGGTGTGTAGATGGAGGGCACCAAGTATAAGGCAATGCATTATTTGATGCTGTCAAAGCGTGTCTTTTGAAGCGCAAGTTTTGCCTTGATGCACCTCACTTTCGTGTAATTTATGCAGACTTGTAACTTCACCCAATGTGGCGATAGCGGCATTTGGAGGAAGTGTGCAACACTGGCTGCATTGCTTCTGACTTGGTTTGAAGTCGAGTGAGCTACTGCGATTGTTGCAATCGACCACCCACGCGAAGTTTTCATTCTCACAAATGGTCAATCTGCTGCATAATTGCAACCCCATCATTCAAATCCTGAGTTGACTGCGTGCTTCCACTGCATTTGCACTGTCAAACACGATTGAAGGTATGCGGTGAGCAAGCTCGCGACACGACAGTGGAAGCATTTACAATGGCGCAAGGAGTTGTTCACTGATGTGACAACGGTTTCTTTATTTATATTTGCAGCTCACTACCACTCATGACAAACACGTTCCATGTAAGCATTTGCATTACCCTCAGGAAATTCTCTTCGCGCAAACAACGAAGGGAGGAGACGATCATGCCCTGATGATACGAGGCAGCTTATTTCCTGAGTAGCAGAACTCTCAACTGTGAAAGGTTTCATCCAATCTCACAATGATGAAGCATCTCATTCATACTTGATTTGATGTCTAAACTGCGAAATGAGCAGCGATGAAGTAAGGATTTTCGTAACGCTGGCTTCCCATCACAGAAGCCTAAAGTAGTAAAACAACAAGGTCAGTAAATTTTGATTTCTAGTGGTCATAAGAAACTGCACCACCTACGTCGTTTTCTGTGTTGCAAATGCTGCGTTGGATTATCGTTGGATTTAGTTTCAGTTTGACCATGCATCATTTTGTTCTTCTATTGGCAGATGAACACAATACTATAGAAACCCAAGTAACTGCATGAATTTCTCCTGTTGTGCTGTCTAAATTTGGTGATGACATGAGGTGCAAGGTGTAGCCAAACGGAGCTCGGACCACAACACCTGTTGACTTAGCGCGTGAGCAGCTGAAGATGCTCCTTGTGAAAGTGTATAGATTTGTGATGCGAAGGTTGAGTGCTTGGGTGATGGACTAGAAATTACTTAAAGTCTCCCCATGCGGGTCCACATCCTGTTCGCGTCGTCAAATCATCGCTTTACCTCCATTCTCGCCTGCCCACCTTCGCCACCATCTATTTTCGCTCACCCGCACTAGCGTAGGGCGTTGCTTAGGCGTCGACTTGACAAAAGGCAGCAGCACAGTGGTCTGCTCTGTTCAGCCAGCGTTAGGAAGAAGACGACTGCCTAATTTCCGCCCACTATAGACGATCGCTAAACGCCAATTGCAGCCTTTTCAAACTGCAAACTCTTGTCTACTGACAATCCCATCTGATTTGCCAAATGCTCTTTCGAAATAGACCTTCTCATCGGTGCGTGTGTGTATGTGCATTCCCGCAACTAGAGTCGATGTGATATCCTAATCCACTTCGACCACCACGTTGACGTTATGTTCAAGTCTTCCGCGTGCATTCTTCTTTTCAGTAAGTAATGGGGATTTCAGTGCGCTAAAGATCACAAATAAGTTGATCAAAACTGGCATTTGAATGGTCTTTATTATAAGAACAACTGAGTTAAGGGATTGTGAAAAGTTGGCGCAAGTGTTGGCGGACTTAAAAGGCAGTCTCTGGGTGCAGTGAAACGTTCATGACTGGATGGGTTCTGTAACGTTCAGCATATTTTAAGCCAATGCTTAAAGGCGGAAGGTCTATTACAACCAGAGCATTAAGCCAGTCATAACAGTATACAGCGCTACAAAAAAATGAGCTGGAGAACAGGATTTGAGCCATTTGGACTACAGGTTTCCTGCGTAACATCAAAACCATCTCAAACCTCGCTGAGAGCACCTTCAATAGCCGAAAATGTAATGAGGTCAATGCAGCTGTTTTGCTGCCGTTGGAAGGCGCTGGTGACATCAGCAACGCCATTCTAGAATACATAGCCACACCTATGAACAACTTGGACTGCACCAACAACGTAGGTAAAGGACTTCGTGAAGTGCTGATTAAATTCGCATGTAGAGTTCCATGCCGCGGCATTGTGAGGCATACATTGGTCATGGCGAGAATAGACCCATCTGACAACCACACAGACACACTACCTCCTCTGTCAGAAGGAGTCACCTATCAAGGTGATCTCAAAAGTCATCAAAATCACTATAAGCCTCTTCAATTGCGTGGGCATAGAAGAACAATAGAAGCCCAGAACGACGCGCTGATTATGCAAAGTAGAGTGCCGTAAAGCAGAAAGACGCATTTTTACATCTCCACAGCATCAACTTGTGCAAGTCCCTATACAAGCCAAATTGATTCACCACGCAAGTGGAACTAGCTGAAACCGAGAGTAAAAAGGCAGCCTTTGCATTATCACAGAGGACCTGTGGAAAACGTGCGCTGCCTTTTGGACCCTGTAATGCAGCATTGTCTAATCTATCTAGATGCCAATCTCGTTCTCATTTGAGGTATGTGAGAGCACAACGTCATGCTGGAACTAGTGCTGGACCATCCACGAGATCCAGGGTTTGCCCTTAACCCCAAGGAAGCCTTTCCATACAGCGTTTGGTCAATTTCATGCGATAGCCATTTAAATATTTGAAGACTATGTAAAGTACAGTGTGGTCGCAACTGATCAACAAATAGCTAAAGGAGTTACATTAACCAAAAAACAGACAGAGGATCATTTAAAGCGGTAAATTGAGCATGATGGTGCATTTATTGAGCGGAAGCAAATAGCATGCATCATACCGATTCTGACATTGCCGAATTTCAATGCAAGCGCATTACGGCTCGCGCCGGATTCGAACGCATGCAATGCAGCCATAAATAGTATGTTCTCACAAAATGAAAGAGTAAATGAACACATCACTGCTTACGGGAATACCAGATTCGGACATGAAAGTGGGACAGAAAGGTGCAGCACAACATCAGCCATTCGATGTCTTTGCAACGATTTGACACTCAAGACTACCTGATAATGGGAAAGTTTATGAAGAAAAGGGATTTGTCAAGCCCTTACCATATCAAAACCAGAGGCCGTTTAGCTGTATGCTGGCATAAACATTTGCAGTGGGGCGATTGTACAGTACAGTACTGAAAAGGAGATATGCATAGTGATGCGGATGTCATGCCTCACAGAACAGTCATGGCAGAACTGGGCAACGTTGTGCAGTGCATCATTAATCTAAGCGAACCATCCACAAGCATAAGCACAGAATTGAGCAGAGTATCTGTCGTGAGATGATTCTGGTGTACGAGAGTTTCCAACGTCCTCTTCCAACTTCCCAGTGGGAGGAACCACCTCATCAAGCATGGCAATCAAGCATATTTGGCAAGAATAGCCCAAAACTCCCTTCGGATATTGCATTCTATAGCACGAGTACACCTAGAAAAAATAAACACACCATTATGCTGCTCTAAGTGCTGTCTATTGACAAGATTTGAGTAGTATAATGTGCTCGAATGAAATAATGTGTGCTAAATGGATTGACATGGAAAGATGTGCAGATGAAGGGTACCAAGTAAAAGTGAATGCAGTGTTTGATGCTGTCAAGGCACGTCTTTTAAAATGCAAATTTTGCGTTGATGCACCTCACCTTTGTGTAACATGCAGACTTACAATCTTACCAAAGTGTGGTTGGGTCATGTGCTCCTCGAAACATTCGACGCAACTTTCCTCCTCTATATATTTGAACATCCTGAATTCTCCTCTTTGCTGACTAATTAAGGATCCCATCAATTAGAGGCTTGCAGAAAAGAGGAAAACCAAACAGTTGTAGTTTTTTTTATTTTTGATTATTTATGCATCTATACTGCAGACTTGCGTTCATGAACAGGAATAATGATGTTATAAACAGAGCCTTTAAAGATGAGTAGGCGGTTTGCCTTGAAGAAATGGCTAGCTGTTAAGGAGAATGCCTTTAAGTATCTCCACACAGGTAGAAGGCCGTATTTGAAATTGAAGTGGGCCATATGGATGGCTATCAGCGTGTGACTAAAGCACTAAGCACTCGGTTTGGCATCCTCTACGTATAATGCTCCTATTCATTGATATAAAGTGGGTGCTGCTGCAGACATTCAGCAGTGCATTCGTCGCAGAGTGCATAATTGACTAGACGAACTAAGTCGACGCGTGTGACCAAATCACCTCTGTCAACAATTGAGTCTCTTGTTCCAGTGTCTCTCATTGCCACACCATGGACCTACTTGAGGGAGGCAGTATGCAGCCACAGTGCTTGAGTCATAACAACTCAACTTTTCTTTAAATATGCAAATAGTCCGCGAGGAATACTAGTGGGTCGTAAAGAAAACCTCAATGCATCCTGCGATTTCAGAAAATCCTGATCCCTTTTCTGCTTTGATAGCTTAATCTGTTGGAAGGAGGATATAAATGCACACCCTAGTCAAAGGAACTTTACAGCGACCCGCCTACCGCATCGCAGAGTGAATAAGCGATGAGGGAATGCAGTTCTACACTACACTAATGCTATTAAATTCACTATCGCTTGCCCATAAGAGTAAATTGGGATTAACTTGAACATCACCACAGCCTCATTGACGTGATGCACCAAATAAGCATGCGACTCACGCTATAATGGCCATGGAGTATGGTGTCCAAGTGTAGTACACTGAAACAGAGCAGCCAATGAAGAAGCCTGTCGTCCAACCTGTTGTCCCTTAGCGCCATTTCCACTTCGTAATGTAAGCGATGAATTTTTGCATTACAGCGTCATAGTAGGCACGGCCTGTTATATTCATTCAAGAGCCTCATGAATATCATCAGTTGCATCACGTCCGATGTGACGCGTCGCCCTCATCGCCACCTGCCTCGAATGCTAAGTCAAAACAGACTGGGACGGTGGCGAATGCGTGTGATCATTTTGAGTGCCTTGCGACCAGTCTTTGCAAGCTGAACTACGGCGCATTTGTCGAATGCATTTTCATGTCTCCTACTCTTAGCTCACACTAACAATCTTGCATATTTCATACAATACAATTAGGAATTTGACTTTTAGAAAGTGGAATTGGCTTTAGCACAAAGTGGTGGTGTGTGTGATGAAGTTATTTTGAAGCGGATAAATTTTGACGCTTAAGGTTGTTTATGTGAGATCCTTGGCTAAAGAGAGAGGTAAACTCATAGGAGTAAAACGCTATGCATGGCGCATTTCTGCTGTGCTCATCAATGCGGGTGCATCTGTAAACCAGTTGGAAATGGAAGCACTGCTACTCCTTCTCATCAGTAATTCATGTCATGCTTCCAGTAGCCCCATAGTGATCATCTCAATGCCACACTATGCAGAGAGATGGACATTCCAAATGGAAGGACAGGGCCTGCCGATCATTTAGATGCTGGATGGAAGGAGTAGCGCCAAGCGACGGAAATCCAGCATGCGATCAAATGTCAGTGGATTTCACGCGAGCTGTAACAGGGTCAACACTTACTACCAATTGAGTAGTTCCCGGTTGAAGTCAGGTCACCGTGAGCAATGCAACAAGATCGTGGGTTAAAATAGTAAAAGACACCTGTAACTGCACAGTCGCCGTGGCTAAGATCACAAAACTGTGCAATAATACGCCAGTAATTGCGTCGATCCGCGGGTATGACACCCTTCACGGTTCTCGCACTGCTACCATAAGTGAGGTCCTAATTAACTTTATGAGCACGAGCCTTTTCTGCCTTCCATTAGCAGACTTTCTGGACTGGCGTCGACCCCACTCTCGGATCACAAAAGATAGTTAACTAGCTCAATACCTTCTCGTGACGTTTTATGCAGCAGGTGGTAAAACCTTATTCCCTATTTCATTATGTCTACTAGCTTGGAAACATGATGAGGTGGCCTATGTAAGGACCAATTCTGCAAGAACATCGGGTCGCCTTGTAACTGTGACGATGCCTGTGAGAAACGCGCAACTTCACGATTCGTCTTGCATATAGTTCCTGTCCTGGCTTTGATCGCAGCTGCAACATTGAGTTTGCCAGCGTCGATCGCCTGGTGATTTTAGCGTGATGCACACTGCGGCGTGGCTTGGGTTAAAAGCAATTGCAAATTTAAGAGATGGATGGCAATACTGCTTGATTTGTTCGATGTCCGCGTAAAATGAGGAGTTGAGAGCAGGACTTAATGCTGCTTTGTGGTCGGTTGTGAGGCACTGGACTGTCCATTTACCAAGCACACACTAAAACATGCTGCATTTGGCATCGTACGCCTATATTTACGGAGGAAAGCAGTGTTTAACTTGCGAAGAATCCCAAGTGACAGCAGCAGGATTGCGAAACATTCGGATTGTTTTTGCGCATGAAGCTATGCACGCTGCTACAGCATTGTCCTACATTTCTTTATGACCTAGTCAACAATCCAGATAAAAAGACGAAAAAATTGGCAGAATACTTAGAGGCACTCCTTTATACAATAGCTGCGTTTACTTCTTAGCCCCTTGTGCTAATGATCAATACCGTTGCTAGCAACACAAGGCGGTTTCATTACCACAGTATAGGAAGGATGAAATTAAGGCGGCCTACGACTTCATAAATGTGCCTTGGTTTGACACTACATTTTGATTATGTTTACTAATTGCAACAGGCTTGAAGTAGAAGCCCGCTGTATTGATATCAAAAGCATACGTTATGGCTGCTCAAGAAGACTGAAAGACATTTAGGTGACCATTTATCTTCCATAATCTAATCGTAATCGGTTCCGCAAAAGTAACTGTGGTGCAGTTGCTATCTATATTACAAAAGGATTTGCTGTCTGCGGAATCGCTACTAATCCATGGAAGTAGAGTAGCAAAATTGAGGAAGCCACTGAGTTCTCACAGAACTCAATGGCAGCTCTGGTGCCCACACAATGCATGAAGGGTGGAGAAGTGAGCTTGCTTAAAAACATTCGCCGTAAATCAACTGATCGCATCGCTGGTTTGTAGCAAGTCTGTAGAAAGAGATGAGTTAGTGGTGTCAGCAAGTGCTACACGAAACCCGCGTTAGCATGGTTGTTTGAATAATGCTGGCAGATCAGCGGATACCGAGACGAGCATGTCAATGAAATCCTAGAATGGACATGCTTAAAACCTAAAAAGAATTCTTGATTCATTGTGACCGTTGCTATTCATTGCTATGGGGCAAATAGCTACAGGAGGTAGGCAAAGCTATGCTGTATTTTGCTTCCCGATGAACCACATTTGTTTTCAAATGCAACCTCGAGTTAATTTGTAGAACAGAGGTACTCACTGAGAGAAAAGGCCTATTAGATCCGGTTCTAACCTTATAGCCGCATTGTCACAGAGATGTGTGCTCCTCCACCTCGAGTCTTTGGCTAGCAAAGTCTTTACAACGCCTATGCATAATAGCACTGTACTCGTTCCTAATCACTGGCATGTATCTTGCCTCCCTTTGCCTCTTTAGGAGCATCTGCTCACGGAACTACCCCGCATGCAAAGGGTTACCATGAAATGTGAGCAGATGCTGTCAAGCAATTAGTCCAAATGTCCGAGGAATGTGGCGTCCAGCATTTTATTAACTACAGACGAAGTTCATCCGAGGTGCATAGTAAACACCAGTGGCGTCTGAGTGGACGGATCATGATTCCAGTTCAGGTCACCGTGAACAATGGCGAAAGTCCGTCCTCAAGTAGCCAACTTGACTCTCCACAATACTAATAAGCCTGCGTAGAACTAACGAAGACTTTTAATCTTATCTTTTTCACTTTCATACCACATTTCCGTGTACTCGTGCACACAACATGCTAGCAGAGCATCAGACGACTTAATAATCGTCCTTGATTGTTAGCATGATGCGAGGGTGGGCAGCAAGGACAAATGAGTTGTGCCGCCTGTACAACGGGCATTGAAACACGCATTAAGAGTTCGAAGGCTCTACGTTATCCATCCAAGAATTTCTGGGCTTCCAAATTGGCAAGCTGTGTGTTTGAGTTGTTGTTAATTGAGCACAAGCAGAATGGAGGGAGTGGATCGCCCCACCGAATCGCTCACAGTGAACTCGACTTCAACTTCGAGCTGCTTAACCAGTAGTCAGTGTTAACCCTGTTGCAGCTCATATGAACTCCACTGACACTAGATCAGACGCTGAATTTCCTTCTCCTCTGACTACTAGTTCCATCCAGCACCCAACTGAGTGTCAATCCCTGTTCCACCGTTTAGGGTGGTCATTTCTCCATCATGTGCCACCGCAATGCCCACAACGGGCCAGGCAGGAGTACAGCTTGAATTGTTACTTGAATGACAGAGATTCACTTCCATTCCTGATTGTTTGGAGGATGCATTCATATCTACTGATACAGCAGGAGTGTGTGTTAAATGTATAAAGTTTAGGACGATAGTTCCTTTGCAACGTGACATCTCCTTTGGCCTTCCGAATGTGTTCCGTTCAATCAACGTCCAAGAACCGGTAACTTCAGACATTGGAAAAACAAACTGCGAATGTGCTGCAGCAGTGGATGATGAAGGATGCTCGGTGCCAATAGCATTGCGGTACCATCTAAAAATTGAAGTCGAGGGCTGCGCTGTTCGTAAGGAATTGGAGCAAGGCCCACCTTTTCGTTGGAGACGCCGCAATCTCCAACAATTGCATTGGCCAACATGCACCTCAGGACCTCCAAAATCTTTACACGTGTCCGCCGCCGTCTCTGTCTGTCGAGTGGCGATGGAGGGCGACGTGTCGCATCGAAGGTGCTGTGAGTGAGAAGGTTCATGAGGCTCCTTAACATGTATAATATGCGGTGCCTACTATGACACTGCACTGCAGAAATTCATCACATACATCACGAAGTGGGTTTTGCACGCAGTGGCGACCTATTCCTCAACGTTTTTTCTCAAAAGTGGGACAAGGATTTTGTACCAACGCTCACTCAGTTAAGCAAACCTTCTTCATGATTTAATTGGATTTATAGTGGCACTAGATCTGTGCGAATTGGCTCACCAGATTTCCATCCCTACGATTATGCCAACGGAGGCTAATCCCACCATCTAAGTGCACACGCCACGCGTTGTCAGAATTTGGAATTTTAAGTTGCACTTCATCATGCATTGTTCCTACACATCAAAATGGGTAGTGAAGTTAAAATTGCGTTGCAGCAACTTGAGTTGTCAAGAGTAAGATTAAAATGAAAACGGGGCAACAAACTAAGACCTCTACATTGCCATCGCACGGTCTGTAACGGACGATTAGCCTAAACTCTAAAATGTGGCAAAAGGAAATCCAAATAGAATAGAAAGTGCCATTGAATAGTAGAGTGGGAAACGTTGCAGCCTTGATGGAATATAATTGATGGCGAAAGTGCATGAAGCATTTGGCTGGAGCAAACCTGGCAGATTGTGCAGTCGGTGGCCTAGCCAGACTACACACTTGCCTCACGGCAATGGTTAACTCCAATCAGGCGCACATTCATGCGTTTTACTCAAGCGAACTCTGCTAATAGTGAATAAATCACAAGTCGGAATTAGGATTCACTTAACGAATCTGTGAGGTGCACGATGGAGAGGATTCCACAGTATGTACGAATCGAGATTTGCAAACACCTCGATGCCATGGACATCGTCAATGTGTGTGAGGCAATGCCCTACATGAGGTCGGTTCTCAGGTCTCTCACCATCAAAGGCATTTTGCGCAGTTACGTGACACAAATGGAGTGGGTGGACGCAAAGCTTTGTCGTATGATGTATTCAACTCGTGCCCTTGTGAAGAGAGAAGCTGACCCAGATGTGAATACACAATCAGAAGGAATGGTTCTAATCAGTGCTCTACGATACTACCAAGAATGTTGCCAAATCACTCCGCAGTACATAGACCATGTCCTATCTGATCGTGGCAGGACCATTCGATTTCTAATGCTTGGATGTAGCGTAACGGATTTGGGTCCCCTTCATCCCCTTTGGCCTTCTCTCCATTATGCTGCTTATAGGTGTGGACGACCATTGCAACTCAACTACCCCGTTGGACCTGATCTTATTGAAATGGTCGCCTTCTTTACTAACCTTGAGATTCATATCAATGAAGAATACATAGAAGGGAGAAATGACCGCTATCATAAGTCCTTTAAGGCGTCTTATCTCCGCGCATTCGACAGTGTGGTGTACATGATCGATTCTGCACGGCAATGTCAAGTTGGGTGCAGTCTTCCAACTGGATTGAAACGCCTTATTTTCCGCATCATTAACCTCGTCGTTAAACAGTTGACTCGCCCTTTACTGCTCTTCATCTTGGACATAAAATCGCAAGAGACACAAGATCTTGCCTCTTCGGGTGAGTGTTTCGAGCATCTCATAACCAGTCTTCACAGACTTGACAGAATCGCATTGCGGAGGTACGGCAGAACTGCAGCGAGACTTCCACCTTATAATTGGTGGAGGGTGTGTCGTCTGCACCAACAGGATGGATGGTTCGTGAATCTGTATGAGGCGTTCCAAATGGCTGCGTTGCAAATAGCCAACATCGATGCTGCATGAAGCAGCCAAGGACAAAAATGTGTCACGGAATCCACCCGTATTAGGATTTGGATAAAACCTGCCCTTTTATGCCATCCCGCTATCCCACACTTTGCTTTGGTACATGGGATTGCATTGTAACACTCTGTTCCAGGCTACATTCCCTTTTATTACTTATGTGCTTTGTTAGAATTTGACGTCCGGAGTGCTAAGATAACTTCCTCCTACTTGAGTCTGCAAATTTGTGATTAGGTGGGCGAACATTAACAAGAGGGTGCTACTGATCACCGGTTGTGCTTCTTTTCATGCCAAAACGCGAACGGTTTAGGACAGTCCAACTTTTGGCGGCTTTGAGTGAAATACGCAACCGCAGATATAATCCAGCCTAATGATTCCTTCTCTGCAATTGCCTGGGGCATTGTTGGTGGATCAATTTGCAACCCAGAGCAAAGTCCTCCGTGAGGGTGATTTTTAAATAATGTTTGCTAGATTTGAAGAATGTTTTATTAGTATGTGAGTCAACACACAAACCAGGCTTTTCAGTTACTTGTATGTGATTCTGGGAGGGCCAATGAACCACGAAGCCAAAGAGGTAGCCAACCACTTTCCGTAATTCCGGTGTTAGGTGTATTCAAATTCTAAAAGGGTTCTTAGGGTGCTTACAAAGAGGTTGCCAACCACGGAAGTAAGATTATTGTCCGTGATGCTGATTGAGACAGCTACTGGTCTAAGGAAGGTGGATGGAAGTAAGTGAGGGAGACCAGCAAGGGCGATAAGGGGCAACATACCAAGGATTAATGGCGTGTGTTACGACAAAACAGCACTGCTACTGGGACTGCATCTCATCTGACAGGCTTGTGATGGCAGGCACATCACTGCATTTTAGCTTGTGTTAATTCCACGTTTCCATCACAAGCGCAACATTACCGGGTCAATCGCATGTGTGTATTCGAACAGCCACCAATCTCCTTTACTTAACTTCCGCACCTACGCACCCACCTCGCATATATCCATGTAACTGCCCGTAAAATGAGCAGGCTCAATTATTTACAGCTTGTGAAGCGATAAGTGCCTGGGGACCAGCTCTCAACTGCTCAGACATTATTCCTTCACATTTCGCATGTTGGCTTTTAGGCATCACGCACTTGCGTATCCATTTTTATCGGAAAACGCATCGCTGTTTTAAATCGCGTGTAGCAGCAAAAATGCAGTCCTTTCTTGCGATTTATTCATAAAACAGGAATGCCAGGGTTGTCCAGTTGTGAGCAAAGCAAAGTTGCATTAGTCAAGTTAAATGAATTGCCAGGTTCCTGATTAGAATAAAAGGGGTGAGGAAATGCAAAAAGGTCATCCTGCATAATCTCTTATCCTTTGTTCATCCCCACTAGCTCCATTCTATTTTATCCTCCTCTACTTAAGCTGTCCCAAGTCTCAGAAGTCTGACACCCACAACTCACAATGTCACATAAATTTAGATCACTACACAACAGTGCCTGCGGATCGTCATGCGTGGTTCAGCATTCAACCAGCCCAATCAGTTCTTAGGCGTCAGCATTCCATCATCATGTAATCCCACTCATGAAATGCTCCGTTCGTATCTATGCACCGAAACAGTTCATCGATCCTCGATCACAGGAAGGCAAGGTAGCATGCGAGGCTCCCGAGACACGCCAAATGCCACAGCCAGAGGGAGAAAGAAACGTACAAAGCATCACAGGTGCCTACATTCGATGCGCGTATTTTACTGATGGGATAGAAGGCGCAATCAAAGCCATCACAGGTAGACCAAATAAGGAGACGTTGTGGAATATGTCCATGTGATCGTGTGGCGAAAATATTCCTCCAAAGAATAGGAAAATCAAAAATGGGGAAAAGCACAGAAAGAAAGAATATTTGACAATGTTAAAGAAGGCGCAAATAAAATCTGGCGAGTAGTATGAGCAAAAGCAAGAATATTTGGATAGTGATTGTTTTGAAGGGTAGTGAGACGACGTGGAAGTAAAGAGCGATAATGGATATAATAGCTACATCACTAAACATGAGACAATGTTTAGTCACTTCTGCATTGCGAATGAATTTAAGTTAAAGAAAATCAGCATGCACCCACACAGTTGTCAAGACCGTTGGAAGTAATTAGACCACTACTACCAACACCAACACCACAACCATATCTATCCATCCCAATGACTTCATATTTGTGCTCTAACAGAAACACGGGAACCACTATTTCCAATGCACTTGCTGCACAATGCAGAAAGTGGGGTCACACAGACTTCTGCCAATTTCCAATTTCCAACTCTACTGTGAACTTGTGTGTCATACATGGACTGCGATCGACGCCTTCTATCAAAGTGCCAGTGCCAATCAAACCATCCACTAACATTGCACATTCACAAGGTATGCTTTCTGCACGAAATCGACAAGTCAACATTTCTTACCTTCCATAGCAATAGTGGTGTTTCTGCAGTCAACGTCGCTGCAAGGAATGTTTACCCGTTCCATCGATAAGGCTGACCCCATGTGCCTCGAGCGTCTTTGACGGAGGTTGACACAGCCATCGCGTCATCCGCACCCAGGAAACAGTTTCGAACACACACTTTGTAGGAAATGTTTGGCAATAGGTCGTGAATGGTGCACTCTGTCTCAAACTTTACATTGCAGTTCTTCTCCTCCGATCCCACGATGTGTGAGAATAAGAACTCCCCCCAGCTAAGGCCACCTAGTCTCCTCCATGATACCGTCACTGCAGTATGACTTGTAGCAGTCACGTTGATGATGCATGGAACTAAAAGGTATGAATTGTTTAACAGTGAAGAACCTAGTGCCTGCTTGCTTCTCGTGAACTAATGTAGAAGTGGCTCATCATGCCGTTGTATGCACCAGACTCTAAGTGCACTGCAAGATATTCCCACCACTAACACTGCACATGCAGTGTGCACTTACCTCTTCCACTTAAAAAGCGCTATCCAAAGTCCAATCAGTGCTTGCTGCAGCAGAATGTGATGCAGTGACACTGAGTTGCTTTGGAACAAGGGTCGAAGTCCCAGAACACTTCCATTCACAAACCACTATGATAAATGTGCCGTGGTCGACATCACCTTATGTTGCCTATCTTATAAATGTGCGACGGATGCTGCATTCAGTTCTCCATGCCTTCCAAACAGTGTTCAGCGTCCAATCAACTACTTTGACTCACAAATATCTCCAGTCTGTGTCCACGAGTGGAAAAGGCACGTACACCTTCAGTCCAGATGGATTGGATGCTAGTCTCGTGAGGCACTTCAAATGACACCAGTGCACACAGACGACCATAGCATTTTGCGCATTAGACCCCTTGACTTCACCAGCAGTGAGCAGTAGCTTACGAATTACACGTAGAATGAGAAAGCGAGGCAAAGCATAGAAAAGCGCAATTAAAGAGGACAAAACCAGGACAACATGGGATGGGCGCATTACCATGAGGATGGATTTATGCAAAAGGGAAGCTATGAATGTATGCACGGTCAAACAGGGCGATTAATAAATCAAATATACTCGGTGCACAATGCATGCAGTGAGCTCACGTAAGCTTCGGCCAACTCCACTATTTCACATTTCGCCTTACTTTTAATACGAAATCACTCATGTCTTCAATCGATGCTACAGAGACGGTGCATTATTGCTGCCTAATCACAGATATGCTTCGTAAGCAGGACGAGCCAATGTTTCTCACCTCTCATCAGAATGGTTGTGTTACCGAAGGTTGCATTGCTGCATGTGCATTTGCTTGCATTGAAGATATTGGCGATCTCGAGGATATTGCTTGGCACGAGTTGTGCGCCTTCGATGGAGGAGGATACAGCCTTCGCGATCGCAGTTTCTCGACGGCAGTTCCGAGCACACACTTCATAGGGAACAAGTGGTGCGAGACCGGAAATCATGCACTGATGCACCGTGTTGGACCTGCAGTATTTACGCTTCTCCACTCCTACGATGTATGCAATTAGCTCCTTCACAGGATCCTGATCACCCATTATCTTCCAGTTCACCATCACCTCGAAAGGTCGCACCGGAATAACTGTGATGTTGGTTGGAGCTAGAAGAAATGCAATGAGTGATAGCCAAATAACTGTAACCTGCCTAATCCAAGTAAACTACTAATCCGCTATCCATCAGACCCTCAGTATGCTCCGATCCATTCCAATCACCAGCAATGTATATGCCATACACTGCAACGAACTCGCACAATACTCTCGCCTCAATATTCTGCAGTCGCCTTTGAATACCATTCGCATCTTCACTCGCCCTATTAATAATTCTTGTCGTTTTCTCTGCCGAAGGTGGATGTCCACCTTTCAACAAATGCACATATGCTAGTCTGTCCTCAACGTTAAATTAGATCTGCGTTAGTGCTTGCATGGCTGGTTCAAATTAATCACACCTACTCTTGTCCCCATTTTAGCAGGCACCACGTTGTCATTTTGAAGTGCATACTGTTAGGAATAAGCGGTTGCGGAATGTGGCGCCCTTGCAAAAGAACCAATGTTAGGGCCGTTTAGTTATGGATGAAGTTCAAAGCCATGGGCAAAGCCACGCTTGTCATGCCAAATGAAATGTCGATCCATTGACTTGAGTAAGGCTGTGCCGTGGAATAGTAACAAGGAGCAGCACCAGAGAACAAAGCGTTGCATTGGCATTTGCGGTAGCGAATTTTGCCATAAGGCCACTGATGTTATTTGGCAGCCATGATTAGGCAAAACACTGCATTGTAGGATGCCCCACGTACACCATGAAGTCGATTTGTGGGTAGTGGAGTTTGAGAAAGCCCTAAATGCAAACCACACCATCCTTAGTCTAATTATAAATACCAACATGAATATCAATCTTCAATCTGGCAGTGGCAGTTGCAGTAGACCCGTCTTAGTCGTAAAAATGCATGCTTAACCGTCCTCCACGCCAATCTATTATGCTACGGGAAGTGGTGATAAGAGGATTGGCGATATGCGCACCAAACACAGCAACGCCGTGCAGAACAAATTAAAGGACCCTCTTCCACTTACCACCACTGCTCCACCTCACAACTCACCCACTCATTCATCTTTATCTACAATACATTAGTCCCCTCACTGTATTCAGTCTGCACCAAGGGGAGCAGATAACGCCAATCTCAGCCACACTTCCACCGTTCGCTTGACCACCGCGGTGGCTGATTGAAATAGATGGTATTAAATTATTAAGGTCAAACGCATGTGATGTCTATACTTCAAGTTTGAATCTAAATTTCATCAAATCTCGTCAAAATATTCAGGCTGCATCTCATTATCAAGCAAAGGTTCATATGCAGCAAAAAGTACGCTTTTGGATGAAGTGAAGCCTAAGCAAATAAACGAAACGTCAGTCTTATTGCCACGGAATAAAATAAAGTGTTTAGAAGATGCAAACATGTGCTTAAAAGCAGTTGCATGTGCAAATGAGAATTGAGTTGTGTAGCCTCACCTTTGCGCTTGAATCTCTTTTGAGAGGCGGTGTAGCCCCACGTAAGCAATGAAAACTCGCCTTTTCAGATGTGCGTTATTAAATTGGAGGCGTTTTGTAAGTACCTCACAAGCACGCATCCCACCAATGTCTGCAAGACAATACGTGGCATTGAGTGAAGCCTCAAATACATCATCCTGGAGAGGCATCTTACGTGAATCTGCGCAACAAACGGGGTGGCGAAGGCAATGCCATGCAGTTTTTCACAGCAGCAGAGTCAGAGGCAGATGCCTTTGTTGAGGCCATGCAATCCCGCAAACGATATTGCCAATCTCCTCTGAATAACCAGAACCTAAATCCGCCCAAATGCTAAAAAGCATCACTTTTTAGACGGTGCGCTCTCAACTCAGGTCACGAATTGGGACCAGACCAAAATAGCGACTGCTGTGATCAGTCTGCTCATGTATTTACAGACCGAGGTGCGTGAAATGGCGAAGTATCCACAGCATTGGCTACACATATATTTCTTTATTGCTAGCTGTCTTTGTGATAAGTCGCTTTATCTTTAAGGCCCTTTATGATTTTGCTCATGTGGGCTACAAATCCGTCCATTTAGAAGGCTGATTCCGAGGCTGAGAAATTTGCATTTTGTTCGTACAAGGTTGTACGAGGATATTTCAAGCAAGGCCTTGTAAAATGCTGCAAGCTCTTTGCTGTATGTCTTGCTATTTTGTACAATATTGATGTGCAAGGCGACCAGTGTATCTTAAGGAAGTGGGAATAGATAATGTATTGTGGTCTCACTTCGCCTTCTTGCATTGACGACAGAGCAAATATTTATTGCCAATTTGCTACTTATAGGCAGCAACTGCACCACATAGACTCTTAGCTGAACTGATTATGACCAGATCATCGCTGCTGCCAATGGCATTGCGAAGACTGTGCGTCGTCAGCGAAGCCACGTGTGTCTGTTAATTGCTTCATAAGCAGAGAGCATCTCACAGAGCAGTGGCTCTTCCCAAGAGGGTCAATGATAAGGACCGTCTTATTTGCCTTTGAGTAGGCAGCTGGGTAAGTCGGCAAAAGTCCACCTTATCCACACGAAAACAACAACATTGATGCAAATCAGTTCGATTTCTCACCTATTTGTGTAGTTTAACCATGTTATATGACTTCTTATCGAAAAGTTTTTGACATTTATCTTTAATGCATTCGGAGTGAAAAAGGATGCTAGGCATTGGTGAACTCGTACCGAGCACTGCGATTACATCAGGACTGTTGGACTTGCCCACTCGCCCTCTGACTACTGACACGTAGCCGTGGTCCGCAAAAGTCCTGACTGCATGCTGTATGATTTGACGACCTTGCTGACTTACCTATTCTAGTGACCTCGAGTAGTGAATTTTTGATTTTTTGGTAATGCGTTACCTCTACCGCATACAGGACCTTTGCATTCACCTTTCCCTGTATTCATTTCGATTTAGCACAAACAGAGGTGGCTTCGCGCCCTCATGCATCATCACTGTTTGGCTCAGTATACAGATTTCAGACAGTCAAAGGGGAGAGATGGTCATTCACTTCGCATGCTGCTCCGTATCCTCAAGGCAGCATTGATAGTGGGAACGTTGGCTTATCTGTGTCACTGCTTGTTCCAAGTACCCTTCGGTGGAGATGTCTCTCCAACGATTACTTTGAGCAGCGTCGATGTCGGCGAATACCTAGGGCGACGTGACTCTCGCCTTCTTCTCGTCCATTCAATCACCTGATCACAAGAATTGTCACTTCAATCGAGATCGTATTCCCATCAAGCGAGATCGTGATGGTGACATGGATATTGCAGTCACCATAGCAGTAAAGAATGACGTGCGACCAGTGGCTCGAATCCCGCGAATGATTCACAGAGTATACAACTACTACTGCATTCATTTGGACCGAAATGCTGATCCACTACTCCAAGCAGCAATGAAGGGTTTGGTCACCTGTAAGAATAGAAATATTGAGTTAGATCCGAAGGACTCCAGCATCGCAGTGACACTCGTAGATGCTGGTGCCTTACAAGCTCATTTAGTCTGCGCTAAGCAAGCTCCAAATCGCAGTGCAAAGTGGAACTACATAATGAACATTAATGATGACCAGTTTCCTTTGCGAACGAATTTGAAGACCGTGGCTATCCGGCAAGCTGTCAGGGGATCCAATCTGGTGGAGACCAATTCAAGAGGAAAAAATCAGAATCTACCCTTAAATGTGAGTTCGCGTGATGTTTGCCTTGCCCTTCTCAACGCTTAGTTTGTTTACTTGGACCATGGAAATAAGATTGAGGTTCGTATTTTTGCAAGCTCTCCCTCCCTTTGATTCAAGTTCCAGGACTAAGCCTCTTTTGTTTGAGTTGGGCATTTCCCGCCAACTTTGAGCGTCAAATATTATTACACTTATGTCTCCCCTTCCGTATGCTAGAAAGCACTTGGATCTCATTTAAGTAGTATCCGCCGACCCCAAAAATTCTCTCAAATGAGTGCCATTTAATAACCTTTTCCCTTTAATGTTCTTGTCTTGTGATATTTTCCCGAGGGATAGATGCAAATCACTTGTCCTGTTATTCGATTACAAGTCGTCCCATGTTGACTTGGGATACGTTTTTCGGGATTCTTAAGAAACTTTTGCACAAAATGAAGGCCTTTTAGCATGCTTTACAAATGACCCTCTGAGTGCAATGTAATTCTCCTCAACCAAATGACCTTTTTATCCGATTCCCTCTGGGATGTTGCAGGAATGATGCGTGGAGCTGCTACCTACTGTCTTCAATCAAAAATTTGCCTTATTGTGCTGCTATTTTATAAAACTTTGTATGTGAATGGAAGCAAATTTTACAAGGCTTGTCAATGAGTTCACGAATGGCTCTCAGGCTTAGATGCAGTACATTGGAGATGCTACATTCTGATGCAATGAACTCGAGCATTTCATTCTTTAGACGCTGTCATCAGACTGGTTGCTGTGGACTTGGCTGCTTCCTTCAGCGTTGGTAGCGAGGAGCCGAGAATGACACTGAGTTTTGTTCTCATTTCCCCATTTGATGTAGACATCGAGAAACATTAAGCAGCATTGCTGTACTACTTGTAAATACGCAATTGCTATCGACATATACCACGTCGCAACGTGCAGCAAGCTGAAGTCACGAGAGCGGCCGCCGTTGGCAGTCACAATATTCCAGTCGAAATTTAAGCGAAGGCGGCAACAATACCACGGACACACCCGTACTCACAAGGTGACCTAGTGTAGTGCCGGAAAGTGATTTGACCGCATCGTCTGGCCGGTTAGAAGCAGTAAAGCAGGTCACTTCACCTGCCAGAACCAAACTAGTGGGGAGAGGATAGATTCACAGTGTGATTTACAGATACTATAGCTTGATACGCGGAGATGGATGAAGAGGCGAAACACAGTACTACTACTGCGCTCAATGCTTAAGCAATTTGCAATTCACATATTTTCGTGCGCCATATCTTGTCATCTTACAAGAATGCAAGATAGGAATAACGTTGCGCCTTCTGACATCTTGTGCTTCGTAAACCATCTACTAAGCAAAAAGCTAACGATTTTGCTGCACCGAGATTCGGCGTCACTATAGTTTAGAGTAGACGCATTTCTTTTAAAGTCGACGTGTTTTGGCAAAATCAAACGAAACCTTCACTCATGGACCTGCGTGCACTATTAAAGTGACCTAACGGTCACAAAAAATCTAATTCAGTCAGAACAATGAGTTTGCTTGCAGGAATGGCAGAAATGAAATTAATGAGCCCTACACAATTTGATAACCTGGAGCTACTCAAGCAGGATAGTCGGTGGAAATGAGGAACCCTTTCAGCTCTTGAGGACCAAGAGTGTGCAGCTTCTGATCGCAACAGACTCAGACATGCCTGACGCAGCAGATGAACTCAGGTCTATACTTCCGTTAAAAGGACAGTCCACTGCACTATTTTAATGGAGTCAGTAGAGAGAGATAAACGCACAGACCGGTTGAAGCACAGGTAATGACATGAGAAACTTGATAACTATGAGATCGTCTCCAATAAGATGATGTGCTCGTTCTTATCAGTCCCTTCATTGGTAGAGAAAGAATCCTCACCCTGCCCTATAAGTAGCACAATGACCCCAAATAATTGCTCTGTTGTCAATGCAAGGCGAAGTGAGGCCACAACGCATTATCAACTTCCTTTCCTTGAGATACACTGGTCTCCTTGCGCATCAATATTGCACAAAATAGCAAGATATACAGCAGAGAGCTTGCAGCGTTTTACAAGGCCTCGCTGTGGATACTTCTTCATTTGGCGCACCTCATTGTGCAAATACATCAGCAAAGCCCACCCCCTCTTTGCGTCTTCTTGCAATACTTCGCTTGCTTCACTGTGCCTTTTGGTAATGTTCGCTTAATGCGACCATAATGCCCAAGCCTCAGAAGCTGATCTCTGCACAATAGTTTCCTGATTTTATTCCTTTTTCTAAAGCACATGCATTCTACCCTGGTGTTATGCACTCCGTTTCGCTCAAGAATTCCTAGGAACGTTACACTCCCTTCCTCAGTCATTGGTCGCTCAGTCGATTTGCTCGTTCAAGGCTCGTCATTCAAAGCAGTTGATTGCGTCCAGTCAACCAACCATCTCCACCATCAAGGTCGCAAACATTGCTTTAGGTGGGTTTCAATGAGGAAGTAAAACTAGGCTCCGGCTTCTCTTGTGAATCAGGCAGGAGGTGATGCGATGCAGCTGAATTCTTTGTGCTACGAGTGATTCCATGTTAAGCCACCATAAGACAATCTGCCACTCATGAACTGCACTTCTGCATTTAAAAGCATCGCACAGGGTGCTCGCAACAGTCATTGTAGTAATCAGCTGCACAAAAAAGAGAAATGTTCTCTTGTTAACAAGTGACTGCCTTTATGGAATGCAAGGCTTCCCATACAAGCGAAATCAGCCCATCGAAACCCTCTTCTGGCCTTCTGCACAGGGTAAGCAAAACGCACAATAGAACTCATTGCTCCTTGGGAATGCGAAAGAGAATTTAGGATTAAAGCTTAAATTAAGAACAAAAGGATGAAATGATTCTCTGGACTGCTTGACATAGCAAATTTTGCAGCAAACAGACCACAATGTAATGTGCATTGTTTTGCTCTGGCCACTGTGAGGGCGACTGCGCTGAGGCGTTGTTGAACTGGAAAAACGCAACATTCTCCATTGACTCGATGGCGAGAAGCTCAATCCAGACACTTTGGACTGACTATTTTCGTAGTTACAAAATTTGGCCACAAGGTGTGCAGACTGATCACAGCAGCCGCTATTTTGGTCCGGTCAGCAAAACAAATGAAACAAAGCGCCTGCCTTGTTGTTCCACAGTCTGCCACATTAAAATGGGCACCGATTTTAAAAGAAGACAAAATAAATTCAGGTAGAATGTAGATTGCAATTAAGTGTTGGAGTAGAAGAAGTTACAGTATGGAACAACTTAATTGTTCGCAAAAGTGCAAGAAGCATATGGCTGGATTAAACGTGGCAGATTTTGCGGTCAAAAGCAAAGCCAGACAAAACGCTCACTTCACAGTGAGAGTTGATTCAAAATAGGCGCTCATTTATGCGCTTTGTTCACCCGAGCTCTGCTAATAGCGAACACATCACAAGTTGGCATTCGGATTCATTAAGCGAATCTGCAGTGCATACGATGGTGAGGCTTCTTCCACATCTGCGAATTGAGATTTGCAAATATCTCAATGGCGCAAATATCGTCAACTTGTGTGAAGCAGTGCCCAGCATGGAATCGATGCTCAGGTCTCTCACCATCCAAGGCATTTTGCGCAGTTACGCAAGACAGACGGAGTGGATGGACGCGAAACTTTGTCATATGCTGTATTCGACATCTGAATTTGCAGAAAGAGAGACTGACTCAATGGTAGAGGCAAAGTCGGATGGAGACGTTCTTTACAGGGCCATACAATACTACCAAGACGGTTGCCAATAGCCTCCGGAGTGCATGAACCATGACTTACCTAATGGCCGACGAACCATCCACATTTTGATGCTTGAACGTAACATTGCGGATTTAAACCTTCGCCCCTCATTTTCCGTAACTCTTCAAATTTGGGAATGGAATTGTGGACAGCAATTGTACCAAAAGTGTTGCTTCAGAGAAGGCCGTACTGAAGCAGTCATTCGCAGATCCAACTTCGATATTCATTTCAAAGTGAATGACTTAGAACCGAACAGTTTACAGACTTCCAAAATCCGTGGATTCGACTGTGTGGTGCACATGATGGACTCCGCACTGCACTTTCTCCTTGAGCGCACCCTTCCACGTGCATTACTGCACCTCATATACCTCACCCCTTCTGCGAAATGTTGCATTACACCTCCGACAAGAAGCTGGTTGGCTGGTCAGCCAGTGAGTTAGCCTCAGTGGTGTTATGGATGAATAAAGCGCGGTCCACAATGAGTTCATGTTTGAGGTTTGGTAAAAGCTATCCTTGAGGTGAAGAAGGAAAAATGTTATAGACTAAGAAGAACGATCAATCACTTATATAAAAAAAAGACTTTTCCACGCCGAACCTGCTGGTGACAAAGACATCGAACAAATGAGGATGTGTGGAAAAGTGAGAGTAGATTGACTGCAGAATGCCTCTTGGTTAAACCGCATGATTGAATCGGTGCAAAAGGACTTAGTTAGGCCTTTTAACCCATGACAGGAATAAAATATTCTGACTCCAAGTGTTTGGAGCCATATGAGCACTCTGCATCGCAATTTACATCCTTCGCCTAATATGCAAATGCATTTGGTAGCGCTGCTAAATAAAAGAGAGCGTTTCAGTAGACAGATAAGGAGAGCTTATTCCCGTGCAGATAGCTACAACTCCCGCAATTAACGTCAGCCACTGTTGCATGGGGCATCACCTGCAATACATTTGGGACTCCATTCACCAGGTAGGGTGTATAAAGTATCGGCCTTTCGCTTGTGCAACGGCGATCCGTTCCCAGCTCGTCTCCCACACTCTGCATTCATGTGAAATTCCGGGTAAATTTGCAGGGCAAAAGGGGCGCACACCAAGAGTGGAGGCATGTTTCGTCAAGTTCTAACCGCCTTGACGCGCTATTTTAGGGATTTGTATGGCCTTCCCCTCCAACCAGTCGTCCATCATCAGGGAGCACTTACAGCATTCATGCGCAGTAGCATACTAACAATGTTAGCACTTCCTGTTGCTAACATATATTTCACTTAATTTCGCCTCTTAAAGAGCAGCCTCTCGCAAAATTCACTTGCACACAAATTGGCATCGTGAATCGCGAATTGAGGCTGTCAGGACTGTAGAACACAGCATCCACCTGAGTGTCAGTGAAGTTAGTCCAATTTATAAGGAAGGCAACAGTGGTGTCTGAGTAGAAACATGGGGATTTTAAGCATCGTTCTCACTTTTATTTCAATTATCTCTTTGCTTATTTACCACAAATTGTGCTGAGTCACGCACCACCCACGGTTATTCCCGTGCCACGTCTTTGTGCACTGCTGGAGGTAGCATTTGATACGCAGGGAGACAGTAACCCTACACTTACTTGCAAGAAAGCTGCAGAAAAGATTTATCAAGTCAAAGCCAATCGTTTACTACTGATTGGCTTTGTGTCGTCAAATGGAAAACTGTCTCAGACTACTCGTGGTTTGACGTGAAAGAGAAGGGAATACAAACAGCGCCTACCGCTGCTTGCAAGGGTACTCATTTGTCCTAAACTAACACAGTGATCTTTGTTGCTAGGCGACCATCTCTAGTGGCTTGATATGATATGGGTGTTAAGGGGCGATGCTAGGGCATCCTAAGCAACTCTTTGACACTATGACATGGACGTGAAGAGCACTCTCCAAGCATGTCCTGTCGCTTAGAGAATAGCCCAAGAAGGCATAATTAACAAGTGTAGAAGGAGCACTAGCTGGAATAAAAATTTTGCCTTACTTTTGAGGCCGAGCAGGAACGCATGTAGAATAACATGGATTTACTTTAGTTACTGCAGACGAAAGCGCTAAAGATTTGTAATGACCCTCACTCTGCTTTTGGCTGCTTGCTTCACCATCGGCAATGGCGATTTGCAACGAGACTTAATGGGACGTCTCATGCATGTTGCCGAATATGCCATCTTACTGGTGAAGAGGCTGCATTCTCCACCAATCACATGTGGGTGCGCTCACTACAAAGACTCTCCACTCTCGCGGAAAACACCAATGACTTGTCTGTGGAGATCGACCAAGAGACATTTAGTGTAACCACGCCTAAATATCAAATTCTGTGTTTTTTCCAATTCAACGTGCAGGATGAGCAGCATCGTGGAGCGAAGCATCACATTAAAGTCGATGCAGGTGAAACTCTAAGAGATCTGAGATGGTGGCAGTTACAGGCGTCAAAGAGAATGTTAAAGTTCGATATATGAAGTACATTTTGGATGAATCCGCTATGTGCATCACAGTTTACAAATGAGTGAGTTTCATACTTTAAGCTATAATCAGGATGTGTTTTTACAAAAAGCCGCATTATAAGCAAATCAATTATGTGTCATCCGATTATCAAAATATGGACAGGTCTGTTGCTAAGCAGCATCTTGGTATAGGCGAATCGTACAGTGTTGGCAATCCTCTTGGTAGTTCCAAGTGGCCTTGCGAAGGCTTGTTGCCCCAAATTCTGCCTCTGCCACTGTCACTGTAAGCGCAGAATGCAGCATGCGATGCAGTATTGCATGTGCCAATTCCAGCTGTCTCGCGTAACATGTCTTTCATATTGAGAGAGTTGGTTGTGCGCTTCGGGCTGGGCATTGCCTTTAATAAATTGACGATGACTGAGTCATTGAGGCATTGGCATCTGCATCTTGTTAAGGCAGTCGCAGGCACTGCGCTTGATTACCCACTTGCAAGGCATTCACTTTTAGCAGAGATCAGATGTATAAATCGTAAAAATAAGCGCATGTTTTACAAATGGCTCTAATAATGCAAGAAATTTGTTTGACGCTGCCTTGCTACTGCCTTGATTATCGTTTGCACTCCCTCTAAGTAGGTGTTTGCCGTACATTTGCGAGCTCCCAATTCTCAAATGATCCTGGTGTAATCACCATATCACCTAAATATCTATCTCCGTAGAAGTAGCATTTGCCGTATAAGCAGTCCTTCATGGTAGCACGGAACACTTTTGTTGCTTTTGGGCAGGAAAGACTGCATGGTACTGCAGTATTATTTCACATCATTTTTTGACCTTGCCGCCAATTCAGCTAAAGAACAGGAAGTAAACAGAGTAGTAAATTAAGTAGTCCTTGTTAGAAAACCTGTGCTTGCTTCTTTATTCGTCATGCCAAAGCTCAAAATCTTGGCCAGATGTTTTGCAAGCTTGGAATAAATTGAGTGGCTTTCCCGACACCATTGCATCACAACCAGTTACCATAACTCGCTTTTAAACTTGACGAATTATGTCTGTAACCCAGCGTTTGCCTCTGTTTTACAAATTAACTCAAACAACACTTATGAGCAAACAAAATCGTTCAGAAATCGTAACTTTGCAAGCGAGTAGAAATCCAACACAGCACAAATATGTCTGACTCTCGTGGCTATTTACGCCTACCGTCTGAGTGTGGTGCAGCTCAGCATCTCATAAGATGTCAGCGCAGTTTATCAAGCTCTAAGCGAACGAGCTTTGACCGCTGATTAAGTGGTTAAGGTCTCAAGTCGAAGTCACGTGAGGAATGCGGTGAGTTCACTTACGCTCTTTACCATATGGAGGCTCAATTAACGGTAACCGTAATTCGCCAATTGCCAATCCAAATGCCCCATTCATTTGAAGTAAACCAAAGGTCTATGCTGCATTGTAAGAAGTTTTTTTTAATTTTTACTAGAAAGTTGCGTGAATTGCATTGCGTGCCATATGTCTTACTGTATAATTCGCTGCACCCAACGAATGCTACATCACGAGGTGATGAAATCCTCGCTCCAAATTGTCCACGACAAAGGACAGGCTGTGAATGCATTAGCTGAGCAATGCGTTGGCATTGCGACTCTCTGCTCGCCTTCAGTGAAATCGTGTCGTCGAAATGCAAAGCCAAATTAGCTGCCTAACTAATAAATTATTTTTCGAATCTAGCAAACATTCTTTAAAACCAGCCGCAGGCAGCACTGTGCTCTAAGTTGCAAATTGATCCACCACCAATACCCTAAAACAATCCCAGAGAAGGAATCGTTTAGCTGGATTATGTCTGCAGTTGCGTATTTCACTCAAAGCCGCCAAAATTTGAACTGTCGCATACTGTTCGCGTTTTGGCATAAAAAGAAGCACAATCGGTGATCAGCAGCACACCCTCGTTAATATTCGCCCACTGAATCACAATTTTGCAGGCTCAGGGGTGGAAAGTTATCTTAGCACGCTGGTAGTCAAAGTTCAACAGAAACACATAAGTAATGAAAAGCAATGCAGCCTAGAACAGAGTGTTACAATGCAACCCCATGTAACAAAGCAAAGTGTGGGATAGCGGGATGGCATAGAAGGATAGGGTTTTACCCGAATCACAATACAGGTGGATTCGATGACACATTTTGTCCTTGACTCCTTTATGCAGCATCGATGTTGGGTATTTGCAACGCAGCCATTTGGAACGCCTCATACAGATTCACGAACAAACCACCCTGTTGGTGCAGACGACACACCCTCCACCAATTATAAGGTGGAAGTCTCGCTGCAGTTCTGCCGAACCTCCGCAATGCGATTCTGTCGAGTCTGTGAAGACTGGCTATGAGATGCTCAAAACACTCATCCGTAGAGGCAAGATCTTGTGTATCTTGCGAATTTATATCCAAGATGAAGAGCATTGGAGGGTAAGTCCTCTGTTTAACAGCGAGATTGGTGACGCGGAAAATAAGGCGTCTTAATCCAGGTGGAAGGCTGCAACCAACGTGACACTGCAGTGCAGAATTGATCATGTACACCACACCATCGAATGCACGGAGATAAGACGCCTCGAAGGACCTATGATACTGGTCATTTATCCCTTCTATGTATTCTTCATTGATACGAATCTTAAAGTTAGTCAAGTGGGCCACTACATCAACAAAATCGAGTCCATCAGGGTAGTTCAGTTGCAATGGTCGTCCACACCTATAAGCCGCATAATGGAGAGAAGGCCAAAGGGGATAAAGGGGACCCAAATCCATTACGCTGCATCCAAGCAATAAAAATCGAATGATCCTACCACAATTAGACAGGACATGGTTTATGTACTGCGGAATGAATTGGCAACATTCTTGGTAGTATCGTAGACCACTGACTAGAACCATTCCTTCTGATTGTGCATTCACCTCTGGGTCAGCTTCTCTTCTTACAAAGGCACGAGTAGAATACAGCATACAACAAAGTTTTGCGTCCACCCACTCCATTCGCCAAACGTAACTGCGCAAAATGCTTTTGATGGTGAGAGACCTGAGAACCGACCTCATGTGGGGCATTGCGTCACACACATTGACGATGTCCATGGCAGCAAGGCATTTGCGAATCTCGATTCGTACATGTTGAGGAATCCTCTCCATTGTGCACCTCGCAGGTCTACTAAGTGAATCTTAACTCCGACCTGTAAGTAAGTAAGTAAGTAAACCTGCCACCGAAATGCCGGAATAATCTGAGGGTAGCACCTACTTTAATGTCAAATATCTCTGTGCTTATTAGAAGCATTTATGCAGGCTGCCTGCATTTGTGAAAACATTAATTCATTTGCCCAATCCTAATTTCCGCTGAAGTGCAACAAAATATGCGTTTATTCAGCCACAAATGCTTGATTCCAATGTTTACTGCACTGGTTTTACATCAAAAACTGGAACACAAATTGAATATGCCATTTTCTCTACCCAATTCAACCTGGACAACACTTGACTTCCTCTAAGCATGTTAGTGCTGTTAAATGCGTCCTTTAAGGAATCACACTCTCATCGCCATCATCCTCCTCACCTTTGATCCCTCATGCTCACCAAATTTCTGCTTTATGGTCGTGAAGGAATAGATTTGCTGTCAAGGCATGTCCTTTAAAATGCAAATTTTACGTTGATTCACCTCACCTTCGTGCAACATGCAAACTTAAGTTTACCATCGTGGTCGACAGCGAAAACTCATGACCATCCTCGTGCAGCTTGGCCATGTGGTCGTGGAAATAGTCCACGTAACTTAAGCCCTCCTTATTGATTTTGACTGCAACAGCGAGCGATGACGGCGCGACTAAGGATTGGAAACAGCATTGGTAGAGGCGACCGAGGCACTCCAACTCACCCCTTTTTCAGCAGTCGACAATATGAGACATTGCATTGTGAAAATGCAATGAGTGCGGCAAACAGAGGACTTCGGAATCAGAGGCGCTTCAATCTGGCTCAGGTGTCCTCAAAAGCTCCCTCACAACGTGTTCCAATAGCCTGATTGTTGTTGCTCAATTCGTCAAGGAATGCTCGGTACCACATTTCATGGGAGACCCATTCAACAAGTTGCTTGTAGCCATTCAACCGCAAGACTTATCCTTAAGCAACTTGACGTCTATATCACCAACACCTATGCCTTAGAGATATTTTACACAGAACGAGATCACACATTTAAAATCATTGCAACAAGTTTCATCTAATCATCTTAACCTTCTGTGTAACAAACACGCCATTCCTTGTATAATTACCAGGCTCTTGTAATTTGCTGCATTTTTAACTGTAGTTTGCAACTGCATTGAAGAATCCGTATTTGCACATTTACTTTGGTCGTTGTTTTAATTAACAATGGTTGAAGGCTTCACTCGTGACCTAGTGAGGCAGTAGTCCCATACAGTCGACTGCCGACTACGGGGTGAGTTAGAGTGCCTCAGTCGCCAGTAACAATGCTGTTTCCGATCATTAGTCGAGCCGTCATCACTCGCTACTGCAGCGCTCGACTTCAATTCCCAGATGGCATCGCAATGCTGGTCGCACCGAGCATCCTCCATCATCCACTGCTGCAGCACATTCGCAGTCTGTTTTTCCAATGTCCTTGTCGGGCTGTAATGTACAACAACACCCTCATAGTTGACTTAGTACGAGCAAGTGATTTGCCTCTCCTGCTGGACTGTGTCCGATTTTCTTCCTTCTGCATACGTCGAGCCATACCATACGGTTTTGGTGCATACTTTCTGGCACTTTCAGTTCGAAATGGTCCCACTACTTTTTAGTAGTAGTTAACGTTGGGAAGTGAAGACATTATTTGTGACAATTAATTGGTTCTCTGCTTTGTGATGTTTAATGCTCTTTTTTTGCAGGAGTAGAGTATTCATGTGCAAGTGAGGGAAGTTAGATGGTTGGATGCACTTGGTTTGCGTTCATGTCAGCTACCGCGTAAAATGCTGGAGTTCAGTCGATATATGCCATCCATGATTGGCGAAGAAGTAACTCCCACGAAGAGGATTAAGAGAGGGGTGGTTTATGCGCAAATGAGGAACAGTCGTAATTCCAGTTTGAAGTTTCTTCAGCATGCAACAAGGGTGGATGTTATGCCAAGCGTGATGTTGATGTGTTGTGTTTACCCACAACGGACAACCTTGATTGGTCGGCTGCCAGCCTGATGAGTCGAGGTCAAGGTGGACAAATCGTATCTAGTCTGTCAGCTGTGCTTGTTTATTTGTTGGTGGGTCGGCTGGTTGCTTAGTCAGTCGGTCGGTCGGTCGATGGGTGGGTTGGTGGGTGGGTGAGATGGGGGCAGGTGTGAGGATTAATGGGTCGATCGGTGCGTGATGAAGTCAGTCGGTCTGTTAGTCGTTTACTGCCGTCTAGTAATGTGATGGTTGGTAAAGCGAGGTACGTCGGATTGTGAAACAAAGGTGCCTCCTACTGGCACCGGGATCAGCTCATTTGACTTGGCTAATTCAGAAGGTTTTGCACTTGGAGTTGTGCACAGACCCTTTGCATGACAGGTTCCACTTAAATGCTGATGTATGGCCTGCACAAAGACACGATAGTGTATACTTGAACGAAAGAGCTTCTAGTCGTTAGAGGCTGTGACCCAAGTGATTAACTTTAATAAAGTGTGTTAGTCACTAACGGACCATCATCCAGTGTTGAGACCTAATTGAAGGGTCGCCTCGTATATGCATCCGGATGAAGTGTTTGATAGGTTAACTGAGGCAGATCTGTGCTTTTACTGCTGCAACAAATCAAGTTTACAGATTCGTTAGCTTGATACTTGAATTAAACAGCTTTGGAACGATTGATGTTAAAATGCGCAAAGACAAGACTGTCTCTAGTCTTCTATCACGAACCCGCAAACTTTGCACATAGACGTGTGCAGTGGGGACATCGCATGCTGAGGGCTCTGACTGGAGGCACCTTCTGCCATCCACATCGTGTTCACATGCATTAAATCAGCATGCATCCACACTGTATGTCGCCATCATCGTAGACCTTGCTTTCACCAAGAAGGGATGTGCTTACAATGGAAAGACTGCCTACTTCCACTCATGACTAATCAGGGTGGGAGTCATTGGCAGCCCAAATCACCCCGTTCATTTCAAGTTGATTTAATCACAACGGTCATGGATCGTTTTGGCCTTAGTTCGGGTAAATGGGTAGAAGTGCTTTGCACTGTCTTGAAATAAGCCATTTCGAGCTCGTCCATACACTGGTCTTCCAACAAAGTGCGAATTCTTGGAGTGCATTATTCTTTTTCTGCTTATAAGGGTTTAGACCGAGGGGTCGATTTCTTACTTCCTCTCCCCTGATGTATCACCATTGTGTGGGCAAATCAGTTGAGAGTCTGCTTCTGATTGGCTGAAGAGATGTGCCACAAAGTTTGCGATGCGGATTGTAAAGCGAATGGGTGAGAAGCATCGACCGACCAATCGCGTAGCAGATGTTAGATACTATGCGACAGGACATTATAATGTTGGTTAGCTGATCCACTCTACAGTAATGCGCAGAGATCGGTACCTGTTGTTGGCTACTTCCCGCTTATCTGTGCCATTAAAATAAAACGGGCGTGCTGTTGTTATAAATTCCACAGTGCTTCAAGTTGAGATCTAAAAAGTAGACCGATACAACTTTTTTACATTAGGAATAACAGAGGTGCTGAGAGGTGTTAAATAGCTCCGAAAGGCAAACTTCGACCCGCAAAAAAAATTTGTAATCATTGAAATTCTTTTGTGTCAGGCAGAGCTCAGATTATCATGACTTTGTGTGGCATTTCTCATTCGTACCCTGTTTTACGCTAGAGACCTCTTCTTCTGTAGTGGCTCTTAGCACGCTTCCTTAACTTTAAATTCCTGTAAATAAAAGGTGCGTAGGGAGCCGTCACTTCCATTTATTTATCCGATTCACAGTGTCTGCTCAGGTTGCTGTGCTTCAGCAAAAGCCGTCTATGCCAGAATGTGGGGTGACTTGTACTTCTATTACTATAGTGTGCCTCATATAAAGATCTGCACAAACCGAATGGAGAAGTAGGGCAGTGTAAATGCTGGACATTGAAATATTCAAGAAGACTTTGCGAGCACCAGCACCTGGTCTCGCCCACGTGTGCACTCGTAGCTTGGAGCATGATGGACAAAATTCATTTCACCAATTTATCGCAAATGACGATGCAGTGGATATACTTTGTATGGATTGCGTGCCTCACCCTGTCCTCATCGCACCTATGCACGTCGTAGTGTCCCTTTTGGCTAAATGAACCAAACAATCAGCTATTCGGTTAAGCCGTATGAATGTAGAATCTATTGTCACCTACGTGAACAGCTTCTTACGCCATTATAAATGGTTGAGTTGTCGTGCCGCGTCCTCGTCAACCAGAAACCTTCAATCATGGTCGACAGTCGAAATGCAGGCCAACTTGAGCAAACTTCTCTTCGCTACGAAGGACCTGTCAATGAGTCGGCAAGTTACATTTTTTTGGTCTCTACTTCCTGACAACTTGTTTCATTCTCTACCAGAAGGATCGTAAGTCCCTATTCTACCATTTAGCACGTCCATTTCTCTATCTTGTAGTACAAAGATGCTCAACACAAAGGAAACAGAAGTAAAGCGTAGCTTAATAGTGAAAAGAAAGAGCAATTCTTTCAATCCGGACTGATAGTATGATGAGGCGGAAATCGGATTTGTGAACAACCACCGATACGTGTATTATGGTCAGGGGTTGGATACGCGAGTGCCAAATCGCAGTCAGCAAAGGGTCACCCTAAGTTCTTTTCAAATAGCTTAGGCTCGAAACCGATGCTCGTCACTGATGCTAGGTGACTCGCCTCCCAATGGTACCAAATCGCACTAATGCTATGCTGTTGCGCAAACTAAAGGCAGGATGGCAGCCACAAATGCAGTAGAATGTGCTTCGCCTCCACAGTCCGTCCTTCAGCCACACCGCAATGCTGCTCCAACTGCTGTCCATTGACAAGATTTGAGTAGAATAATGCACTCGGGTAAAATAATGTGTGTTACATGGATTGACATCGAAAGATGTGCAGATGAAGGGTACCAAGAAAAAGTGACTGCAATGTTTGATGCTGTCAAGGCACGTCTCCTAAAATGCAAGTTTTGCGTTGACGCCCCTCACCTCCGTGCAGCATGCAGACTTACAAGCTTAGCAAAGTGTGGTTGGGTCATGTGCTCCTCAAAATATTCGACGCGACTTTTCTCCTCTTTATATCCGAGAATCCCGAATTCTCCCCTTCGCTATACAACACCGGAATGGATGCTGCGATGAAACGCCAGTCCATTGGCGAGTGACCGTGAGGGTGAAGAGATTTGTGTCTCACGGCACTTGCAATGCTTATATGATGGTCTTGCAAAGTGGTCTTTTTGCATTGTCTAATCACATGTTTCAATAAGGAGGAAGTGTGTGACACTGGCTGCTTGCTTCTAACTTAATCTGAACTGGAGTGAGCTGATACGATTATACTGCAATTGTTGCAGTTAATCACCCATGCCAAATTTGGCATTCCCACCATTGGTCAATCTGCTGCTGATTAAATACAACCTCATCATCAAAAACCTGAGGTGGCATTGCTTGTGATTGCATTGTGTTTTGTTCACCCGGAGTCCAGATTAACGCATTGCGAGATGGGCTGCTTGCTTCCACAGCATTTGCACTGTCAACCATGATTGAAGGTTTGTGGTGAGCAAGTTCACGGCACGACAAAGACAGCGTTTATAATGGCGTAGGAAGTTGTTCACTGAGGTGACAACGGTTTTAATATAGGGCTGGAATTGCTGCATTCGGTCAACTAAACTTCTGGGTTATGAAGGAACAACATTCTTCTGAATAGGCTGGTCTTCGAAACTGGTCCTATCCTTGTTGGTTGTTAGGTAACCTGCCTTGCAATGATGATGAATGGCACAAATGTCATGTTGCTGTGCGGACCAAAGACAAGGTAGCAGTGGAATGTGCTTCTCCTCCACAGTCCATCCTCCTACCACACCATCATGATGTTCATTCTGCTTTTTATTGACAACATACGAGAAGCATAACGCAACTATTTGAAATTATGCGTGTATCATAGGTCGGCATCGAAAGATATATTGAGAAAGAGTACGAAGCATAAGTGAATGCAGTATTTGGTGCTGTGTTTACCAGTGTGAGAGATAGCGAAGACTCAAAACCAGCCTTGAACTGTTGAGTCATGTGCTCTTGTATACAGTCCGCATAACTTTAGCCCTCCTTCATGGCCAATTTTCGTAAGCCCTATCCTATGCTAAAATGTACAGAAATGGTTGCTGCAATAAAATTGCAGTCCAATGGCGTGCAACACTAAGAATGAAGACACTCGCAATGCTTAGATGCTGGTCTTTGAGGTGGTGTTCCTGAGTTGTTCAATCACGTAAGTCAATATGAAATGTGAAACAATGGCTGCATTACTTCTGACTTGGTTTGAAATGGAGTGAGCTGTTGCGACTATGTTACGATTGATGTATTTATTCACCCACGCCGAATTCGCCATCATCACGACCTCATTTTTCGTTTCCTTAGTTAGCATTGCCAGTGACTACGTTGTGTGCTCTTCACGACGAACCATGATTAATGAACTACGAGTTGAACCGCTTGCTTCCACTGCATTTCGACTGTCGACTATGACTCTGCTTTTGGTAAGCAAGCTCACAGCACGACAATGGAAGCATTCATGAGGCGTGAGAGGTCGTTCACTCAAGTTACAACGGTTCCTTCATTCATAATCCCAGTACTCTACCGCACATAGGAAACCCATGATGCCTCCCTACCACCGCAGAATTCGCAAAATATTAAAGTAATAAAGTCAGTATGCTTTTTTCGACAGCAAGTTGAACTGCGTCTACTACGCTGCCTTTCGCGCTGCAAAACCTTTGCAGAGCTGTCAGTAGATACAATTTTGTTTCAAACATGCATCACTTTGTTAGTAGATAAAATTTCAGCAAATATCAATGATAGGTCACATTCACAAATAGCGTTTATAAAGTAGAAAAGCAGTGTTTTAAGTGCTATAAGAAGAATGCAGAAGGAATGGCCTTGAGACGAAAAGAATTCAAGCGACCGCATCACGTTTTCCTGCCATGACGCCTGAATTCGGCGATGACATGAGGCGCAAGGTGGCGCCAAGTGAAGCTCGCACCACAATACTTAGCGTGTGAACAGCTGGAGATATTCTTCGCGAAAGTGCATGCATGCTATTTAACGAAAGGTTGGTTTTGCAATGGGCTGGAAATCTATTGAGATCTTCGCGCGCAGGTCCATATCCTGCTCGTAACGTCAAATGATCGCTTTACCCACATTCTCGGCCGCCCATCTTCACCACTGCCTCTCATCTCGCGCCTTTACTAGCACAGGACGGAGCCCCATCTCCGCTACCAACAAAGTTGTCGAGCAGGCCACCAAAAATGCTTTTATTAAAGATGTCGGAAAAGACAAACGGGGCCCACTGACAATCACTCATCTACAATGGAGTAAAATTTAAGCCCGTGCCGGAACCGCTTAGTGGAGTTCTAATTCATCACCAAAACTATCTGACCATCGCGGTAAAATTGCCACCAACGTCACATTTTGCGCTCTGCCATCTGACATAGCTGTCAACCTAAAATATTAAGCGGTGAAACACTCACACAAAGGAGATAGGCGATCCTCATGAGGAATTTTCGCACTTGTTTGTCAAATGGTTCCATTCGGGGCCTGTCAAATCTGCCTGAGGAATGCATCATTCCTCATTGTCTACTACTTAGACAGTCAATGATCACACTGCACGAATTCCTCATTTCACTCAACACATCTCGAGTTGTGCTGCTATTGCTAAATGCACTACTCAACTCTTCAGCTACTTAACACACGAGCACATCCATTGGCACTTCACCATTGTTGCTCTACGCACCTCATGCACATTATGCGCTACCACGTGCAACCTTCGGCATCGACTCGACAAATGACACCAGCACGATGGTCTGCTCTGCTGTACCAGTGATCGGATGTTCACCAAGGGTAATTCCTCGTGGAAGCTTACGATGCACAGTATGTATTATAAAATAACCCAGAAATTAAGTGAATTTGACCAAACTAGCTTTTACAAATTTGCGCTATCGTTGAGTATTTTTCGGGTTTCACCTTCACTAGCATGCCCGCATCCTGACGGTTAAGGCTAAATCAAGTCATTTGTGACTGCGCCAACACTGCTTGTTAAAAGCTGTGATTTTACATGGGAGGTTACGGAATCCCATGATCACTCTGATTCAGGGCCAATACTCTCCGACATCAATTCCTTTGCACACAAACACCACACCTACAACATGCGCCGCAGATTTGCATGGAATGGGAACCGAGTAAATAGCATGTGCATGGTATACATGCCGTGAAGTCCATCAACGCCATCCCATGGGCTTTAGCTTGCTCCCTGCCATACTGGTGAAACAGTTCTCTCTTCTATACTTTGTCGTGATAGGCTGTAGCTGCGAAATGTTACATGAACACGTGATAGGAATTTGAATAAATGAATGCAATGTCTGGTGCCACCGGCAATGCGCAAGATTTTAGAGTTCATCGAGGATGGAAAGCGCCTACGGAAGAGCACTTGAATGCATGCTTGTGGCCGCATTGCACAAAGGTTGAACAATAAGGGGATCAACTGAATTCATGCCATTTAGAGACATTAGGTCAGATAAATGGCAAGAAGATGGTTCTGCTCTGATAACTCCATTTGTTGACTCACAGATAATGTGAGGCTGAAGGCCTCCTAATTGCAAAGGCTTCTTTGTGAACGTCATCGGTGCTAGTGGCAGTATCTATGGGTAGCTTGGCGAACATTGGTGAAGCAAGTCCTCTTCGTGTCGGATGCGCATTCCTTGAAAATCATGACCAAGGGAGGGTGGGGTGCATATGCAGAAGCTGCACATTTTGTTTGTACCCACAGTCTGCGATGATTGATGTGTCAAATTGTTCAGATGCATTGTCAAAAGTTCAGTTTTCTCTTTCTTGTTTTTAAACGAAAACATTGTCTTTAAAGTGGCATAGCGCAGGCCACCTTGAGCAAAACTTCTCTTTGCTACGAAGCATCTGTCAATGAGTGGGCAGGTTACATCTTTTTGGTCTCTACTTCCTGACAACTCGTTACATTTCCTACTTGAATGATCATCAGTCTCTGTTCTACCATTCAGCACCTCCATTACTCTATCTTGAAGCTCAAAGATGCTCAAAACGAAGGAAACAGAAGTAGAGCGTAGCTTAATAGTGAAAAGAAAGAGCGATTCTTCCATTCCTGACTGATGGTATGATGAGACGAACATCGGATTTGTGAATACCACCGACCCGTGCATTATGGTCGGTGGCAGGATACTCGAGGGCGAAATCGCGGTCAGCAAAGTGTCACACAAAGTCCTTTTCGAGTAAGTCTTGACTCGAAACCTACACGCGTTTACTCAGGGCATTCACCAGAACTCTGCTGGCAGTGAATGCATCGCAAGTTAAGGCGCAGTCGTCTCGCGACACTTGCATTGCTTATAGAATGTTCTTTTATGATGATCTTCCTGCATTGCCTAATAACGTGAGCCAATGTGAATTCTGACTTGGTCTGAATTCGAGTGAGATGTTGCGATCATGCTGCGATTATTGCAGCCAATCACTCAATTGATCACAACCTCAAAAATTAAATTTTTTGGTGACATTGCTCATGACTACATTGTGTTGTTTACGCAGAATCCCGATTTAAGCGCTATGAGATAGGCTGCTTGCTTCCACTGCATTTCGACTGTCGACCATGATTGAAGGTTCGTGGTGAGCAAGCCTACGGCACAACAATGGAAGCATTTATAGTGGTGTAAGAAATTGTTTACTCAGGTGACAACGGTTCCCCTATTTATGTTCTCAGTCTCCTACCGCATACCAATGCATCCAAGTGAGCATTTACACTATCCTCAGAAAATTTTCTACGCGCAAGCGAGAGCAGCAGAAAGAGAACAAACCCTGATAATAGGTGGCAGCGTTCACTACAGTAAAAGGTCTTCCAACCTCCATATAATGAGGCATTTTATCCAAAGTCAAATCAAGCCACATCTACGAATTGAGTGGCTACAACGTAAGGACTTCTGTGACGCTCCCTATCTATCACAGAAGCCGCATAATATTAAGACAATAAAGTCAGTGCACTTCTTTTCAAACAGTCGAATGAACTGCGTCTCCCACGTCAACTTCGTAAGACTATCGGTAGATTTCGTTTTGGTTTAAACATGCACTGTTTGATTTTTAATGGCAGATGATAATTCAGACAATACTTAATGATAAGTCACACTCGTAACTAACGTTTTTATACAATGTAACTTAGGTGTTATGGAAAGATTGTGCAAAATATGGCCTTGATACGAAAGGGGGTGAAGCGGCCGCTGGCTAAATTGGGCTCATGTCACAAACCTGTTCACCTACCACGTGAACAGCTGGAGCTGGTTCTAGTGGAGTCGTATTGGTATTATGGAATGAAAAAGAGATTACGTGTCACGGTGTTCGAGTAATTAAGGCGATAGACAATAATTAACTAAGGTCTCCCCGTGCGGGCCCAAATACTACTCGCGACGTCAAGTCGTCAATTTATCTACATTTTTGGCTGCCTACCTTCGCCACCGCCTCGCAGTGGCGCTCCCCCAGGGTTAGGGCGTATCCCCATTTTCAATCCCAAAAGGTGCATTTTGGACTCCCGCGCAGGTCCATATCCTGATCGTAACGTCAAATGATCGCTTTACCCACATTCTCGGCCGCCCATCTTCACCTAAGCCACGCCGCGGTGTGCATCACGTTTAAATCACCAAGGCGATCGACGTTGGCAGACACAATGCTCCAGCTGTGATTAAAGCCAAGAGAGGAACTATATGCAAGACGAATCGTGAGGCTGCACGTTTCTCACAGGCATCGTCACATTTACAAGGCGACCCGATGTTCTTGCAGAATTGGTCCTTACATAGGCCACCTCATCATGTTTCCAAGCTAGTAGGCATAATGGAAAAGGAAAAAAGGTTTTACCACCTGCTGCATAAAGACGTCATGAGAAGGTAGTGAGCTAGTTAACTATCCTCTGTGATCCGAGATTGGGGTCGACGCCAGTCCAGAAAGTCTGCTAACGGAAGGCAGAAAAGGATCGTGCCAATGAATTTAATTAGGTCTTTACTTATGGTAGCAGTGCGAGAACCGTGCAGGGTGTCATACCAATAGATTGTTGCAAATATTTGCGTTTTATTGCACAAGTTTGTAAACATAAGCACAGCAAATGTGCAGTTACAAGTGTCTTTTACGATTCTAATCCATGAGCTTGCAGCATTGCTCACGGTGACCTGAACTTCAATCGAAAACTACTCATTTAGTAGTCAATGTTGACCCTGTTACAGCTCAAGTGAGCTCCACTTACATTTGATCGAATGCTGGATTTCCCTCACTTTGCACTACTCCTTCCATTGAGATGCTCACTATAGGGCTACTAAGAGCATGACATGAATTAATGATGAGAAGGAGTGGCAGTGCTTCCATCTCTAATTGGTTTACAGATGTACCCGCATCGATGGGCATAGCAGGATTTCTCCTTGCATAGCGTTTTGCTATTACGATTGTACCTCTTCTTTTGGCCAAGGATCTCAGATAAACAACCTTAAGCGTCGAATTTATCCACTCAGAAATAAATTCATCACACACGCTAGACGAGAGCCCACTGCTGCACAAATAACTATGATCTTTTGTTTCGATTTCAAATACTGTCGTGTGGGGCAAGCCAAAAATATTTGTAAGAATGCTCGAGTCACTGACTAGATCCAAGCAGAGAAGTGCAGACGCTTTCGGGGTAACAAGGTGGTCCCTCAATTAGGTAGGAGTTCAGACTCGGTTTCATCTAGTGCTTTGCCATCACTTTGTGCTGAAGCCAATCCCATCTTCGAAAAGTAAAACTCCTAATCGCGTTGTATTAAATATGCAAGCTAAGATTAGAAGGCATGAAAATGCATTCAATAAATGCTGTCAGTATGCCAGTGTTAGTGTGGTTTGAGAAATCAATGGGCAGATACGGAGTTGATTGATTGGTAAATAGTGAATTCGAAATTGTCAGGATCGGCGATTTACCTTATCCAGTAGCAGTCCAATCGCCATTTTCCGGTCTATCACGCCCGCTAATCATTTCTATGAAGGCAGGTCTGGGCCAAAAACCTTCCCCCGGGGCATTCCAACTGCTAGAGAGTTAAAAAGCCAAATTTACCTTTTAATGCCTTGAACCTACAGCTGAGTACTTCTCTAGACTAATCGAGGCGCCGCAATAAAATGCGGTTCAATCTTGGGGATAGCAATACAAACCATGGTAAGTGTGTGTTAGTTAATGCTGACGGATAGGCAGGCACAACTTGACAGGGCAAACAATAGAAGGTAGAAGTCATTGATAAGGTGCGATTAAAAGCTCGAAATAAGACGATTATGAAATTTACGGATAAGTATGCAATGCATGCGCTGCTTGCTCAAATCCACTCAACGCGAATGTGCAACGCCGTTGTAGTCAGACTGCTTGCTGTGGAATTGGCCGCTACCTTCGACGCTGTTAGTGAGGGATTCGCAGGATACATTGAGGTTTTCTTTACGATCCACGAGCAGTCCTCTTCGACTCTTTGCTTACTGCATACTGCCTCCCTCAAGTAGGTCCATGATGTGGCAATGAGAGACAGTGGAACAAGGGACTCAATTGTTGACAGAGGTGATTTAGTCACACGCGTCGACTCAGTTCGTCTAGTCGGTTATGCAGTAAGTCTCTAAATAGCCTGCATAAAATAAACGACAGGTGTTTACTAGCGTCCCCACAAGCAGCCACGGAGAACAACGCGACCGTTCATAAAGCTTGTTTTGACACGCAGCAGCGTGCGTTTAACAAATTCACTTGACCTTAGTCTTGAGAACGCAGAGTTTATCTGCTACGACATTAGCGTTTATCTACATGCGTTTCAACAAACAAAACGCTTATTTACGTATTGTTATCCAAAGAATTGGGGCTTACCTAAGCACGAGGTATAGAACATTGAGTGGTTTACAACGCGTGGCGACTTGGTTAAGCCACTTCTTCGTGATTACGGAAGGACAAATGCAGACAGAGCACCCTCCACCCCACTCCGACTCCTACTGCCACAAGATCGTTGCGGCTAATGTAGGATGGAAATGATATCAACTTAATAAATTTTGTGTTTGCACTTTGGATAGTGAGCTCGCTGGCTAAGGCAACCGATAGCTGTTGGCGTGCTTGTCTCTGGAACCAAAATTGGGGAGTAGATCAGCAGAAGAGTGTGGATCCTCACTGCTACTGTAAATATGCTGAAATTATTTAGAAGTCTATTATTATCTGTTTGGTAATTTGCCCTTATTCACTATTCGCGCCAACTTGCTTTCCAAAGTGAATAAATTGACATTGAAAATAGCTTATCCACGACCAATGGCAGAAGAGAAAACACACACTGTGGGGTAAAGTGTGATAGCAGGATGCAATGGGACAATCGTCTTATTCGTTGGATAGACAATGCAAACTTCTGCTGTGTCAGTTAACATGAGTGCATCTTCAAACCAATCAGGAATAAAAGTGCTGCTTCCTCTTCCATTACCAACCATAACTACACTTCATTTTACTGAAGGGTAGACGCCTTGATGCCATGCGATAGAGCACTTCATATCTTAAACGGTGAAACAGGGACTGTCGATCAGTTAAGTGGTGGTCGCAACGAGTCGTCAGAAGAGAGAAACCTTCAGCATCTAATCAAATGTTAGTGGAGTTCACGTGAGCTGTGACAGAATCAGCACCGATTACTGGTTGAGCACTTCTGGACTTAGGTCCCTATTTCGAGCTTGTATTCTTACCTTACTTGTCAATGACTTCTGCTTTCTATTCTTTGTCGTGTCAAGTTGTACCTGCCTATCCGTCAGCATTAACTAGCACACACTTACCATAATTTGCATTGCGAACCCCAAGATTGAAACGCTGTTTTTATTGCAGCGCCACCAATGAGGCTAGGGGCGATCTCAGTTGTAGGTTCAAAGCATAAAAAGGGAAAATTGGCTTTTTCACTCTCTAGGAGTTGAAATGTCCCAGGGGAATATTTGTGACCCAGAACGGCCTTCATAGATATGCCCATCGGGTGGAATAGACCGCAAAATGGGGATTGAACTGTTACTGGATAAGGTAAATTGTCTGAGTGTGGTGGAGCTCAGCATCTTGTAAGATGCCAGCGCAGTTTACCCCAGCTCGAAGCAGACTAGCTTTAACTATTGCGTAAGTGGTTGAGAAAATCAAGTCGAAGTTATTGTGAGGGAAGCAGTAAGCTCGCGCGTTCTCCAGTGAATGCGAGAGAGCTCAGCCAACAGTAGCCTTAATTCACCTGTCGCCAATCCAAATGCCCAGTGCATTCGCACAAAGCCACCAAATTATTATATGCCATTTGAAATGGTTGTTTTGATTATTGAATGCAAGTTGCGGTGAATTGCATCGCGTTTCATATAGTTTACCAGGAAAATCGTCGATCCTGACAAATTCGAATTCACTATTTGCCAATCAATCAACTCCGTGTCTGCCCATTGACTTTTCAAACCACACTAACACTGGCACATTGACGACATATGTTGAATGCATTTTCATGTCTACTATTCTTAGCTCACACTAACAATCTTGCATAATTCAATACTATACGACTGCGATTCTTACTTTTAGAAAGTGGAATTGGCTTCAGCACAACGTGGTGGCATGTGATGAGGAATAGGCGCACCCAAAGCACTAGATGAAACCGAGTATAAACTCCTACCTAATCAAGGGGCTGCCTTGTTACCTCGAAAACGTCTGCACTTTGCTTGGATCTAGTCAGTAACTTGGGGAACTTGTTATCGAAACCCTGGCCACGACGCGACCACTGCAGTCATTAGTGCTACTTTCTTGATGGAGAGGTGCTCAACCTATATCAAGGCATATCAAATGGTAATTATAACAGACGATACCTCACGAGGCAGTAAATTTTACGATCGAAATTGCCTACAACCTAACACGGGTGGCATTTACATTAGCTGGAGAGAATGTTAGCTTTGCCGATCTTAGCTCGACTTTGGTGTAATCGTATGGTCAAAATGCAAAGTCAGATAATTTGCCCAATTATAGGTACATTCTTCAAAACTAGCTGGTCTGTTCGTAAATAGGTCACATGGCGGATCCTTTAACAGACTAGAAATTGAGTCAACGTCGAAGTCCAAGTCCAAATGTATCTGCCGCTTTCCTTATGGCTGCTGAAAGGTAGACCATCTACAACAAATCCTGTTCTAGTATGAGAGAGAAGCACAAACGGTGCTCGGTAGCACCTTCTCGTTAAAATTCGGCCATCAAATCGGCAGATTATTGCAATGCAATCCTGTGTGCCAGAGCAAAGCGTGGGATAGCGAAAGGGCATGAATGGACAGATTTTGCTCAACTCATATTGCGGGTGAATCTGCTGTCACATTTCGGCCTTGGCTGCTTCCTTCCACGCTGACATTGGCGATTTGCAACGCGCTATTTGGAATGCCTCATACAGGTTCACGAACCTCCCATCCCGTTGGTGCAGAAGACATGTTCTATACCAACTTGAAGGTGAGAATCTCACTGTAGACCTACCATAACCTCGCAATGTAGTTCTGCAGAGTTCGTGAAGATGGCTCTGAGGCGCTCACAATGATCAGGCCTAGATGTCAAATCGCCTGTCTCCCTAGATCCCGTGTCCAGGATAAACAGCATTCGAGGGCGAGTCCTCCCAATGGCAGCATGTGTGGTGATGCGGAGTGTGAGGCGCCTTAATCCAAGTGGAAGACTGCGTTTAGCGAGGGAATGCAGTGCAGAATCGGTCATGTACACCACACCGTCGAATGAGCATAGGTCAGAAATTTCGAGACACGCAAGATATGGAGCATATTACACTCTATGTTTATTAATCTTGACATAATTATGAAATTAATACAAGCGCGTGACTGTTCGGATGCAATTAGTTCCAGTGGGGCTGAATATGCACCATTTTTGTCCGAAATCATTAATCCAACATACAAGGGATAGCGAAAATAGCTGAAGAAGACCCACATCCATTACGCCCTATGCGAGCATGAATGGTGGGATGATAAAGTTGCTAGAGTATGTCTGTGATTAGTTGAAGTAAATCAGGACAGTCAAAGCGCAGTGATGAGTTAAGCAGCGGAAAGTGCATATGTTCGCTGTGGACAAGCTGAAGATGTGACTGGGTTACAGCAAGCCTGTGCAAAGTGTTGGGGGACGCACAAATTTGATCTTAAAGTGGATATGTTGTGCATTTAAAAAGCGAATGCTTGACTGGTCATTGTCCTAAGAATGATAAGTGTACAGATTTATAGTTCATGGACAGTCAAAACACTGAATTTGCATTTTAGTGCCTCAAACCCACAGGTGAAATCGCTTCAAGACATAATAATGGCACTAAAATAAATACCAAGTTGTGCTTGTGAGGATTGCAATAAAAACTGTGGTGGGTGCATGGAAGTCACAGCAGACGGATGCGCAGGTACAGCATATCACGCCAAAGAATAGGAGAGAAAAGTCATTGGTAAGTAAGGTAAAATATATAAGCTCGAAATAAGCCGTTCATGAAAATCAACAAATAAGTGTACCATTCATGCACTGCATGCTGAACTGCTCTACACGCGAATAAGCGACACCGTTGCAGGCTGACTGCATGCTGTGGAATTGATTCCTACCTCCAGCGCTGTTAGTGAGGAATTGGAGCAAGGCCCACCGGCAGGTTTCGTGCATTAGGAGTATAAACCTACCCGATCGTTGGAGACTCCACAATCCCCAACAATTGCATGGGCCAACATGCACCTCAGGACCTCCAAAATCATCACACGTGTCCGCCACCGTCTCTGTCTGTTTCGACCCAGCATTCAAGACGGGTGGCGATGGAGGGCGACGTATCGCATCTAAGGTGCTGCGAGTGAGAAAGTTCATGAGGCTCCCAAACGTGTATAATATGCAGTGCCTACTATGACACTGCACTGCAGAAATTCATCGCATACATCACTAAGTGGGTTCAGCAAGCAGTGGCGACCTATTCCTCAATGTTTTTTCAAAAATCGGACAAGGATTTTGTACCAACGCTCACTCAGTTAAGCGAACCTGCATGATTTAAATGGGTTTTTAGTGGCACTAGATCTGTGCATTATAAGAGGTGGGATTGTGAATTTGTTAGGCCAGGTACTCGACATTTGCTGACGTGCCCGTCTTTGCAGCCGCAAATGAGTACATCAACAGAAATGAGCTTAAGTGTGACACTGGTGCATAACTATGATTTCGAGGGCGTAATAACCGCTTAAATTGGAATGGATCCTTAAACCTACTTTTGCCATTTCTCACACGACCGTATTTGAAATCTGAACAAATGATTGTAGTCATCTGTGCAGCTGTCGACCCTTGTTTAGTGTGTGGTGAATTTATTTTGTGATGGATGAATTCTAACAAGCACAGAGATATTTTGTATCAAAGTAAGCGCTACCCTCAGATTATCCCAGTATTTCGATGGCTCGTTTTCCTTACCTGCCACGATGGCTGCCCCACAATAAACAGTGCGAAACGGCTCACCAGATTTCCATCCCCACGATTATGCCAACGGAGGCTAATCCCATCATCTGAGTGCACACACAAAGCGTTGTCAGTATCTAGCATTTTAAGTCGCACTTCATCATGCATTGTTCCTACTCATCAAAATGGGCAGAGAAGTTAAAGCGTGTTGCAGCCACTTGATTTGTCAGAAAGTAAGAGGAAAATAAAAACGGGAAAACAAACGAAAACCTCTACATTGCCATCACACAGTCTGTAACGGACGATTAGCCTACCCTTTAAAATGTGGCAAAAGAAAATCCAAATAGAATAGAAAGTGCCATTGAATAGTAGAGTGGAAACGTTGCAGCCTTGATGGAATATAATTGATGGCGAAAGTGCATGAAGCATTTGGCTGGAGTAAACCTGGCAGATTGTGCAGTCGGTGGCCTAGCCAGACCAAATACTTGCCTCACGGCAATGGCTAACTCGAATCAGGCGCACGCTCTTGCGTTTTACTCAAGCGAACTCTGCTAATAGCGAATAAATCACAAGTCGGAGTTTAGATACATTTAGTAAACCTGCGAGGTGCACGATGGAGAGGATTCCTCAGTATGTACGAATCGGGATTTGCAAATACCTTGCTGCCATGGACATCGTCAATGTGTGTGAGGCAATGCCCTACATGAGGTCGGTTCTCAGATCTCTCACCATCAAAGGCATTTTGCGCAGTTACGTGACACAAATGGAGTGGGTGGACGCAAAGCTTTGTTGTATGATATATTCAACTCGTGCCCTTGTGAAGAGAGAAGCTGACCCAGAGTTGAATGCACAATCAGAAGGAAGGGCTCTATTCACTGCTCTACGATACTACCAAGAATGTTGCCGATTCACTCCGGAGTACATAAGCCATGTCCTATCTGATCGCGGCAGGACCATTCGATTTCTAATGCTTGGATGTAGCGTAACGGATTTGGGTCCCCTTCGTCCCCTTTGGCCTTCTCTCCATTATGCTGCTCTTAGGTGTGGACGACCATTGCAACTCAACTACCCCGTTGGACCTGATCGTATTGAATCTGTCGCTTTCTTGACTAACTTAGAGATTCATATCAATGAAGAATAAATGACCGCTATCATAGGTCCTTCGAGGCGCCTTATCTCCGTGCATTCGATAGTGTGGTGTACATGATCGATTCTGCACTGCAATGTCAGGTTGGGCGCAGTCTTCCACCTGGATTAAAACGCCTCATTTGCCGCATTACCGACCTCGCTGTTAGACAAGGGACTCGCCCTCCACTCCTCTTCATCTTGGACATAAATTTGCAAGAGACACAAGATCCTGCCTTTACGGATGAGTGTTTAGAGCACCTCATAGCCAGTCTTCACAGACTTGACAGAATCGCATTGCGGAGGTTCGGCAGAACTGTAGCGAGACTTCCACCTCATAATTGGTGGAGGGTGTGTCGTCTACACCAACAGGGTAGATGGTTCGTAAATCTGTATGAGGCGTTCCAAATGGCTGCGTTGCAAATAGCCAACATTGATGCTGCATGAAGCAGCCAAGGACAAAAATGTGTCACGGAATCCACCTGTATTACGATTTGGGTAAAAACCTGTCCTTTTATGCCATCCCGCTATCCCACACTTTGCTTTGGTACATGGGATTGCATTGTAACACTCTGTTCCAGGCTACATTCCCATTTATTACTTATGTGTTTTTGTTAAAATTTGACGTTCGGCGTGCTAAGATTACTTCCTACCACTTGAGTCTGCAAATTTGTGATTTGGAGGGCGAACATTAACAAGAGGATGCTACTGATCACCGGTTGTGCTTCTTTTCATGCCAAAACGCGAACGGATTAGGACAGTTCAACTTTTTGGCTTGCTTGAGGCATTGGTAGTGGATTAATTTGCGACCCAGAGCAAAGTCCACCATGTGGCTGATTTCAAAACATGTTTGCTAGATTTGAAGAATGTTTTATTAGTTGGACAGCTAACCTGTCTTTCCATTTCGATTGCGCAATTTCACTGAAGGTAAACAGAGATTAGAAATGCCAACACATTGCCCAGCTAATGCATTCGCAGCCTGTCTCTTGTCGTAAACAATTTCGAACGATGATTTCATCACCTTGTGAGGTAGCATTCGTTAGGTGCAGCGCAATGCAATTCACGCAACTTTTTAGTAAAAAACTGAAATAAACTTCTCAGAATGCAGCATGTTAGGCTAATGGTTTAACTCAAATGAATAGAGCATTTGAATTGGCAATTGGCGAACTAATGTTACCGTTAATTAAGCTTTCGTATGGTAAAGAGCGTAGGTAAACTCACCGCATTTCTCACGTTAATTTGACTTGATCCCTTAAGCACTTAATCCATAGTCAATGCTCGTTCGCTTAAGGCTCGAATAAACTGTTCTGACAACTTATGAGATGCTGGGCTGCACCACATTCAGACGATTAACCTTATTTAGTAGCATTCCGATCCCTAGTTTCTGGTTTATCCCATTCGGTGGCCATCTCTATGAGGGCAGGTCTTGGTGCACGGCTATTTTCCTGAAGCAATGAATAGTGTACAAACGTTAATTTTTGGGAAAGTGAAACGCTAAATTTGCCCCTTAATGCTTTAAATCTACAGCCGTCGGTCTAATTAGCACACACTCTTTACCAAGAGAATGAGCTGCATGCTCAAAAGAGACAAGCAGATGTTCAAAAGCCATTCCTACGTGCTTCTGAGCATCTGATTGGATAGCTGCGATGGCCACATTGGTACTAATATAGGTGTAACAAGAGTCATACTACCAAACAATTCATCTACGTGTGCATGCTGAATTCTAAAGTGTCGCTCCGTCCTGTCTTGGTGCTCTTTATTGGCATCATCACCACCATTGCCGACTATGAGAGAATTCACCCTACATTGTTGATTATTCCGGTCACGATTTTGAGGCAAATAAAAGTAGCGACTGCTAAGTGTGATCACCGACAATGAAGTCGCAGAACTTGACTACCGACTGTGAATTAGCTGCGATGGTCACATTGGTATTAATGTGGGTGTAACAAGAGTCATACTACCAAACAATTCAACTGCGCGAGCATGACGAATTCTACGGTGTCGCTCTATCCTGTCCTGGTGCTTCTCATTGGCATCATCACCACCAATACCGACTATTAGTGAATTCGCCTTTCATTGTTGCTTATTCAGATCACGATTTTGGACCGACTGCTGAGTGTGATCACCGACAATGAAGTCGCAGAACTTGACTACCGACTGTGAATTAGTGCTCTCTAACATGACTTGTTTCTCGAAGGTGAAAAGACCTTCTTCATGGATTCGAACCAGCCCGGGGGTCGAAGTGCTTTCACTTTACAACATGTCATGGTGACTGCGTAGTTACTAGCACCACCGTTAAGCCTTGTTCGAAATCAGTAACCACTTCAATTCTGCATGGCAGCAACATCATTTTCCTTTGCCAACCAAAGACAGGATAGCATTCACAAATGCGGTAGAATGTGCTTCTACTCCACAGTCCATCCTCCTGCCACCACCATGCAGCTCTAACTGCTGTCTATTGACAAGACACGAGTAGTACAACGCAATTAATTAAAATAACGTGTGTTTCATGATTTGACACCGAAAGATGTGTAGATGAAGAACATCAAGTAAAAGTGAATGAAGTGTTTGATGCTGTCATTTTCTGTGTTGCAAATGCTGCGTAGGATTATCGTTGGATTCATTTTCAGTTTGACCATGGATAATTTTGTTCTTCTATTGGCTGATAAATCCAATTTTTAACTTGCGTTTTGAAATTAAAAAAAAATATTTTTAGGTGTTATAGGAAGAATGTAATGGCTATGAACTTAATACTGCAGAAACCCAAGTAACTGCATGAATTTTTCCTGTTGTGCTGTCTAAATTTGGTGTAGCAAACGGAGCTCCGACCAAAACACCAGTTGACCTAGCGTGTGAGCAGCTGAAGATGCTCCTACTGAGAGTGTATAGATATTGTGAAGCGGAATAGCAGATTTGTGATGCGAAGATCGAGTGCTTAGATGATGGACTGGAAATTACTTAGGGTCTCCCCATGCAGATCTGCGTCCTGTTCGAGACGTCAAATTATCGTTTACCCACCGTCTCTTATCTCTCTCCCGCACTAATGTAGGGCAGTCCTTGGGCGCCGACTTGACAATAGGCAACAGCACAGTGGTCTGCTCTGTTCTACCAGTGTTAGGCAGAAAACAACTGCATCAATGTCATGCTGCTACGCAAACCAAAGGCATGGTAGCAGACACATTTGCAGTAGAATGTGCTTCTCCTCCACAGTCCGTCCTCCTGCCACACCACCATGCTGCTCTAACTGCCGTCTACTGACAAGACACGAGTAGTATAACGCAATCATATGAAACGAGGTGTATTTCATAGATTAACATCCAAAAAATGTACTGATGAAGGATAACAAGTAAAAGTGACTGCAGGGTATAATGCTGTCAAGTGCACGTCGTTTATATTGCAATTTTTACGTTGATGGACCTCACTTTCGTGCAACATGCAGACTGACAAGATTGCCAACGTAGCGACAGGGAAAACTCAAAATCTTCCTCGTGCAATAGGGTCATGCGCTCGTGGAAATAGTCCACGCAACTTAAGCCATCCTTATCGATTCAGACTTCTCAAGTTCTTTCCTTTGCTAAAAAACACAGAAATGGATGCTGCAATGAATCACCATTTTGTTAGCGAGTAACGATGAGGGTGAGGAGGTAGGTGTCTCATGTCACTTGGAATGCTTACATGATGGTTCTTCAAGGAGGTCTTTTTTCGTTGCCCATTTACGCGGATCGATGTGGAGGAATTGTGCAACAATGCCTGCTTGCTTCTGCCTTGGTCTGAATCGGAGTGAGCTGTTGCGACTATACTGCGATTGTTACAATTAATTATTCACGCCGAATGTGCAAACCTCGCCATTAGCCATTTTGCTGCCTAACTTACAACCCATCAATTAAACCCTCCACCTGTAATATGTAGTCCGTGGCAGAATGAGCAGAATGTTTGGCCGGATTAGGAGAGAGTGCTATCGCAGTCAATGAATCATTCTTCAACCAGTGCCGATGGAAACGTGCGCAATTATTTTAATACAAATATTTGGACTTTGATAGTAGCAAATACACCGCAAGTTGAGGATCAGTCTCATAAAATGCGGTTGCAATGCGCATGACAGAAGGGCTTTCAGCTACGCAAAAAGAAGAATTGTTTTTTTTGAAAGGTGACTGTCTACGGGATGGAAGGCTTTCCATACGGGCAACATTAGTTCATCAAAACCCTAGTCTGGCCTTTACACAGCGTAAGCGCAACGCAGAATACGACTCATTGCTACTTGAGAACGCGAAGGAGAAAACAGGAGCTAAGTTTAAATTAAGAACAATGGGACAAAATGATTCTCTGGACTGCTTGACATAGCAAATTTGGCAGCAAACTGATCACAATGCAATGTGCATTGTTTTGCTTTGGCCACTGTGAAGGCGACTGTGCTGAGGCGTTGTTGAATTGGAAATCCACAACATTCTTTACTGACTAGGTGGCGAGAGGCTCAATCTAGACACTTTGGACTGACTGTTTTCATGGCTACAAAATTCGGCCACAAGATGTGCAGACTGATCACAGCAGTAGCTATTTTGGTCCGGTCGCTACAGTTTGGTAGGACAATCTTAGTAAAGTGCAGTGCCTGCATTTAAACATGAGCTTGGCCAATGCAATGCAATTATTGTGACCACGACATTTAAATTTACAAGCTGCATGATGCTAGTCTTCTAAAAATGTGAGCACAGCTTATCAAGGATCATCAATGAAATTTAAGTTGTACTTCATTCTTTGCTGCTACCATGAAAGCCGCTGGAATTCGAAGGAGAATATGGCAAGACAGCAAGTTGATTTTGTCTATGGAATTCGGCTGCTGCGTGGTTTGGACAAATGATAGGCAATAAGGATCGGAATGTTCACTCTGCCATTTCTCAACACTAGAGAGCAATGTAGGCTGGATGGTTAGATGGGGCAGGCATCGGTTACGTGAGCGCTACAGCCTCCTGTAATATGTAGTCCGTGGCGAAATGAGCAAAATGTGTGGCCGGACTAGGAGAGAGTGCAATCGCAGTCAGTGAAGAGCCACACAAAGTCATTCTTGAGCTAGTGCCAAAGAAAACGTGTGCAATTATTTTAATACAAACATTTGTACTCTGATAGTAGCAAATGCATCGCAAGTTGAGGATCAGTCTCATAAAATGCGGTTGCAATTTGCATGACAGAAAGGCTTCCAGCTATTATGCAAGTCGAAAAATATGAATACCTCAATGGCTCAGACATCGCCAGTGTGTGTGAGGCAGTGCTCAACATAAAGCCGCTTCCCAAATATTTCGCATTTAAGGGCATTCCCCGTGATCGTGTGAGTCATGTAAAGCGGGTGAACGCAGCACTTAGTCGCATGTTGTATCGCACTTCTACAGTGGCAGATGATGCAGAAGCGGGATCAGAGATAGAGGCGGTTCTCAAGACTATGCCAAAGTACAGACAGAATCGCCAATTCTGCACAAGGGTTGTGAACTTAAAATCCACTTAACTTAAATGGAAGCAGTGGCAAGCCTATTTTAGAAATCATCGTTTCTTTGGGCATCACTCACATGCAATGGACTGAGGGTTGGGACAGTGCTAGCACAAAGTCACTTCCTCCAAAAGCAAAATTGCTGATTTTCACAATTTGGAAAAAGAAGAAGAAAGTAGGCAAATGCATGTGCTGTCTGACACTTGCACCATCGGCCAATTCCATTTCGTGACGTATGTGAAGACTTCTGCAATGCGATTCCATAGTAAGCGCCGTTTGCTGTATACGTTAAAGCGCATCATGACCGCCATCACTCGCATCTCCTCTGATATGGCAAGTCGCCCTCCATCGCTACTCGTCCTGGATGCCGATTTGTAGCGAACAGAGGGGACGATGGATGCATGTCATCATTATGAGTGCCTTGTGACCAGTATTTATGTGCCGAAAGAAAACACTTTTGGAGCAGTAAAATGTGAAGTATCTGCCCAAATCATTTCGAGGTTAGCGCATTTACTACTCCTTATAATCCACTTGTTCACCTCATTCAAATTTTACAGTTCTTATCTAAGAAAGTCACATTCTCCTCAGTGGGCACTTTTAATCGCACAGTTGACGTTGTTATTTTCACAAACTTGTGCAATTAAGCGCCAGTAATTGCATCAATCCATTGGCATGATACTCATTACTGTTCCCGCACTGCTACCATAAATGAGGTTCCAAATAAATTCATGGGCACGAGCCTTCCCTGCCTTTTTAGAAGACTTCCTGGACTGACGTCAAGTATACTTTAGGATCACAGAGGATAGTTAACTAGCTGACTACCTTCTAATAGCACTTTAATGCAGCAAATACTAAAGCCCTATTCCCTTCTTTAATATATCCGCTAACTTGGAAGGACAACAAAATGGCTTACGTGGGGACCAATTCTGCGAGAACATCGAGTCGCCTTGTAAATGAGGCGTTGCCTATGAGAAATGCACAACTTCACAATTCGGGTTAAGTTTAGTTCATGTCTTCGAGTTGATTACGACCGCAACGTTGTGTCTTCCCACGTCAATCGCGCTAGTGATTCTAACGTGATACACATCGTGGCGTCGCCTAAGCTAGAAGAAATTGCAAAGTTACGAATGGCTAGGCAATACTGCCTAAATTATTCAATGTCCGCGTCAAATGAGGAGTTGAGAGCAGGATCTTATGCTGTTTTGTGGTCGGTTGTGAGGCACCGGACTGTCCATTTACCACGGACACACTAAAACACGCTGAAAAATGACAGCAGCAGTGTTACGAAACATTCGGATTGTTTTTGACATGAAGCTATGCATGTTTCTGCAGCATCGTCCTACATTTCTTTATGAGCTAGTCAACAATTCAGACAAAAAACAAAAAGTAATCAGAATATTTAGAGGTGTTCCCTTAAAAAAATAGCTGAGTTTACTTCCTAGCCACTTGTGCTGATGATCAACGCCATTGCTAACAATGCAAGGCGGTTTCATTGCCGCAGAATGGAAAGGAGGGTATTAAGGCGGCCTACCGCTTCATAAGTGTGCATCGGTTTGACACTACATTTTGATTATGTTTACTAATAGCAACAGCTTGAAGTAAAAGCCCACTGTAATGATATCAAAAGTATACTTTATGGCTGCTCAAGAAGACTTTGAAGGTGACCATCTGTCTTCCATAATCTGGTCATAATGAGTTCGTCAATAAGTAAATGTGGTGCAGTTGCTATCTATACTACAGATGGATTTCCTGTCTGCGAAATCGCTGCTTTTCCATGGAAGTAGAGTAGCGAAATTGAGGTGGCTACTGAATTCTCACTGAACTCAACGGTAGCTCTGGTAACCACACAATGCATGAAGGGTAGAAAGATGAGCTTGCTTAAAAACATTCGCCGCCAATCAACTAATTGCGTGGCTGGTTTGCAGCAAGTCTGTGGAAAGAGATCAGTTAGTGGTGTCAGCAAGTGCAACACGAAACCCGCGTTAGCATGGTTCTTTGATTAATGCTAGCAGATTAGCGGATACCGAGACGAGCATGTCAATGAACTCTTAGAATGGATATGCTCAAAACCTAAAAAGGAATTCTTGAGTCATTGTGACCGTTGCTATTCATTGCTATGGGGCAAATAGCTAGAGGAGTTAGACAAATTTATGCTGTATTTCGGTTTTTCATTGCATGAGAAAATTGTACTTTATGAGCGATCACACTTGCTTTCAAATGCAGTTTCGAGATAATTTGTGAAAAAGGCCTGTTGGGTCCCGTTACAGCTTTCTAGTTGCATTATCACAGAGACGCGTATGCTCCTACACCTCTAGTCTTTGTTAGCGAGGTCTTTACAAGACTACACTCGCTCCTAATCACTGACATGTATCTTGCCTCCCTTTGTCTCTTTGGGAGCATCTGCTCACGAACTCACCCCGTGTGCAAGTGGTTACCATGAAATGTGAGCATATGCTGTCAAGCAGTTAGGCCAAATGTCCAAGGAATGTGGCACTCTGCATTCTATTGAATACAAACGAAGTTCATCCGAGGTGCATAGTGAACACCAGTGGCGGCTGAGTGGACGGATCAGGATGCCAGTTCAGGTCGCCGTATACAATGGCGAAAGTTCGTCCTCAAGTAGCAAACTTTACTCTCTACAACGCTAAAAAGCCTGCGAAGAACTAACGAAGACTTTAAATTTAACCCTTTCCCTTCTTATGCACTTATGCGTACCAATCACATGCAACTCATGCGCTTCCATGCCACATTTCCGTGTACTCGTGCATACAACATGGTGCGAGACCATCGGACAAATTATTTATCGTCCTTGATTGTTGGCATGATGCGAAGTTGGGCAGCGAAGACAAATGAGTTTTGATGGCTGTGCAACGGGAATTGAAACACGCGTTAAGAACTCGAAGGCTCCACGTTGTCCACCTAAATGTATGCAAGCTTACAAATCGGCACTCTGTGCGTTTCGGTTGTTGTTATTTGAGTACAGGCAGAATGCAGGGAGTGGACGGCCCCACTGAATCGCTCATAGTGAACTCGACTTGAACTTCGAGCTGCTTAACCAGTAGTCGGTGTTAACCCTGTTGCAGCTCACATGAACTCCACTGACACTAGATCTGAGGCTGAATTTCCTTCTCCTCTGGCCACTAGTTCCATCCAGCACCCAACTGAGTGTCAATCCCTGTTCCACCGTTTAGGGTGGTCATTACTTCATCATGTACCAACGCAATGCTCACAATGGGCCAAGCAGGAGTATAGCTTGAATTGGTGCTTGAATGACAGAGCTTTACTTCCATTCCTGATTGTTTAGAAGATGCAGTCATATTCACTGATACAGCAGGAGTGTGTGTTGGGTGTCTAAAGTTTAGGACGATATTTGCAACGTGACATCGCCTTTAGCCTCTCGAGTGTGTTTCGTTCAATCAACGCCCATGAACCGGTAACTTCAACACGCCAAATAGCGACAACTGCATTTTTAATTAGGATTTTGCCACTTGTGTATCCATTCATTTCACATTGCCGCAACGATTCATTGTTTATGGCATGCGGTTTTGTTTATACTTGACAAGCGAACCAGCAATAGCGAACCTGTCTACCCATTCTTAGTCCTTTTCCATCATTTCCTCACAGGACGTCTAACAGCCCTTACATACTTAGGGCAAGTTAAGTGTTGTCCAGGTCGAATTGGGTTGGGAAAATAGCAAATGTAGTTTATGTTACGTGTACCGTTCGTTCGCCAGTCTTCCATCAGTTGATATTGCACCAGTGCGGTAAACATTGGGATCAAGCCTTTGCGGTTGACTAAATCGAATAGCATTACACTTTGTGATAATTAGAAAATGGCAAATGCTTCCACGAATGCAGACAGCCCGCTTAAATGCTTCAAGTAAGCACAGAGATGTTTGACATCAAAGCAAGTGCTACCCTCACATTATTCCAACACTTCAATGGCACCTTTTCCTTGCCTGTCGCGATGGCTATTCCACACTAAACAGTACGAAACCGCTCACCAGATTTCCATCGCCACGATTATGCCAAAGGAGACTAACCCCATAATCTGAATGCACACATCACGCGTTGTTAGAATTTGGCATTTTAAGTCGCACTTCATCATGCACTGTTCCTACCCATCAAAATGGGCAGAGAACTTAAAGTGTGTTGCAGCCACTTGAGTTGTCAGAAAGTAAGAGCGAAATGAAAACGGGGCAACAAACTAAGACCTCTATATTGCCATCGCACAGTCTGTAAAGGAGGATTAGCCTAAATTCTAAAATGTGGCAAAAGGAAATCCAAATAGAACAGTAAGTGCCACTGAATAGCAAGGTGAAAAACGTTACAGTCTTGATGGAATATTTTAGTTGGAAAACTACATGAAGCATTTGGCTGGAGTGAACCTGGCAAATTGTGCAGTCAATAGCCTATCCAGTCTATACACGTCCCTCGCGGCAATTGCTAACTCCAATTTTGCGCACATTCATGCGTTTTACTCAAGAGAACTCTGCTAATAGCGAATAAATCACAAGTCGGAGTTAAGATTCATTTAGTAAACATGCGAGGTGCACGATGGAGAGGATTCCTCAGCATGTACGAATCGAGATTTGCAAATACCTTGCTGCCATGGACATCGTCAATGTGTGTGAGGCAATGCCCTACATGAGGTCGGTTCTCAGGACTCTCACCATCAAAAGCATTTTGCGCAGTTACGTGAGAAAAATGGAGTGGGTGGACGCAAAACTTTGCTGCATGCTGTATTCAACTCGTGCCCTTGTAAAGAGAAAAGCTGACCCAGAGGTGAATGCACAATCAGAAGGAATGGTTCTATTCACTGCTCTACGATACTACCAAGAATGTTGCCGATTCACTCCGGAGTACATAAACTATGTCCTATCTGATTGTGGCAGGACCCTTCGGTTTCTAATGCTTGGATGCAACGTTATGGATTTGGGTCCCCTTCATCCTATTTGGCCTTCTCTCGATTATGTGGCTTACATGTGCGGAAGACCACTGCAACTGAACTACCACGTTGGACCTGATCTTATTGAAAGGGTAGCTATCTTTTCTAACTTAGAGATTCATATCAATGAAGAATACATAGAAGGGAGAAATGACCGCTATCATAGGTCCTTCGAGGCGTCTTATCTCCGTACATTTGACGGTGTTGTGTACATGATCGATTCTGCACTGCAATGTCCGGTTGGGTGCAGTCTTCCATCTGGATTAAAACGCCTCATTTTCCGCATCACCAACCTCACCGTTAAACAGTTGACTCGCCCTTTACTGCTCTTCATCTTGGACATAAATTTGCAAGAGACACAAGATCTTGCCTCTTCGGGCGAGTGTTTTGAGCGTCTCATAGCCAGTATTCACAGACTCGACAGAATTGCATTGCGGAGGTTCGGCAGAACTGCAGCGAGACTACCACCTTATAACTGGTGGAGGGTGTGCCGTCTGCACCAACATGGTGGATGGTTCGTAAATTTGTATGAGGCGTTTCAAATGGCTGTGTTGCAACTAGCCGACATCGACGCTGCAAGGGGCAGCCAAGAATAAAATGTGTCATCGGGTGCACCCGTATTGCGATTCAGGTAGAAACCTGTCCTTTTTACCATCCCGCTACCCGACACTTTGCTTTGGTACATGGTATTGTATTGTGACTCCCTGTTTCAGGCTGGATTCCGTTTCATTGCTTATGTATTTCTGTTAAACTTTGACGTTCAGCGTGCTAAGATAACTTTCTGCCACTTAAATCTGTAAAATGGTGATTAGGTGGGCGAATATTAACAAGAGGGTGCTACTGATCACCGGTTGTGCTTCTTTTAATGCCAAAACGTGGACGGTGTGGGACAGTCCAAATTTTGGCGGCTTTGAGTGAAATGCAAAACAACAGACGTAATCCAACCAAACGATTCCTTCTCTGGGATCGCCTAGAGCATTGATTGTGGATCAATTTGCAACCCAGAGCAGAGTCCTCTGTGTGGCTGGTTTTAAAGAATGTTTGCTATATTTGAAGAATGTTTTATTAGTTAGACAGCTAATCTGGCTCTGCATTTCGATGGCACGATTTCACTGAAGGCGAGCAGAGATTAGCAATGCCAACACTGACCAGCTAATGCATTCACAGCCTAATTCTTGTCATGGACAATTTCGAACGAGAACTTCATCACCTTGTAAGTTAGCAGTCGTTACGTGTAGCGAATTTCATGGTAAGACATATGGCACGCAATGCAATCCACTGAAGCTTTCAGTGGAAAATCAAAATGAACTTCTTGGAATGCAGCATGTTAGGCTATTGGTTTAATTCAAATGAATGAGGCATTCAGAGTGGCGATCGGCGAATTTCGGTTACCGTTAATTGAGCTTTCGTATGGGAAAGAGCGTAAGTGAACTCACCGCATTTCTCACGTGAATTCGACTTGATTCCTTAACCACTTAATCAGTAGTCAAAGCTCTTTCGCTTAGAGCTCGATACACTGCCCTGACATTTTATGAGATGCTGACCTGTACCACTCTCATACGACTTACCTTATTTAGTAGCATTCTGATCCCTAGTTTCTGGTTTATCTCACTCGGTAGTCATCTCTGTGAAGGCAGGTCTTGGTGCATGGCCTTTTTCATGAAGTAATGAAAAGTGTACAAACGTCAATTTTTGGGAAAGCGAAATGCTACATTTGCCTCTTAATGCTTTGAACCTACAGCTAAAAACCTTTCTTGGCTCACTAATGCCGCTGGCGCAAAAGCTTTGCTTCACTTCTTAGAAATGCAACATAAACTTCGACGGGCTGTGAAGACTAGTGTGGGCGCAGGCGACTTCATAGCTAAACCATTTCACTGAATCAGTGTAGGAGGATGAGTTTAAGTTAGGTGACTCATGTCACGCATAGAAGTTTTTGTCAAAAGCCACAGGGTGGTGCAACACACTTAGAGGCACGCGAAAACACCAAGATTACTCAAATTCTTCTCTGCAAACCCATCATCTCACACATGACTGGTGTTAAAGAAAGGAAAACAGCAGATGTCGATTGGTCCTTTGACTTGCGAGCAGACTGTGAGATGGATCAGTGATTTGTGCTTGACAATGGCTTCAAAGGCACTTTGACACATTTCTCCTCCCATTAGTGCACCACTGATGTGCTGGTGCGTGGGTAGCGTGAGGTTAGGTGCTGCACTGGTGGTCAAACCACTTTGGCCGGGAAGTGGTTGGGTGGTAGCGTTGAGAACAGATTAAGGGAAGGCATTATGCTCAAACAGACATTGCACTTTAATGATCTGATTTTGTGAAGCATTAGCGTGTATCAAGAGGTCTTTTGCAGCAGTGGATTTCTAATTTCCGCCTCTGAGGCCGAATGCCGCTTCAATCTCCAAGTAATGACTGAAATAGATGAGTAGTTAAATAAACGCATAAAAGGATAGATTTGGGTTATTCTCAGCTAATATTTCCCCGTAACTTGTTCCTCCATTATGTGCAGTTGCTTTGGGTACAACTGACTACATAGATATCAGACCAGCGCTTTCTACCTGCCAAATCTACACTGCTTCAGCAATGAATCGGTTTCCTTACCATCCTCATAGAATACTGTCCAGCAGGACTGTGGAGGAGCGTGGGTAAGCTCTATTTGAATAGTCTTAGCTTTGATTAGTTAGTCTTCTATCAAAAATATGCCTTATGGTGCTGCTATGTTATGAGGCTTTGCATGCGAGAGGGAGTGAATTTTACACGGCTAGTCACTGAGTTCACGAATTGCCCTCACACTAAGATGCGGTACTTGGGAGATGCTATTTCCTGATGCAATGAACTCGAGCAATTCATTCCTCGGACGCTGTGCCTCGATGGCTCAACGTGACCTTCCAATCATGCTAGTAGTTTTACTGTCCTTATGCACGAAAGCAGATAGTATGGTCTCGTTCGATACTAAGTGTTATCACATCTTCGGGGATAAATCGAAGCATAGCATTTCAAGCAAACAAAAGTAAATACTGAAGTCAAGTGATTGGGTCACACGCGCTCATCTGCATGTCACAACACGCTTCATGAATGACCACCTTGTTCTCCGTCGCTGCATTTGGGGACCCCAGCTAACAACCGTCCTTTATTTTATGCACTCCACTTAGATACTTGGAATACGAGATGCTTTCCTTTTGAAGAGCAACAAAAACGAAATAGAGCTTGGCGCTTGAGTTGGAAACTTTGGCACCTCTATCGATGCAAATTGTGGGTGCATAAACCATGTGCAATGCCTACATATACTTCCCCCACTCTCTTTTCCCCTACTCATCACCCACAAAATTAGCATAGCAGACACTGAGTAGATTTGCCTCAACAGTGCTCGTCACACTACCTACTGATATTGCCACAATCACGTGTAACTAAATAAGCGGATTTATCAAGCTGACACCATGACCTTGTCATTAAGTTGGCTTGACATCACCAAATGCCATGCAGTCACATGATTCTGCAGCTCTGCAGCAAAGGAAGAAGTCCAACTTAGCCGTCAGTAATATTTGTGGAATCCGATTGCAAACACTTTCAAATGCTCTTCGAAGATGGATGCCACAATCGTTGGGCTCTGTAATATCGCGTGTTTAAGAGTGGCATTGGGCACTGCATTCACCCACTGAGAAAAGGAATATAAGAGAGCAATCATTGCGAAATATGAGGTCCATGAAACTCACAGGTAAGCATACCATGCATGTGCTATTTGCTCAAGCTTCTCTTCTCGTTGGTGCTTGGCGCCGCTGTCATCAGACTGCTTGCTGTGGACTTGGCTGCTACCTTTGGCGTTGGAAGTGAGGAGTCGCGACAAGGCCCACTGGAATGCTTGGAGCATTGAACTAAAACTGCAAAAAGGGACTTACGTTGCGTGTGATAAATGAAAATGAGAAAATGAAGCAAAACGCCTGCCTTGTTGTTCCACAGTCTGACACATTAATACGAGCACCGTTTTCAAAAGAAGACAACAAGGAATTCAAGTGGAATATAGGCTGCAATTAAATGTCATGGTTAAAAAAGTTACAGCTTGGGCCGGCTTAATTGTTCGCAAAATTGCAAGAAACATTTGGCTGAATTAAACGTGGCCGATTGTGCGGTCAGTAGCAAAGCCAGACTAAACGCTTACACTACAGAGAGAGTTGATTCAAAATAGGCGCTCACATGCGTCTTATTCAAGCGATCTCTGCTAATATCGAAAACATCGCAAGTTGCTATTCGGATTCGTTGAGCAAACCTGCAGTGCGTACGATGGAGAGGGTTCTTCCACATCTGCGAATCGAGATTTGCAAATACCTCAATGGCACAGGCATCGTCAATTTATGAGGCAGTGTGCAGCATGAAGTCGGTCATGTGGTGTGTCAAGATAATCAAACGGTGCAAAACTCCGCCCTAATGGTCTGTATCTGCAAGGCATCTTATAAGTACGAGATAGGAGACTAAGAGAATTAATATAATGTCCAGCGCGTGTGGTCCATTCACATGGAATCACCTTCAACTACTTAGAGTTACTCCGGTGCAACTTCAAGTACTTAGAGTCTCGCAGGTAAAAATGAGTTCATTAGATCAAACGTTTACGTTTATCTCCACATACTTTGCTCATTTAAGACGCTTGCTTCTTCTTCCCCATTATCCAACGTGGACGAACCAACCTCAACGCGAGACAGGGTCACTGAATGATTCGCCATGCGTGTTGACTTGTCGAGGCCACTGTTTCGGGAACATAGAAGAACAAGCAAATTGAAGCGGACGTCTGATACAGTTCTCTCACTGACATCCCTTTGACGAAATGTTGCATTTTGCTTCTGACTAAAAGCTAGATGACCAGCCAGTGAGTTAGCCTCAGTGGTGTACTGGATGAATTAAGCGCGGTCTACAATGAGTTCACGTACGAGGTCTGGTAAAAGCTATCCTTAAAATGAAGACGAAAAAAAGTTATGGACTATGAGGAACGGTAAATCACTTATATGCAAAAAGACTTTTCCATGCCGAACCCGTTGGCAATAAAGACATCGAACGAATGAGGATGTGCGGAAAAGTGGGAGTGGATTGACTGCAGAATGCCCCTTGGCTAAACCACATCATCGAATCGGTGCAAAAGGACTTAGTTAGGCCTTTTAATCCATGGCAGGAATAAAATATTCTGACTCCAAGTGTTTGGAGCCAAATGAGAACTCAGTAGTCGCAATTTACATCCTTCACCCAACATGCAAATGCATTTGGTAGCGCTGCTAAATAAATGCTAACGTATGCAAGGAATTTTCCTCAGAGGAGCGTTTTAGTAGACAGATGAAGAGAGCCGATTTCCATGCAGATAACTACGACTCTCGCTATTAACTTCAGCCTCTGTTGCATGGAGCATCACCTGCAATACATTTGGGACTCACTCACCAGGTAAGGTGTATGACTTATCGGCCTTTCGCTTGTGCAACGGCGACTCGTTCTTAGCTTGTCTCACACATTCTCGGACCTTAGCCGGGAAGGTTCATTGGTCCACTGATGGCAACACTGCGGCGAACGCGTTAAATTTAGATGGAGAAGAGGATGCAGCGCTTACTCTAGCTTTCAGTGTCCACGTTATCCGCATATCTAATCCATGTGGACATTGTTGATGGAGTGCCTCTGTATAGGCATGGGAAATTATGACCTGCAGCACGAACATGCGTGTGGACTTACAGTTTCAGAATTAGGTGCAATTCCTTTCAGGGTTGGAATGATGCGCATGATGAGATGGTTACAGTCATGCGACAATGCATAAAGAATCGACTGAAAGTGACAAAGCGGGAAGTGTAATTGTAGTTGCTGTCACTTCTCCATGTCGGATTCGTCACTTCTCAGACATTAGGTGAACGAAGCACACTTAGGCATGAACTGTGTTATCACGAAGCAACAGAGAAATCGTCCCATTCTTTGGCACTTAATGTACACTTCTGCTGTGCCAGTCAATATGAATGCACTGCGCTCCTTTCCATCACCATTCCATACTGGATAACTTGGATGAACTTCCACATTATTTGGACCTTTGCACCAACTGCCTGACAAACAATCATAGCAAATCATGAGAAGCACTTGCCTACGCGGTATTGTGTGGGCCTAAGTGGCCAAAACGTAGGCTGTTCCATGCTATTCATATTTTGGCGTGAAAGAAGAAGCACTAACCATGCACACATCTGTTTTTAGGTGCTTAGCAGCTTTTGCTCGTTGAAATGAGACCGTATTAGCAAATTACTCTCTGATTTGTGTGGCATGAGGTGATATTGACGCGCCTTAGGTCCGCGTTCATCACCAAGACACGGAATCCAACCTACGAAAGATTGCACAAATCCACTTTGAGGCATTACATTGTGCACCAAAGCAATTTGTGAAGTCGCAGAATTGCATAAAAGGACATGGTTTTACTTACTTTACATTGCATGTGAATATCCTGACACATTATGGCCTTGGCTGACTCCATTTACGTTGGTACTGGTGATTCGAAAAGCGGATATTAGGAGCACCTCATGCAGGCTCACAATGGCTTCACCCTACTGTTACAGATGACATAATTTCCACCAATTGTAGGGCGAAGGGTTCGCTGCAGACCCGCCATAGCCTCGCAATGTAAGTCCAGGCAGCCTATGAGGATTGGTTATGAGGCAGCCAAAATGAACATCTCTAGACGTTGAATTCTTCGTCTCCTTCGAATCCGTGTCTAAAATGAGCAGCATCAAAGAGCGAGTCTCCTCATTGGCAGCGAGGTAGATGATACGAAAAATGCAGTACAGAATCGATCATGCGCATCTGTTATCATCGCCTCAGTCAACTTGACGGAGAAGCTTTCACCATACCTCGTATGTCAACTCATTGTGGATCACGAGTAAAACGCCTTCGCAACGCCACCAAGGCTGTCTTGCTGGCTGGCTGGCTGGCTGGCTGACTGACTGACTGACTGACCGACTGACTAGCCAACTAGCCTCTCGTGAAAAGTCCAAGGTTCCACTTCGCAACAGAGCAGTCAGTAAGAGAACCGCATCTTCCATCCACTTCATTTCACTTGTCCTCTCACGATCACGAATTGGTGGACTCAACGAATCAACAAGCATGGCGAATCATTCGGTGATCCATGTCTCACGTTAAATTTGGCTTGTCAGGTTCGAAGAAAATGGGCAATGTAACGAGCTTATAAGATCTGATCTTGAACAAATATGTTTCACACCTGATTAGAAATTCTCAATTCGCATTCGCTTTCAGAAATTTCTTTTTTTAAATGTGAATTCAGGCAATTTTGTGAAGCAAATGTACACACCGGGAGTAGAGGTGTGTTACGTCAAGCTCTAACCATCTAGTTGCCTTATCACAGAAATGTAAAAGCTTTCTTTTACCAATCTAATACCTCTACAGTGCCATCGCACAGCCTGTAAGGATGATTAACCTACTGTTGGAAATCCGACAAAAGGAAATCCACATGGAATAATAACTGTCATTTAGTGGTAAAGCGACACCCGTTACGGTGCCGGGCAAATTCATTTGTTGGCAGAAGTACACTGAGCAAGTGGCTGGAGTGAGCTCTGCAGACTTTGCAGCCAGTAGCAAGGCCATACTAACGCTTGCTTCACAACAATGGTCCACTCGAAATAAGCAAACGCCATGGGTTTCACCCATGCAAACTCTGCTAGTAGCGAATGCATCCCAAGTCGAATTTGGGATCCATACAGTGAAAGGGTATATGCTCTAGGCTTACTAACAACTTACCATTTGCAAGAGAGCAGTCAGTTACTAAAACGCACTGCCAGTTTATTTCACTTCACTTGTCTTTCCAGAATGACAGAGCAATGGCCTTGACAAATATTTGAGGGTAAACGTAAATGTCGGGGCTGTTAAACTCATTTGCACCAGCATGACTTCAAAAATGTTAAGCTGATGACAAGTAAAAGGGTCACACCCACTAGGCATTGCATTATTTCTGTCAATGCCCTATTACATTTTTATAAAACATTTTGCGGATGCAGCTCACTGTGATAAAGAATAGATGAGGGGAGATAATAATGGTAAGAGCCTAATAGAATTCACAGTGCATGTGCTTACTAAGCCAAACTCCCTCCACTCGAATGCGCTGGGTCGTTGCCATCAAGCAGCTAGACGTGCGGTTGGCTGCTAACTCCAGCGTTAGTAGTGAGGAGTAGCGATGTGGACCGCCGAAACGCTTTATGCATGTTGATGTATAACTCACCTCGTCGGTGCATACGCCGCATCACGCACCACAGATCCTCCACGTGTTTGCCTCACAAGTGCTGCCGGCCTACTCGTGAGGGCTGGTCACGAGACACTCGAAATGATCACATGTGGGTGTCGCTCTGTCTGCTTTAAATTTGCATCCACGACAAGTAGCTATGGAGGACGATGTGCCACATCAGAGGTGATGTGCGTGATGGTGATCATAAGACTCTTCAACGCCTATAGCAGACAGCATCTACCATGACACCTATGCTTTTGACTGTAGGATCTGTGAGAACTGATTGCTTTTTAAGCATTGCCTCACACATTGAAGATGTCTGCGCCATCTAGACATTCACAAATTTTGATTTGCACAAGTGCCGAAGGCTTCTTTATCAAGCACATTGCAGTTGCAATTTGTGATGTGTTTACTGCTAGTGGAGTTCAGGGGAGTAATTCGCATCAACCCTCACCCAAGCAGGACTTGGTGTGGCTCTTCGACTGACTGCAGTATCACCCTCACGTAATCCTATCATATTCTCCTTCCTTATCCACTCTCTTTAAGGATAACAACAGATCATGCGGTGCAAGTTGAATTCCATTGATTGTCTTTGGTAAGATCTGCTCACATTTGTGGAAGAATGACATCGTGCGATATGCACATCTAAGTAAATAAACTAAAATTCTTGCAGTAAAATCACCTTGAATAGACGTTAAACTGTGCTATGACATTGGAGGAAAGGTGTTCACCCTAAACTAGAGCGATGCCAAGTCTCGGTACAACAAACTCGTCAGCTTTTTGCTTTATGGATGTTTTACGAAACACAAAATACCAGAAGACGCACTGTTATAGCTGGCTTGCGTCTTTACATGGCACAAAGATGTGACGCACGGAGGTATATGAACCACAATTTGCTTAAGCACTGAGCACACTAGTAACGATCTGTTTAGCCTCTCATCCATTACCGTGTATCAATTCACAGTATCTGTGAGCCACACTGTGTACCTACCCTCTCCACACTAGTTTGGTTCTAGCAGATGATCGACCCGCTTTACTGCTTCTAACTTTTAGCACTACACAGAGTCGCCTTGGGAATACGAGCTTATCTGTAATATACTTGCAGCCTTCGCTTTAATCACGACTGGAATATTGTGTCTGCTAATGTCGGCCGCTTTGGTGACTTCGGCTCGTTTCACGTTGCGGTGTAGTAAACTTTGAAGGCAATTGCATATAATTACGAGTAGGACAGCAATGCTACTTAACGTGTTCGACACCTGCACAAAAAAGGGAATGGGAGCAAGATTTAATGTCATTTTTGATTAGTTGTGAAGCAGTAGGCTGCATGCTTGCTAAGAATGCGCGAAGGCCTGTTGCCCATGGCATCGCAAGCTTACGTTCATTTTCGAAGAAGTAGTGTTTGATGTGTGGAAAATCGCAATTGGTATCAGTAGCATTCCGAAGCACCTGGATCGCATTTGAGCAAGAAGCTATGCATGTTGCCAGATCACTCACTTGCATCGCTTTGTGACTTAGTCACCAAATCAGCCAAAGATCAAAATGTAGGCAGATTATTTCGATGTATTCTTTTATAAAGGCACTGCGCCTTCTTCGGAGCTTTACTTTGTTAGTGACCAACATCTTGGCTAACAGGGTATGGCTGTTCCATCAGCGGCAGCATAAGATGAGGATAATATAGAGGTCTACAATTTGACTAGTTACATAAAACAACAAACCTCCATTCGGTATTCCTTAGTAGATCTGCTTCCTACCTCACAATCGCATTTGCTGGCTATGAGATTTTTGCTATCTTTTGAAGGTTAGGAAGCCAAAATGAAGTGATCGCTGAGATATCACAGGACTCAACGTTGACTGTGGCCACCAGACAGTGCATGAGGGGTGAATTCGCTTGCACACATCGCTGACTAGTTATAGCAAATCAGGTTAGTCAAAATGCAATGGTAATTTAAGCGGTGAGAATTGCGCACATTTGCTGTTGGCAAACTGAAGGAGTGACTGCGTTGCGGCGAATCTGTGCAAGTATGTGAGGTGTGATATCGGCAAGTGGGGCGCATGATTAGTCTTTGCACCAAACTCACCTCAGCATGTTTGTCTGAGTGTGCAGTAATGAAATTTTGCAATGGATGCGTCTGTGTCTGAATGAGGAATTTCAAATTCATTGTGAGCGTTGCTACTTATTACGGTAGGAGTAAATGGCCACGAGAATCGCACATATTTGTGCTGCAGTTGGTTTTCTCCTTGTATGCAATATTTACGATTTCTGAACGATCGCGATCACCGACACAATACCGCGTAGTCAAGTGCTTCTCATGATATACGAGGATTGTTTGTCAGGCAGTTGGTGCAATGGTCCAGATAATGTGGAAGTTCATCCACGTTATCAAGCATGAGTTGGTGATGGAATGGAGAGCAGTGCTTTTACTCTTGACTGGTTAAAAGATGCATTCATATCAACTGGCACAGCAGAAGTGCACATTGGATGCCATAAGAATGGGACGATTTCTCTGTTTATTCGTGATAACAGTATATGCCCAAGTGCGCTTCGTTCACCTAATGTCTGAGAAGTGACGAATCCGACATGGAGAAGTGGCAGCAAATACATTTGCACTTCCCACTTTGCTACCCTCTATCAATTCTTTTGGCATTGTCGCATGACTTTAACCATCTCATCATGCGCATCTTTTAAACCTCGACAAGAATTTTACCCAGTTAAGGAACTGTAAGTCCACATGCGTGCTCGTGCTGCAGGTCAGAATTTCCCAAGCCTATGCAAAGGCATTCCATTAACTATGTCCACATGGGTTAGGTATATGGATAGCGTGGACACCGTAAGCTTTCTCATGTCGGTCTCTTGTCCTAACTGTGACGCAGAAGTAGGGAGAATGGTAAAATAAGGTAAAGTAGAACAAGCAGTCCTGGTCTATTACTCCTAGTTATCGAAATTGCCGGAGCAGTTGAATTACATTGCACCTAGTTAAAATTGTCAGGCAGTGAGAAGAAGGAAAGGAATTACAAACAATTGCGGACTTGTATGCTCGCATGAGTGCTCATTCCGCAAGTTCTATTTTCTCCATTCTTGTACAGATTCATGCCAAATTCGACAAAATGACTCCGTGTGAAGGAGCATGGAAGGTATTCGATGACACAAAGCTGAATGGTCAGCACCGCCTTATAAATAAAGAATAAAACAATAAACAGCAGTGCCTTAACACCACAAAGCGTGAGGAAGAAGAGGCTAGGTCACTGATCCTCACTGAAGGCTCAATCATGATGTAAATTCATGTGCACAATCGAGCCGATATTTAATCGTGAGGATTGCATTTTTAGTGACAGTTTAAAACTGAAGCAAGCCTTCTCAGTGTTATGTGCTTTCCTGCGCCTGATAACAAGTTTTCAATCATTTCCACTTTGATAGACATCTACCATTTCTTCTCAACTCCTCTTTGAACGTTTCTACTGTCGACAAGTTAAAGACATTTACATACCATCAGGTCAACTACTTCATGCTTCAAATGATGAAAGGGCAAAGCATCTAATGAAAGGTGCATACATGAGTACTGCAAACCCTTACGATGTTGGATAAATGTTTGCCTATCAAGCCAACCGTTCACGTCGGTTGTGTGAGGAATCGGACTGCTCTACGATGGATAGGCATTTGTCACTTCTTCGCATGCCATCCTTTCTTCCACAATCTTCTCTTGCTCACACTACTTGCTATTGACACGCAACGAGTAGTGTAAGTGAATGCGCCGAAATAATTAGGCCATCGTGAGGTGCATCGACAAAGGACGCAAGTTGGCTGGTGATGTGCCGTTAGGCGATGCAACTCAAAATGATAGTCCTGTGGTCACATAACACAGCGGGGCAAATATTGAGGCTGACATTCATGGTGGACTAAATGCCTAGTAGCAACGCCTCAAAGCCCACTTCCAGGCAACACATCATGTGATTCTTTTATGATTAATCCCAACTCAAGTCTACCTCAATGTCCACTCGCCAAACATGGTCTTGTATCCGACGAATTGCTACTTTGGGATCATAAACACAGGTGGGTTTTGAGTTAACTAGAGGTGCGGATCAAAGATGACAGTCCATTGGTAAATAACGACGAGTTTGGGTGCTTTGCTGCACACGATTGTCAAGCTTGTGTGCTAATAGCAATGCATAAGATATGTCAGTGTACAAATGAACTGCTTTCACGGGCGAAATAAGTAAAGGTGATTAAAGGGATAAAACACATTCTGCCTTTGAATTTCTGACCATAAAATAGTGCGTCCGCAGCGGCTCTATTTTCAATTGACATTGGGCTAACAGCCATGATAAACCCTTTGCCTGGAACTTGTACTAATTGTTTTAATTCTCTGAAAGGGAGAAAATGCCATTAGGATTTGGGGCGCACGCAACTGTTTGCTAGGTGCCTCACATCCCTCACGATTACACCAAATGTTGAGTAGCGGTGGAATACCTAATAACATTCATTCCCAATTCTACCGTTACTTCACACTTCAGCAAAGTATGGATTATACATTACAAATGGTTTCGTCGTAGCCTACTAACCACCACTCAATGTACAAAAGTACTCACAAATATGTGTTGACCTCAATTTATTACAAGTTTAGTCTGGCAGGTCCACCATCCTGCCTGATGGCCGCTCCAGCCCATTTCTATCACTCCGCTTCTGCCCACAAAATGCAACTCTGAGATATGAATGCACAAACCATGTTATGTGAGGTTTTGGCAATCGTGTCTGAACATTGTGAGGAGAAAAATGCACACATTAAGAGTGGCGGTATGTAACGTCAAGTTCTAACAGCCCTGCCGCGCTATCCCAGTGATTTACATGGGCATGCCTTCCAGTGGGTCTTTCATCTTCAGAGAGCCCTTACATCTATCATGAGCAGTAGTATAATAGCAATGCTTGCAATTTTATTGACAACATCGAAGAGACGGAAATCTGTTCGACTAGTCCAAACTGTTTAGTGTGGAGCGGCAATCTTGGTAGGTAAGAGAATCCTGCGAATGTGCGGCCAAAATAAACTGGGGACAGCGTCTAATTCAATAACAAATGTTTCCCTGTCTAGCAACAGCAGCAGCATATGAATTCGCTTTCTGCAAGCATAAAAAGGAAATATTCACAAAGCTTTCTGTGAATACACTATGAAGTGAATTTGATTATCAGAGGATGCCGAGGCATTTGAAGAGCACTATATCTGTGCGTTGAAAGAGGTGGGATTGTGAGGTTGTTAGGTCAGGTACTCGACATTTGCTGACGTGCCCGTCTTTGCAGCCGCAAATGAGTAGATCAACAGAAATGAGCTTAAGTGGGGCACTGGTGCATAACTGAGATTTAGAGGGCGTAATAACCGCTTAATTTGGATTGGATCCTTAAACCTACTTTTGCCATTTCTCACACGACCGTATTTGAAATATTACCATATGATCATAGATATTTGTGCAGCAGTCGACCCTAATTCAGTGTGTGATGAATTAATTTTGTGATGGATGAATTCTAACAAACACAGAGATATTTGGTATCAAAGTAAGCGCTATCCTCAGATTATCCCAGTATTTCGATGGCAGGTTTTCCTTACCTGCCACGATGGCTGCTCCACAATAAACAGTGCGAAACGGCTCACCAGATTTCCCTCCCCACGCTTATGCCAACGGCGGCTAACTCCACCATCTGAATGCACACACAAAGCGTTGTCAGTATGCAGCATTTTAAGTCGCACTTCATCATGCATTGTTCCCACCCATCAAAATGGATAGAGATGTTTAAGTGCGTTGCAGCCACTTGAGTTTTCAGAAAGTAAGAGGAAAATAAAAACAAAAAAACAAACTAAGACCTCTGCATTGCCATCGCACAGTCTGTAACGGACGATTAGCCTACCCTTTAAAATGTGGCAAAAGAAAATCCAAATAGAATAGAAAGTGCCATTGAATAGTAGAGTGGAAAACGTTACAGCCTTGATGGAATATTTTTGTTGGCGAAAGTGCATGACGCATTTGGCTGGAGTAAACCTGGCAGATGGTGCAGTCGGTGGCCTAGCCAGACCAAACACTTGCCTCACGGCAATGGCTAACTCGAATCAGGCGCACATTCATGCGTTTTACTCAAGCAAACTCTGCTAATAGCGAATGCATCACAAGTCGGAATTGGGATTTACTTACTAAATCTGTGAGGCGCACGATGGAGAAGTTTACGCAACATGTACGAATCGAGATTTGCAAATACCGCGATGCGATGGACATCGTCAATGTGTGTGAGGCATTGCCCCACATGAGGTCGGTTCTCAGGTCTCTCACCATCAAATGCATTTTTGCGCAGTTACTTGAGACAAATGGAGTGGGTGGACGCAAACCTTTGCTGCATGCTGTATTCAACTCGTGTCTTTGTAAAGAGGGAAGCTGACTTAGATATGAATGCACAATCAGAAGGAATGGTTCTAGTCAATGCTCTACGATACTACCATGGATTTTGCATATTCACTCCGCGGCGTATAACCCATGTCCTATTTAATTGTGGCAGGACCATTCGATTTTTACCGCGCAAATGATTTGGGTCCCAATCATCCCTTTTGGCCTTCTCTCTATTATGCGGCTTATAGGTGTGGACGATCATTGCAACTCAACTACCCTGATGGACTCGATTTTGTTGATGTAGTGGCCCATTTGAATAACTTTGAGATTCGTATCAGTGAAGAATACATGGGAGGGAGAAATGACCAGTATCATAGGTTCTTCGAGGCGTCTTATCTCCGTGCGTTCGATAGTGTGGTGTACATGATCAATTCTGCACTGCAATGTCACGTTGAGTGCAGTCTTCCACTTGAATTAGAACGCCTTATTTTCCGCATTACTGACCTCGCTGTTAGACAGGTGACTCGCCCTCCAATGCTCTTCATCTTGGACATAAAATCGCAAGAGACACAAGATCCTGCCCCTACAGATGGGTGTTTTGAGCACCTCATAGCCAGTCTTCACAGACTCGACAGAATTGCATTGCGAAGATCTGGCAGAACTGCAGCGAGACTTTCACCTTATAATTGGTGGAGGGTGTGTCGCCTGCACCAGCTGGGTGGTTTGTTCGTAAATCTGTATGAGGCGTTCCAAATGGCTGCGTTGCAAATACCCAACATCGATGCTGCATAAAGGAGTCAAGGACAAAATGTGTCACGGAATCCACCTGTATTGCGATTCAGGTAAAATCCTGTCCTTTTATGCCATCCCGCTATCCCACACTTTGCTTTGGTACATGGGGTTGCATTGTAACACTCTGTTCTAGGCTGCATTGCTTTTCATTACTTATATGTTTCTGTTGAACTTTGACGGTCGGGGTGCTAAGATAACTTCTTTTTACTTGAGTCTGCAAATTTGTGATTAGGTGGGCGAGCATTAACAAGAGGGTGCTACTAATCACCGGTTGTGCTTCTTTTAATGCCAAAACGTGGACGGTTTTAGGACAGTCCAACTTTTGGCGGCTTTGAGCGAAATGCAAAACAACAGACGTAATCCAACCAAACGATTTCTTCTCTGGGATCGCCTAGAGCATTGATTGTGGATCAATTTGCAACCCAGAGCAGAGTTTTCTGTGTGGCTGGTTTTAAAGAACGTTTGTTATATTTGAAGAATGTTTTATTAGTTAGACAGCTAATCTGGCTCTGCATTTTGATGGCACGATTTCACTGAAGGCGAGCAGAGATTAGCAATGCCAACACTGACCAGCTAATGCATTCACAGCCTAATTCTTGTCATGGACAATTTCGAACGAGAACTTCATCACCTTGTAAGGTAGCAATCGTTGCATGTAGCGAATTTCATGGTAAGACATATGGCACGCAATGCAATTCACTGCAACTTTCAGTGGAAAATCAAAATAAACTTCTCAGAATGCAGCATGTTAGGCTATTTGTTTAATTCAAATGAATGGGGCATTTGAATTGGCAATTGGCGAATTTCGGTTACCGCTAATTGAGCCTCCGTATGGTAAAGAGCGTAAGTGAACTCACCGCATTTCTCATGTGAATTCGACTTGAATCCTTAACCACCTAATCAGTAGTCAAAGCTCGTCTGCTTAGAGCTCGAATAAACTGCGCTGACATCTTATGAGATGCTGAGCTGCACCACACTCAGACGATCAACCTTATTTAGTAGCATTCCGATCCCTAGTTTCTGGTTTATCCCACTCGGTGGTCATCTCTATGAGGGCAGGTCTTGGTGCACGGCTATTTTCATGAAGCAATGAAAAGTGTACAAACGTTACTTTTTAAGAAAGTGAAATGCTACATTTGCCTCTTAATGCTTCAAACCTACAGCTAAATGCCGCTGGCACAAGAGTCATGTTTCAATTTTTGGAAGTGCAACACAAACTTCATCAGGTGTGTGAAAATCAGTGTGGGCGCAGGCTACCTCATAGCTAAACCATTTCACTGCATCAGTGTTAAGTTACGTGATTCATGGCAAGCACAAAGGATTTCGCTATAAGCTACAGAGTGGTGCAACATACTTGGAGTCATGCGAAAGCACCAAGATTACTCAAGCTCTTCTCTGCAAACCTATCGCCTCACACATGACTAGTTTTAAAGAAAGGAAAACAGTAGATGTCGATTGGTCCTTTGACTTACGAGCAGACTGTGAGACTGTGTCAAAGACACTTTGACACATTCCTCCTCTCATTGGTGCACCACTGATGTGAGAGGTTAGGTGCTGCATTGATGGTCGAACCACTTTAGACGAGCAGTGATTGGAAGGTAGAGATGGGAACAGATTGGGGAAGATATGAAGCCTAAATGGTCATTACACATTAAACGACAGATCATGTGAAATATTAAGGTGTGGCAAGAGGCCTTTTGCAGCTGCATGCTCAAGAGACAAGCAGGTGCTCAAAAGCCATTCATAAATACTTCTGGGCACTTTGTAATGTGGGTGTAACATGAGGCCTACTACCAAACAATTCAGCTGCGTGTCCATGACGAATTCTACGGTATCGCTTCATCCTGTCTTGATGCTCCTCATTGGCACCATCACCACCATTACCGACAATGAGGTGATTTGCTCTTCATTGTTGTTCATTCAGGTCAAGATTTCGGACCAGATCGAAGTAGAGACTGATGTCTCAGATTTCGCAAATTCACTAGGAATCAGTGCTTTCTAAAATGGCTTGATTCTCAGAGAAGAGAAGACCTTCTTCAGGCCACTAATCGGCCTGGTGTTGGGGTGCTTTCACTTTCCACCACGTCACGGTGACTGTGCAGTTGCCGGCGCCACCGGTTAGCTTTGTTTGAATTCAGTAACCACTTCAATTCTGCATCTCTACTATCTTAGGATAGCAGCGATAGCTTTGCTAATAAGTCCATTTATGAAGGAGCAAGAAACTTGTGCCACTGGTACTCCGGCAGCTGCCGAGTCCACCCAAACCGAATTGTAAATAAAAAATTCTGCTAGCTCAGGTGCCATAATTCATGGTTTTGTTATTTCCCTTATCAACCACTACTCCTACCCTTCTGGCAGCAACCGATTACCAAAAGTTCACTCTTGGTGCGTGCTTTGACAGAAAATTACAAAAAACTTTAAAATGTGGTATCCGTAGGCGTCTTTATGGGCCTCGACGTCAGAGACATGAGACACATAGTTGGTGTGCTCACGTCGCGTTGTTGATTGCGGTACTTGGGCTGTTCAGGACAGCACGAAACTGCTGGACCTTCTTGATTTCTGCGACAGAATGATGCCAGCTCTTACATCAATCTAATTTGCTTCCATCTCCATGGGTATCGGATTGACACAAGGAAAGGCGGAAAATTGTAAGCGCAAAATGGGATCACTCTTGGTAAACGATCAACTGCATCGGGAAGCTCAGCAGCACCTGCCCTCGCCAAAAGACACGGCAGAGAGTTGCAGACCATACACAACAGATAATAAGTCCCGTAATATTAGTCCGAGTCGGTTTGCACACCTACCGAATGATAATCAGGCAATTGCTTGGCTGTTCTCTTTTGCTCAGACACATAGATCTCGTCGTTCATGCACATGCCAATGCACGGCGCCAGTCAGTCACTCTCGCTCTCGAGGTTGCTCATCCTAATCAGTTAATGCCATTCAATGTATTCTACTACGTGTTGATTCTCCTAGACAAAAGAAACTTCCCACTTGCAATTTTAGCCATTTTATGAGCCACTTCGGCATCGTTTACTAACAATCAAAACAAATCAGGAAATGAGTCTTCGGAAGAAAATAACTTACAGCCTGTTCACCACTGAAACTCCCCATCTGCATGTACATCAGATCGTACGAGTAATGGGGTTTTCCAATGGCTACTTCTCTCAAGCATTTACGGCAATATAAATAATCTTGACCTTGACGACAAGTTCGGAAACCTAACTTGACCTTAGAGCATGGGCAAAGCCATTAATCCCTGATACGTTGCCCCTTATCGTCCTTGATGATCTCCCTCACTTACTTTCATCCACCTTTCTTAGACCAGTAGTTGTCTCCATCAGCATCACGGACAATAATCCTACTTCCGTGGTTGGCAAACTCTTTATGAGCACCCTAAGAATCCTTTTTGAACTTGAATATACCCAACACCGGAACTACAGAAAGTGGCTGGCTATCTCTTTGGCTTCGTGGTTCATTGGCCCTCCAAGAATCACATTCAAGTAACTTAAAAGCCTGGTTTGTGTGTCAACTCACCCAGTGAATCGTGGATCGCGTGGAATAGACTGTCTGCGTTGGAGAGAAAGACGAAATAGGCATCTACGCTAATGAGGATCATATAAACGTGCACGGGGATACGGTAAAACTCAAACTGTTTATACTTGCATAAATGAGAGATCCCGCGGACAACACGACGCAACTTTGCACGACAAGCCATCAAAAAACCGTTAGCTCGACCTTCTTCGCTTATTTTAAGCATGTTGGTGATGGCTTTTTGTGTGATCCACTTTATATTACTGGCTGACTGACTATCCGAACTGACTGGATGGACTGGACTGCCTGTGACTGAAAGTGACCGTTTTGCTTCAACGTTGGGCATCGCCACATAACTTACTCGCTCTCCACCCTGCATGTCTAAAGCATCGCCTCATCCTCAGAAGATTGGCCGTGCGGTTGCTGTCTTCCTGCCCGATGTGTCTCACTGCTAACCCAGAAAACTTTTGCGTTGCAGAGTTGCAAAAATTTTGAGCGCGGTTGATTTAAGCTGACAGGGGATGACTACTGATCCGCTTTATGCGTTAGGTATATTGTTCTTTTTGTTTCTTCCAAGGACTATATCATAGGGTGTGGAGGTCGGAAGCCTATTGGCTGTCACAGATGGATTGCGGAAGTACATTCACACTTTATCCTTCACGTCCACCTCATCTGGAAGGAAACAACAGCTTCACTCACTGTAGTGGAATCTCAGCCATTCATCGGTGTGATTAAAGGGGAAAACCTCATGGAAAAATCACAAGGCATTGCAGAGGTCGAAAACCCGCCTTCAGACCTCGCGCATATTTTAGGAGACAGAGACTGGTGCGCTCTTGCCTCAGCGCTCCCTGTATGCGGCATCAATGCCAGTGAGGCACATATTGACACGCATCAAACGGAGTGTAAGCCACCATCTTCTCAGCCCCATTGGATGTCCCAACTCACAGATTGATTCACACCTTGAGAATGGAACAGCTACATCGGCAATTATAATTGGCTTCTAGTAGAATTGCCCCCTCTATTTTCGCAAGATGGGAATATTAATGAAGAAGAAGTCTAATTCCGCACCTTACAATCCTTCCTGGCCTTACCGACACAAGCCATCTGCATGCTTACGCAACTCGGATGCCTGTTGAACCGCAAAGAGAACAAAACGAAGCAGAAATACACTTTGCTGGTACAAAGTGCAGAAGACCACCTTCTGCAGTTCCGGTGTTGGGTATGTTCAAGTTCAAAAAGGGATCTTAGGTTGCTCACGAAGAGTTTGCCAACCACGAAAGTAGGATTATTGTCCGTGATGCTGATGGAGACAACTACTGGTCTAAGGAAGGTGGATGGAAGTAAGTGAGGGAGATCATCAAGGACGATAAGGAGCAACACACCAAGGATTAATGGTTTTACCTGTGCTCTAAGGTCAGGTTAGGCTTCGAACTTGTCGTCAAGGTCAAGACTATTTATATTACCGTAGGTGCTTGAGAGTAGTAGCCACTAGAAAACTCCATGACTAGTACGATCGGGCGTGCATGCAGATAGGGAGTTCCAGTGGTGAACACGCTGTAAGCTTTTTTTCTCCCGAAGACTCATTTCCTAATTTATTTTGATTGTCAGTAAACAATGCAAAAATGGCTCGTAAAACGGCTATAATTATAACTTGGAAGTTGTTTTGTTTTGTGAGGTGGAAGACTATTTCCTCGCCAGTGATTCAAAATATTCTAGGTTTAATTGCATAGAATCTGCCAAAGCAGTGACAGCTTTCGCCTTGGCAATGATCATTTCCGTGTGCGCATAATCGCGATATGAACAGTTTGCTTCCGCCCACGTCCATTTTCATTGCACTGGGTCAGCAGATCATACACTCAATATGCTGTTTTGCCGTCCTAAGCCAACCTGCGAAGTGGCGAAGCGGAATGGATCAGCAGGGACATTGCCTCCCGTACACCCATATCAAATGGCCACCGTGCTCTGCATCCTGCACAATAAAACATTAGGTAAACATGAAGATTATTGGCGCGCGGTCCAATTTCAATTGCAATTAAAGTCCGTCAAAGCATTCAAGTTGGGCTTCCTTGCCTGTTGAAATCATTTATAGATTTGAAGAAGAAGAAGAAGAAGGAAGTGGTGAATGTTTGAATGGAATGGAACTCAGGCAAAGGGAACAACCGTCAGTCTAATTAAGACACACTCTTTAAAAAGAGAATGAGCTGCATGCACAAAAGAGACAAGCAGATGTTCAAAAGCCATTCCTACGTGCTTCTGAACATCTGATTGGATAGCTGCGGTGGTCACGTTGGTATTAATGTGGGTGTAGCAGGAGTCTTACTACCAAACAATTCAACTACGTGTGCATGATTAATTCTACGGTGTCGTTCTATCCTGCCCTGATGCTCCTCATTGGCATCATCACCACCATTGCCAACTATGAAGGGAATCGCCTTTCATCGTTGCCTATTAAGGTCACGATTTTGGACCAAATCGAAGTAGCGACTGCTAAGTGTGATCACCCACAATGAAGTCACAGAATTCGGATGCCGACTGTGAATTAGTGCTCTTCTGCATGGCTTGGTTCTTGGAGATGAAATGAACTTATTCATGGCTTCTAACCGGTTAGGCATTAGGGTGCTTTCACTTTCCAACACGTCACGGTGACTGTGTAGTTACTGGCGCCACCGGTCAGCTTTGTTCGAATTCAGTAACCACTTCAATTCTGCATCGCATCAACGTCATTTTCCATCGCCAACCTAAAACAGAATAGCATTCACAAATGCAGTTGACTGTGCTTCACCTCCACATTCCATCCTCCTGCCACACCACCATGCAGCTCCAACTGCTGTCTATTGACAAGACGCGAGTAGTACAACGCAATCATTTTAAATAATGTGTGTTACATGGATTGACATGGAAAGATGTGCAGATGAAGGGTACCAAGTAAAAGCGACTGGAGTGTTTGATGCTGTCAAGGCACGTCTTTTAAAGCGCAAAACATTGATGGAAATGTCACATGAACTAAACCCAATGCAGTCAAGTAAATGTGTTCCTTACCACTGAAATCGCACTCAATTGATGACCACATGCTCTAGCATCTGATACTTTACAACCTCCAATTCAGGATGACTGATGTTTACGGTGTAAGCTTAAGTTCAAGAGGAGAGGTGGTGTAGGCTACTGCAATCTTTTGTGATCCTTGTTTGAGGGAAGCGGGGCAAGCACTGTCAGCTGATTTTAGAAATGTTTCGCATTCTAATGCAGGTTATTCCATTATTCCATATCCACTGCCTCGATGCCAATTGC